>JAMZAV010001405.1:0-191742 GCA_024449915.1 Sweltsa coloradensis
CTACCATGCGTGCCCCCGTGAAAATAACATTCTTAAGTGCGTCTTTTACCTGCTCCTAAATTTTGGTGCTGGTTTCCGGGAAATTTGAAATGTTCCTATAGTCTTAGCAGCTTGTTCCACGACTATTGGTAACTACATAGGCCCTAGTGCTTGAAAAGTTGAAAGCTGCATTCTTTAGCACCATTCACTCAGTTTTTCTCTGTCAATTACCTCCCGGGACCTTGTTAAGCATTAAATTTGGAAGGTACAAGTTAAGTTACCAAGTATTCAGATTTAAAAATAGTTGGAAAAAAATTCAAAATTAAATCATCCATCTCACCCGGGGTATCAAACCCTGGGTCTGTCATATTGGTCTTAAAGTACATGTACGTGAATTCAGTGTTTTTTTGGTTGAGTAGATAGAGATTCTTTTATGTGTACCGGTAACAGGGGAATAGCTGTCCGTAGTGGATCATAAGGTTTGCGTGCAGGTCCGAAGTTCGATCCTTACTCACGGCCTGGGGTTTGGTCGAACTAATGTAACTGTAGGGCAAGGTTTGGGATAAGTTCTCCAAGCAAGATAAGGTCCTACAGACGAGGGGCACTGTAGACTAGCTTAGACAAGTGATCAGTTAGGTAGGCTAGCCTATGCTAGGCCAATCCTTCTCAGGTTGACAAAATGACATGCACTATCCTATCGCATTCATCACAAAGCATACATCGCAATATGAGAACAGCACCTAGATTGGGATGACATAAAATTAGGCCTAACTGCGGGTCTAAGGCCATTGTGTAGCCCTAGACCCATCCATTATGTGTATCGGCATAGCCTACACCAAGCCCTAGAACCGAATACTAATGCGAAAAGTAAGGTTAGAGGAGCCCTGCGATCTAGGCTAAGCATCAAAGCCTCTATTCTACTGTACTATTCTATACTATACTACTACTCCTACCTGCCGGGCTTAAATTGACTAGGCTAGGCCTTACACTTGTGATATGACTGGTCGTAATTAGCCCTACAGAAAATACTAGGGACTTACTACGCCTGGGCCCTAGGCCCCTAGCGCAGTGTTTGACAGGACTGTCACCCACCAATGTAATAGTCCATGAGCCAGCTAATCCAAACCCCCCCCCCCCCCCCCCTCGGGGCGGAAAGTTTGAAAGTGGTTTCGAGAAGCTATTTATATTACATTTTGATTTTCACTTGTTAGCCATCATGACTTTGGGGGTGTACCCACCAGGGGTGACCAAACATTTTTGTCCCAAAATTTTAAAATATTTATTTAGAGCCAACTATTAACGCAAATGGTCTAGTTTTTTTTCATAATTTCATTTCAATTAAATATTTCGAATTTGAAAAATTTAATTTTAGGGAGATATCATTACTATATCCGGAGATAGCTCCCTATGCTTTTTTGGGACAACATGAAAATTTTTCGTTCCTTTATGGGCATGTGACTATTCAAATGAAAGGTCTTGATGAGCATATGTTAATAATGCATTTTGGGTCAAATTTGTCAAAAAACACTCGAAAAAACCTTGCTGTGGGAAGCCGCATGCCGTATCTGAAATTATGGCCCACACCGTTTGATGTTTTGTTTATATTTAGTTTGAATAAATATAATTAGCATAGTTTTTATGTATTTCGATGAAAAAAACTATGTATTTGTTTAATTTTAAAATTGTTTAAAAGTTCCGAAAATTTTGTATTATTTATGTAACTACAGAATAAATTGCATGTTTACGACTTTTATTTTCGTTGAAATATTCTATATAAGTGTTCTGTATAATAGGATAAATTATAATTAATTAACTGAATCATTTAGTCTTAAAGAGGCAATCGGTATTGAAGCAAGATAACATATTAAGCTGGCTACCATGCAATATAGGTACAATTTGCCTGTACAAATCCGTGCAATACAAATTTTTAATTTACAAAAATCTACAAAAGTTAATAGTTTCTATTACTTTTGAAAATGTTATAAGTGAGATGCATATTTTTTATCATCAATAAATTTCAATAATTGATGTAATATAATAATCATATAACTCAAAGGACCTTATATTATATACTACTTGGCATTATTTTGTTGTGTAATTCGTAGCAACATTATAAAATGCTCATAAGCAGGTTTTATATACAGAATCTTTTCTGACAACATTTTAGTAACCGCGCTGTCCAAATAAATGATGTTATTATATTATTACTTACCATATTTTCTTGATTAGTGTTAATTGGCCATAAAAAACATTAGTAGTCCGTTGTATCGAATTATCATTTAACTCGGGTACTAGATTAACGCCCACTGCGACCCTGCATTTAGAACTGATAATAATCACCTCAAAAAAGGAATAAGATGTGGGTTTTATTTATTTATTTAAAAGTCTCATATTCAGTTAAAAACTGATTTACAATAATATTTTGCGTGTGTGCTTACGCACATTATGCAGATATCTAAGGAGAAATAGTTAGGCGAGCGACAGTAGACACAGATTGCTTCTATTGATAGTTAAACTTCGTTCATCATTCAAATTATCAAATTGTGCACATTTATATAATTTTTTCTATATATTTTTGTATAACATGTTTTTTATTTCGTTAATTATTTTTTTTCCCGCTTTGGGCTTCTTTATGGACACATAGTAGGGTTTCTCAACAAAACCCTTTAGGTTTTATTCGGTTACAAGTTGACATCACGAATACCATGCAATAAGCCATTAATGCATGTACCATTACATTGTTTTTAAAAAGTGTGGCATTAATGCTACCTAACCACTGGATTTATCATTACAAGACTTGTAACGACAAGTTTAAAAAAGATAGGTTGCTTTCTTAGTTGATCACCTATTATAATTTAAACTTTATCCCAATATTTTAATGTCTAATAACATGATTTACATAATTTCTCATGTTCTTTAATCTATACTCAGTGCTAATATCAGCATTTTAACTATTTTAAAAATAAAAATAAATTCCTGTTTATTTTTCAAATACAATAAACTTGAAATCCCATCGTGGTGTACCCACCAACATATTGAAGTAAAAAAGCCCCATCTAAGCATAGCACCCTATAGTGTTGTTTTATACATTTTGTTCTTGTTACAGCAACCAAAGTGGATCAATTCGGTCATAAATGGCATTTAATTTAATGCTGCCCAGATTTAAATATAGATTTGTTTGTCATCGTTTGTAAAAACCCTAAAAGAAAAATAATTAATTTAATTAGACCACAAGTCGATAGGCTACAACGCAAAATGTCAATGTTTTGGTTCATTTACAAGCAAAATTAGTAATTTATTATTGTTTACGGCTTACGCGGGGAAATTAATTTACTTCTGGTTGGGTATAAACCCCCCGACCGAAGGAAGTGACTATCTAAATGGTATCCATTCGAATATTCAGTTCACCATGGAAGTAGAATCCAACGACTCACTTGCTTTTCTCGATGTCTTTTATAATAAAGAATGTTGATGGCAGTTTGGGACACACAGTCTATAGAAAACCCACCCACACCAAACGGTATCTGAATGCTGCTTCTCAACCACCGTCCTTCACAGTTATTTTCAGTGGTTAAAAACTCTGGGCACCCGGTCCAGGAACCCTTTCTGACAATCTCAATCAAGAGAGGAATTTGACAAGCTCCGTGAAGCTCTATCACTCAATGGTTACTCGACCGAGACATAACCAAGCGTTTAAACGTGGAACTGAAGAAATCTGAGGATGATACTGAGGACAAGGAAAACCACGGTCAAAGCTTTTCTTCCGTATGTCAAGGGTACCAAACGTATGGGTAGAATCCTCAATGTAAGAACATCAAAACCTTTTCTCACTGAAAAAAAAAAATCAGCCCCTTTTTTTTGAGAAGGCAAAGGGCTCTGTTCACTGGAAAAAAGGGGGGGTTTTTAATGAGGTTCCCCTTGGCGCTGCGATAAAACGTACATAGGCCAAAAACGGCAACGCAAGCAGTGGGAAAAAAAAAACCCTAATGCTGTGAAAACAGGTTTCAGAAATCAGCCCTGGCTCAACTGCAAAGCTTACTCCCCCTTTGAAAAATTTTGCAAAAAAAAATATTTGTCCGAAAACAGCTAAAGCCACGTTTACCGTGAATCTGGGGAAAAATTGAAAACGGCCGAATAACATGAAAAAAAAAAAAAGATGATAGCCGGGAGCCCCCTCTTGCTTAAAACCTGCACCATGCCTCAAAATGTACCGTAGACCTATTCAGCCAAATCCCTCAAAAATTGGTAAAAATTTCAGATCCAAAATTCCAAGCACGAATAACTTTTAAAAAAGACAACCATCGGGCCCTATGACAAGAAGCCGGACAAAAAAGGTTTCATACAGTAAGCTGTGCTATTTTGTTTTCAATTCCCACCATCCGTATATATTTTATCGATATAAAATGCCGCCCCGCCCCTTTTCACGATAGACCTCGCCGCCCCCCCTATTTTTATATAACCTCCCCCCCCGCCCTTCACCCGGGTTTATAAGGCGGGGTGCGTGCTTCCCAACCACTGGGGGACTCCAACCTCCAAAAAATTTTCACAGTCAACCTTTTTTGAAAGAGTCTGACGGGTAGTACAGACGAAACGTCGGTGGACGCCAGGTTCTCCCCCTGGTTTTTTTTTTCGACCGGTTTAAACCCAAGACCTTTTTTTTTTATCAAATATATATATATTTATTTTAGTTTTTATTTTCGGAAATAATCACGCTTTTTGGATTTTTTAAAACAAATATTTAATTAAAACTTAAAACTTTTTTCTTAAAATGGAAGCCTAGTCTTCTGAAACGTTGAAAATTTTTTTAATTAAATATTTGTTTTAAACATCCAATAAAGCGTGATTTTTTCCCGAAAAGTAAAACTTAACAAAAACCCCATGTCACAAAGCCTAAAACAAAAATTTTATATTTATACATATTAATATAGGGAATTGGTGTAGGTTTTCGCGGCCCGCATGGGTGAAAAAAAGGGTTTTGGGGAAAAATCGCGTCGAAAATAAAAAAATATAAATGGACGCCCAGTTTGCCCTGGTTCATCTTTTTTTCGCGGGGTTTTTTTATCAAATCCTTGATTTATCGTATATAAAAAATTATTATAAATTTTATTTTAAAGCAAATGTTTTCTGGTTCAAAACAGGCCCTTTTTTACTCGCCCCAACAACGACATTGGGGTTTTCCCACTTAAAGTTGGCTAGGAACCCGTATACCTGGAAGTTAGTCCCTGGGTTTTTAAACAACGGAAGGGTTAGATTTTAATTATTTCTGGATTAAGTTTAAAAAAGTTTTAAAAAATGTTTCAATACTTATTCAGAAAGAAAACATATACATACGAAATACAGTAAAGATTGCATGGTTACTCAATCTCCCAGTGGAAATTTGGTAACCGAGCGATTAAGATACGTTTACCCCGGTCACCATGCACCGTAGCCTAACAAACCCGGATACGAAAACCAAAAATTTCTAGTAAAACTCCCCGGCGAAAATTAAATCATAAAAAATTTTGCAGATATTTTTTAAATTTTTATTTTTTGGATTTAAAAGCAACCAAATTTTTCTCGTGATCTCAGTCATTATTTCAGTACACTGGGCTCGAATGTATGTTTTAAAAACTCAGTCAAACTGTTTTGTCCCGGGGGATTTTGGGAAAAACAAACATTTTACAAAAAAAAAAAAACATTTTTCGACGAGACCGTTCGACTTGCTTTGTGAGAAATCATTCTCTGTGCCACTCGTCAATAAAAAAGCAAAGGTTTCTGAGAGGGACCGAAAAAATGGAAAAAACAACAAACCATAAATCTTTTGGATGAGCGAAACGAAGACTTCAATTTTACCGACCCCCCAAAAAAATTTAGCTCGGGGTTTTTTTTTTTTTTTTTTTTTCCCCTCTGTTTTTCGCTCTTACCGGGGAAACGGCATATGCGATCTTTATAAAAATTTGCGGGGACCCTTTGAAATCCTGAACTTTGACTTGCTACGTTTTTGGGGGACAAAACGAAAGAAAAATTTTCATGAATATCGTACTTTTTCGATTTTTTTCGATTTTTGTGCGATATTTTTTTTGACATTTTTGGGCCGATTCTGACCAACGGGTTTGGGGCACAACGTTCATATTTCACATGCACTAAATAATGGTGATTTTGACGTTTGAAAGAAAAAAATTGAAAAAAGTTAGCCAGAATCATAGAAAAAGTTTTTTAAATTTTAGTTTTGAGGTGTTAAA
Source organism: Sweltsa coloradensis (assembly GCA_024449915.1). Taxonomy (NCBI): domain Eukaryota; kingdom Metazoa; phylum Arthropoda; class Insecta; order Plecoptera; family Chloroperlidae; genus Sweltsa; species Sweltsa coloradensis. Next base: position 6,201 of record JAMZAV010001405.1, read on the forward strand.
TATTTAAAAAAACCCTTTTTTTCTATAGATTCTGGGTAACTTTTTCAAAATTTTTCTTTCAAACCAAAAATCACCCTTACTTTAATGTGGTTTCATGCAAATTTTAATTTTAGTTTTTTGAGGTGTTAAATTTAAAAAACCTTATTTCTATAGATTCTGGCTAACTTTTAACTTTTTCTTTCAAAATGAATACATCACCCCTTCCTCAATGTCCATGTGAAATGAAGTTTTTAGACCCCCCCCGTTTTGGGCAGAATCGGCCCAATGTCACGAAAATATAGATTTTAGATCTTTTCACAGCCCGTAGAAAACTTCACAGGGATTTTTATCCTTTCTCACAGTTGTTACAAACAATCAAGATCCAAATAACTAATATTGCTTTGTATGGGCCGAGTTTAAAATGTTTTTAATATTTTAAATTAATTTACCATTTTATAATTAAAAAGCTTATCCCCAAAGCGACTAAAAAAGCGTTGGAAGCTTTTCCAGTTATTTCAACAGGAGTAAAAGTGATTTCTTTAAACGCTCAGTTAGAGTAAGAGTGACGAGCTGTACTTTGACAATTATGCTTATAGTGTCGCAGGGGGGTCGAGAGCGCCTCGACGTCATTAACAGTTGAGAGGGGTTTTGATAAGATTTCAGAGAGAATATTCAGGAGGCTGTTAATAATAAATAATTGGGTGGCGTAGGAGCGTGCGAGCGAAGCGAAAATTCCATTTCACTAACGGGAAAAAGCCTAATGTTTTTTTTTTTTCTTTTTTTTTTTTTTTTTTTTTTTGTTGTTTGTTAACCCGATTCCGGCTAAACCGATACTCCGATTGCGATGAAATTTCATGGAGTCCTTCAAAATCTCTGAACTTAGAACTGCCACGTTTTTTTTTTAGAGCAATCGGGAAATTTTTCTTATAAAAACGCAATTTTACGATTTTTTTTTCGATTTTTAAAACAATTTCTTCGACTTATAACACTTACATGCTCTATCCGATTGTAATGATTTTTTAACAGAACCTTAATTTTATGAATTAAGATATTCGTGTGAAATTTGAGCGTAATCGAAAAATTATTTCTCATGAAAATAGAAATTTTACGTGTTTTTTTCTTTTTTTAAAACAATTCTTTGACTTATAACACCTACATGCTTTATCCTATTGTAATGATTTTTTCATAGAACTTAACTTCATGAATTCATATACTCGTGTTAAATTTGAGCGCAATCGAATAATTATTTGTTATAAAAAATTGCAATTTTACGATTTTTTTCTTTTTTTAAAATAACGTAAAAATTACGATTTATAAAAAATTTAAGGAAATTTTTCATTTTATTCAATTATATTTAAAAAAATCTTCAAATAAGTAATGATTTTTTCACAGAACAACAGAAAATACGCGGAACACAATGCAGCTCAATGCACCAATTACGCTCATCCAACAACGCGGCGGGACTTAAGCGTTTTTGGATGAGCGAAGCGAAGACTTCAATTTCACCGACCCCCAAAAAATTTAGCTCCGTTGTTTTTTTGTTTTTGTTTGTTTGTTTGTTTTTTTTGTTTTTGTTTTTCCGTCTGTTTGTTCGCTCTCTACCGGGCAAACGGCATATGCGATCTTGATGAAAATTTGACACGACCTTCGTTTTCTCTGAACTTAGACTTGCCACGTTTTTGGGTACAATCGAAGAAATATTTCTCATGAATATCGTACTTTTACGATTTTTTCGATTTTTAGTGCGATATTTTCGTGCCATTTGGGCCAATTCTGACCAAACGGGTGGGGCTACAACGTTCATTGGATGAGCGAAGCGAAGACTTCAATTTCACCGACCCCCAAAAAATTTAGCTCGGGTGTTTTTTTTTTTTTTTTTTTTTTTTTTTTTTTTTTTTTTTCGTTTTTCTGTCTGTTTGTTCGCTCTCTACCGGGCAAACGGTATATGCGATCTTGATGAAAATTTGACACGACCTTCGTTTTCTCTGAACTTAGACTTGCTACATTTTTGGGTACAATCGAAGAAATATTTCTCATGAATATCGTACTTTTACGATTTTTTTCGATTTTAGTGCGATATTTTCGTGCCATTGGGCCAATTCTGACCAAACGGGTGGGGCTTCAACGTTCATATTTCACATGGACATTAAGGTAATGGTGATGTATTGCTTTCTGAAAGAAAAAGTTGAAAAAGTTAGCCAGAATCGAGAGAAATAAAGCTTTTAATATACGTTTTTGACTTTTTGTGCGATATTTTCGTGCCATTTGGGCCAATTCTGACCAAACGGGTGGGGCTACAACGTTCATATTATACATGGACATTAAGGTTATGGTTATGTAGTACTTTGAAAGAAAAAGTGGAAAAATTTAGCCAGAATCCATAGAAATAAAGCTTTTAATACAAGTTTTTTACGGTAAATAAAACCAATTGACAAGAAACAAAAGAAACTTGACAACATTCACCTACAATGCGTAGGCAGCAAAACAAAGCACTTGCAAAAGTAAAGATATCCCACGCAAACTAAAACCTTTAAAAAGCTCATCCATCAACGCGGCGGGACTTTAGCGTTTTCCTAGTATTTCACATGGACATTAAGGTAATGGTGATGTATTGCTTTCTGAAAGAAAAAGTTGAAAAAGTTAGCCAGAATCGAGAGAAAGAAAGGTTTTAATATACTTTTTTTTTTACTTTTTGTGCGATATTTTCGTGCCATTTTGGCCAATTCTGACCAAACGGGTGGGGCAACAACGTTCATTGGATGAGCGAAGCGAAGATTTCAATTTCAATGACCCCCCAAAAAATTTTGCTCGGGTGTTTTTTGTTTTTTTTTCTGTCTGTTTGTTCGCTCTCTATCAGGCAAACGGCATATGCGATCTTGATGAAAATTTGACACGACCTTCGTTTTCTCTGAACTTAGACTTGCCACGTTTTTGGGTACAATCGAAGAAATATTTCTCATGAATATCGTACTATTACGATTTTTTTCGATTTTTAGTGCGATATTTTCGTGCCATTTGGGCCAATTCTGATCAAACGGGTGGGGCTACAACGTTCATATTTCACATGGACATTAAGGTTATGGTGATGTATTGCTTTCTGAAAGAAAAAGTTGAAAAAGTTAGCCAGAATCGAGAGAAATAAAGCTTTTAATATACGTTTTTTGACTTTTTGTGCGATATTTTCGTGCCATTTGGGCCAATTCTGACCAAACGGGTGGGGCTACAACGTTCATATTATACATGGACATGAAGGTTATGGTGATGTAGTACCTTTTGAAAGAAAATGTTGAAAAAGTTAGCCAGAATCCATAGAAATATAGCTTTTAATGTAAGATTTTTACGTTAAATAATAACAAATTAACAAGAAACAATAGAAACTTGACAATAATCACCTACAATGCGTCGGCAGAAAAACAAAGCACTTGCAAAAGTAAAGATATCCCACGCAAACTAAAAACTTTAAAAAAGCTCATCCATCAACGCGGCGGGACTTAAGCGTTTTCCTAGTCCTAGTAATTGTATGTTCGTAGCGAGCGTAGCGAGCGAAGCGAAGATTCCATTTCACTACACTGGAGAAAAAAATCCGGAATGTTTTTCTTTTCTTTTTTTTTCTTTTCTGTTTGTATTATTGTGTGTTTGTTAACACGATTCCGGCTAAACCGATACTCCAATTGTGATGAAATTTTATGGAGGCCTTCGAAATTTTTTAACTTAGAACTGCCACGTTTTTTAGCGCAATCGAAAAAAAATTCTCATGAAAATGCAATTTTACGATTTTTTTCGATTTTTAAAAAAATTCTTCGACTTATAACACCTACATTCTTTATCCTATTGTAATGATTTTTTCACAGAACCTTAATTTTATGAATTAATATATTCGTGTAAAATTTGAGCGCAATCGAAAAATTATTTCTTATGAAAATCGCAATATTACGATTTTTTTCCTTTTTTTAAAATAACGATTAATTAAAAAAATAAATTTAAATTTTTAATTTAATTTAATTTAATTTTAAAAAAATCTTCGACTAAGTAATAATTTTTTCACAGAACAACAGAAAATCCGCATAACACATGGCAGCTCAATGCACCAATTACGCTCATCCAAGTATTTAGACTCTACCCACTTAGTTATTGGATGAGCGTAGCGAGCGAAGCGAGTGAAGCGAATACTTCAATTTCACTGACCCCCCAAAAATTTAGCTCCGGTGTTTTTTTTTTGTTTGTTTGTTTTTTTGTGTTTTTTTTTGTTTGTTTGTTCGCTCTCTACCGGGCAAACGGCATATGCGATCTTGATGAAAATTTAACAGGACCTTCGAAATCTCTGAACTTAGACTTGCTACGTTTTTGGGTACAATCGAAGAAATATTTCTCATAAATATTGTACTTTTACGATTTTTTTCGATTTTTAGTGCGATATTTTCGTGACATTCGGGCCGATTCTGACCAAACGAATATGGCTACAACGTTCATTTTTCACATGGACATTAATGTTATGGTGATGTATTGCTTTTCAAAAGAATAAGTTGAAAAAGTATGCCAGAATCTATAAAAATAATGCTTTTTATATAAGTTTTTTGATTTTTTGTGCCATATTTTCGTCATATTTGGTGCCGATTCTGACCAAACGGGTGGGCTACAACGTTCATATTATACAGTGACTTTTAGGTTATGGTGATGTAGTACCTTTTGAAAGAAAAAGTTGGAAAAGTTAGCCAGAATCAATAGAAATAAAGCTTTTAATATAAGTTTTTTTAAGGTAAAAAATACCAATTGACAAGAAACAACAGAAACTTGACAACAATCACTTCAATGCGTAGGCAACAAAACAAAGCACTTGCAAAAGTAAAGATATGCCACGCAAACTAAAAACTTTAAAAAGCTCATCCTTCAACGCGGCGGGACTTTAGCGTTTTCCTAGTATAACTGATTTTTAGTGGAAGACAGTTAATCAAAGCGACTAAGCCTACTCTGTGGCCCCGAAGCAATCGACGAGTGAGCGATAAACCAATCAAAGACCGATATTTTTAATTGGATGAGCGTAGCGAGCGAAGCGAAAACTTTAATTTCACTGACCCCTCAAAAAATTTAGTTCCAATGTTTTTATGTTTTTTTGTTGTTTTGTTTTGTTTTTCTGTCTATTTGTTCGCACGATTTCGGGCAAACGACATATGCGATCTTGATGAAATTTTGAGGGGACCTTCGAAATCTCTGAACTTTGACGTGCCACGTTTTTGGGAACAATCGAAGAAATATTTCTCATGATTATCGTACTTTTACGATTTATTTTTATTTTTAGTGCGATATTTTCGTGACATTTGGGACGATTCTGACCAAACGGGTGGGGCCACAACGTTCATATTTCCCATGGACATTAAGGTTATATTGATGTATTGCTTTTTGAAAGAAAAAGTTTAAAACATTACCCAGAAACCATTTAAATAAAGGTTTTAAATTAAGTTTTTTGAGGTATTTAATTCACAATTAACAAGTAACAATAGAAACTTGTCATCAATTATCTACAATGCGTTCAAAAAGCACTTGATAAGTAAAGAGATCCCACGCAAACTAGAAACTTACAAAAAAGCTCATCCATCAACGCGACGGGACTTTAGCGTTTTCCTAGTAGGAAATTTAGCAATTAGTGGTATGGACAGTGCGAACACCCGTGGATCAACGCCAGCATCAACAAGGCCGATTCAGAACAACTCTGAATTTGCTAGGACGGCTCCAAAGTCACCGTTTACAAACTCCTAAGACACGAAATGATGGACTTAAGTCCAATCAGAGGTTAAAAAACTTCTTATTTTTGGATGAGCGAAGCGAAGACTTCAATTTCACTGACCCCTCAAAAAATTTAGCTCCAATGTTTTTTTTTCTTTTTTTTCTGTTTGTTCGCACGATACCGGGCAAACGGCATATGCGATCTTGATGAAATTGGAGGGGACCTTCGAAATCTCTGAACTTAGACCTGCCACGTTTTTGGGTACATTCGAAGAATTATTTTTCATGAATATCGTACTTTGAAGATTTTTTCAATTTGTAATCCGATATTTTCTTTTTATTTGGTCCGCGGCCGGGCAAACGGCTACTACGATCTTGATGAAACTTTGTGGGAACGTTTGAAATCACTAAAGTTAGATATGATATAGTTCTGGAGGTAATCGAATAAATATTTCTAATCAATATCGTACAACTTGCGTGCAGCTTCGATATGACCTCGCCTCCCCGCACCTTTTGACTTCTACATGCACGCACACAGCAGTGAGCCTCGCCTTGCTGTCAGTCTGTTGCAGCGGTCCTACGCCAACTAAATACTTACATAAAAGCTCATCCATCAACGCGGCGGGACTTAAGCGTTTTCCTAGTATTTATAACTTATTATATTTACCTTGAAGACTCATGGCGCTACGACGCTCGCGCCACACCCTGCAGCGCACTAGGCCCTGCTAGGTAGGTGCGAAAAACCTCGTATTGTATAACTTTATAAAATCAGTATAATATAAAAAGTTCGTAATTTTTTCAGCAAATTCTATAATTTTTAAAGAGAGGGCACTGAACTCGTACATGATTGAAGAATGTGCTATCTCACAATATTAATGATGCCCAGACACCTGAAGCCACACTGGACCATATCTGGATAGAAGTGACAAGGCAACAAAAATATTAGTAGGCCTATATATCTCTACCTCTGTTATTTGTCATTGTTTTTATTTCCACAAGGGAGGCACACATTCATCTAGGGCGACGGTCGTCGCCCGGCAGACAAGCGCATGCGACTGCTTAGGCGACACGAACTCCAGCCCTATATACAGCTACGAGAGTTGGGGGGGTTTTCAGCTATCTGCACACGCCGCCCCGAAAGAGTTACAATCTTGAAACTCGGTATATGACCTGGTATGTGGTCCATGACATACAAAAAAAAAATCAACCCGATCCGACAACTCGTTCTGTGTTAAAAAAAGGCTCTCAACATCGTCAAATTCCTTTTTCTGGCTGGTGGCTGGGTGGGTGGCTGGCTGGCTGGCTAGGAGTTCTCCGCGGAGATTAATTTAGCCTACAGAGAAAAAGGTAAATCTAAGAACTATGAAACTTGGACCACACTTAGATGTACTTCAGACGCAGTGACGTTTGCTTTCAAAACCAAAATCGGGTAACAGGGACCGGAAAAAATCAAAATTTGGATGATAATAAAAACGCGTAATTACCAAGGCGTGGTAATTTGTACAAACTTGAAATTAAACATGCTATTAACCATTATAAATATCTTGCGTCCAAAACACAAGGGGCTAAATTTGGGGATAACCATCGGCCCAAAAGTGACAAAAAACATATCTGAACTTTAAGAAATGAATCATTCAAAGAAAACGCTACAACTGAGATGTTTCAAACGTGGAAAACATTTTGATATCTCTCATTTTTTTATCACTTTTAAATATGGAAAGCAAAATTTGGTAACGGGTACCGGAGAAAATCAAAATAAGAAGTAAGTAATTCCGTACTCTTATGAATAATACGCTATACTGAGAAAACGGTTCGTCTTTGAACTTTGAAACTTGGGCCACACTCAGATGTACCTCATATATTCAAAACCGGGTAATTGTATGGGACCGGGGAAAATCAAAATCAAAATCAAAACGCGTAATTACTCAGGCGTAGTAATTTGTACAAGCTTAGCTTGAAATTAAACATGCTCTTAACCATTATAAATATCTAGTGCTTAAAACACAAGGGGTATCTTTGGGGGGACCGTGGGCCCAAAAATGTCAAAAAACAACTTTGAACTTAACAAATTTAATCATTCAGAGTCCATCATTCACACCTTGATAGCAAACGAACAACAAAAAGATGTAATATCCAACCAAACACAAAAATTTGCAAAAAAAAAAACGGCAGCCAAGCTCTCCTTCAAAAGTCTTCGGCTGTGAATGCTGTGAGATATAGAAGTTGAGCCAAGCTTTTTTATTCTTTCTCCCTAGTTTCGCTTTGAAAATAAGTAAGATCATTTCGCCTGTTGACGAGCGCCAAGCCAACGATTTTTGTGGCAAAAAAGTAAAATTTTTAAACTCGAAATCATAAGAAAAATGGCTTTGCCATTGAATTTGGTTCATGGCCAAGAAGTTCCCTCAAAGATCATGCCAGGATACATACCGGGGAGAAACTATTCGTGTGCACCGTGGGTGACTGTGAGGCAAGGTTTACACATAAAAGTAGCCTCAACGCCCATGCCAAGACCCATACCGGGGAGAAACCATTCGTGTGCATCGTGGGTGATTGTAAGGCAAGGTTCACACAATAGCATAGCCTTAACACGAACATGATGACGCATATCGGTGACAAGCCGTGCCCCTCAAGATTCGTCCAAAAGAGCCACCTAGTAACCCATTTGATGATACATACCAGTGAGAAATCCTTTCCCTGCGGGACTTGCGATGCAAGTTTCACACATAAGAGGAACCTCAATGACCATGCCAGGTCCCATTCCGGGGAGAAACCATTCGTGTGCACCGTGGGTGAATGTAAGGCAAGGTTCACATATAAGAGAAGCCTCAACAAACATGCAAGGACCCATTCCGGGGAGAACACTTCGTGAGAACCGTGGGTGAATGTAAGGCAAGGTTCACATATAAGAGAAGCCTCAACAAACATGCAAGGACCCATTCCGGGGAGAAACTATTCGTGTGCACCGTGGGTGAATGTAAGGCAAGGTTCACACTTAAGAGTTCCCTCACAGATCATGCCAGGACCCATACCGGGGAGAAACCTTTCGCGTGCTCCGTGTGAACCTCTAGGTTTGCAAGGAAGAGTAGCCTCACCAGGCACAAGATGACGCATACCGTTGCTATACTCTTTGCATGTTCCTAGTGGGAAACAATAAAACAACAGTATCTGCGAGGACATTTTAACCCTCGACTCTGTAATCGAATATATGATACGTTAAAATACTTGAGAGAGAGCAAGAGAAGAGAGGGCAAGATATTAAACTTTTTGCATTTCATATTTAAGTGATGAAAGGGATAGTATGCCCAAACGAAATGCATAGAAAAACAACTAGTAGATTTGGGACTTTTCTGTCTTAAATTTTAACACATTGGTTTTCAAAAAATGATAAAATGTGGATATATGTAATTATATAATATATGATTTGATTTAAAAAAATCAATGAATGGAGACTTTTTCTCTTGACTGAACCTTCTCGTCCAAAAATGTGCGCATCGAGAGATACAGAAGTTTGCTTGTTGGATAAAACAAAGACTTTACAAGGATTGTATTGATTTCAGTATCGAAGTTTGTTTAGTGCGTGAATAATCCTTTTAATTCCCGACACATGTTGATCTACAGGTTGGGATATTTGCCATTGTGAACTCGCTTCAGTTCTGTCACTGATGTTTGGATTTTAGTGTTTAATGTTAAAAAGATCTACGACTCTTCTACATCCTAAGTGGTTATAATGGAGTTGAAATTATCGTGAAATGAATAACATCAAACTCTGACTGATAAGATTTTCTGTTCTCTGGGACGAAACAGCCAGAACACACATATCCCACCAACTAAAGCGAGTGTGATCTAAAACCCTCATTGATGAGCATGTATTATTATTATTATTGTTATTTGTTACTTGTTATTATCCTCTTTAATAAAGTCTGATCTGTTATATCAATGTGTCACTGTACATCTATCACTTACTAAATCCTGAAGTCTTAGTCAGTCCTTGGACCAAAAGGTCCCATTGTTGCAAATGACCTTGGTTTGTATGGTGTAAATGACATGCATATAAGCAAAGTCCTTACTATGGGACCCCTAGGCAAGGGGCCATATATGAACCCTTGACCTGCCCGCCATTATCTATCTTCCTTCTTGCTCTATATTTTTTATCCTGTATCTTCCACTCTCCCTTCTTATCTTCTTCACTCCTCTATCTTTCTGTCACCTCTATCTTCCTCACTGCTAAATACATTTACTGAACTCACAATGGACCTCTTACTACTATCCAGGGAATTATCAAACACACTATCTATGGTTATACTTAAAGGAGCAGGAAACATTTGGGGAGCAATTCCACAAATACTGTTTTCTTCTATGATTGCACAGAATTGTCTTTCTTTATAACAATACAGTTTAGAGCGGTAAGAATTTTGCAGCCGATCGCTCGTTTATGGCATTTAAAGCCCGCGCTCGGTCGAGCGGCTACGTCACAGTGCCGTGGCAGGTGCCGGCCAGCATACCCCGTCTGTAGGGTGGCTGACGTTCCGCCCGCTACAAGTACACGCGGAATAAAACCAAATGCAACTTTAACCATCCTGCACTCGGACGTTCTATTATTATTATTATTATTGATTTAAATATAAGATTAAAAACTGTAATAGTCCGTTTTAATTAATTTTACTCTTTTCCGCGCTCTTTTACAATAAATTAACTCCAAGAGAAAATATGTTGGCTATATATTTACATCTTCAAATCTACCACGTTTCTTGTTATCACGACTACACATACTACAAGTTATTCATGAATACATCCCTGAGTGTGTCCACGTGCTGTCCAGTAGCAGTTTTCAGTCCGAGCGAAACCATGGGTAAACAAATCGAGCCCTATCAGTACGAACCAGAGTATTCTTGTAGTGAAAACGAGTGACAGTGAAGAGGAACAAGTGTTTAGATTAAAACTGTTCATTCGTAAAAAATATACAGTGACTCAGTGTTTATGTGCGCAGTGTAAACCAGTGCGCGGTGTAAACCAATGCCTAGTGATAGAAAAAGCATTTGTTGTAGAGAATTTGATACCATTTCAAGACTAAGGGGGGGATGGTATGCTAGTGTGTTACCCTAAGTAATGACTTTAAACAAACGGTTACTCCCGCCATACCTTTTGTACGATTCATTTCGAAGTTCACTACTTTTAGTGTATCTAAGTCCGTGACAGTGTAGGTGCAGTATTCGGCACTAAATTCAGGCGAATCGTATTGCCCATCCCCTGCAAGCCACACCCCACACTCTACATAAAGATGCAAGATTTGATATAACTTCCGATTGTTCTTTGCTCCAAGCATTGGAAACCGCGTCATCTACATAGTTTCGAATTGTTTTGTCAAATGACGGTCGCGATAAAAACTTCAAACCGAGAGTGTTGGCAAAATGTTTAAAAGATGAAAAACTTATTTCTGATAGCATAATGGACGTTGATATCATTGTCCCTAACGGTCTCTTATTGTAGACGTTGTGTGAGTGCCAGCTTAGCAAATGACCCAATTCACACGTACCACACAAGTAGCCTACAATTTTAACAAAATCGAAACAAATGAACCAAACAGTCCATAATATAAAACAGTTGCCGTCAGCGATTGGGTACTTGAATTTTATATTATAATATTTTATATTATTTCTCTAAATGTGGTTCCGTATCGTTTGTCGTCGACGTGTCATCACGTTCTCCATCTGAACTTGTTTGCGAGCTGCAACTGTCGATGTGAAATGAAGTGTCTAAATCGACACGCGATTCGCCACAGATCGAGTGAAGCCTCGTTGTTGTTGTCATACAGTAATTGCGCAAAGTACCATTGCCCATTTCGCACTGTACACTATACAGACTGGTCAAAACAATTGTAAAATGTCTGAGTGTTGTTCTGTACTACCATTGAGACTAACACGTTCACATTCACTCTCAGTTTCAGTTGCATCATTATTGCTTGACAACGTATCACAAACTTGAGATTTCATTTACAAGTTTTGCTGAACGTAACGTGAATAACGGATTTTTAAAATAGGTATTTCAGCCAATCAAGTTGATCCGGTAAGATTTTGGGAGGGCACCGATGACGTTTTCAGTATTGAACGGGATTTTTGGTATGACAATAAACGGATTTTTATCAAAGACGATAGTCATAGTCACATTCTAAAAAAATGCTTTGAACAAAAAACCGCATTTGAAAACGGATTAAAGTTTTTGCTGTGTACACTCTCCCTCCAGCGATTAAAACGTTTAGGCCTAGACGATTTGTCTCTGTTAGGAAACGATGAAAGAACACTCCGTCACCAGGGCCCCGATTCATGTACATTTTTATCCCGGTATAAGCAGAGTTAGGTGGTATAAGTGCGGTATAACTCCGAATCCAATTCATGAAGACTTATCCCGCCTCGCACGGGGATAAGAAAATATGTAAACAGATGGCGGACATTTTAAATTTTGCGTCTATGTGTAAAACGAGAAAAGTTTTCATTACTCTCATAAAAAAAATCAGAAACCGTCTCGGGCCTAGGCCCAGATGTAGAAAATTTTTCATAATACAACGTGTAGGCCTAAAGTTCGATTAGGCTATAGGACTAGATAAAATTAATACGAACATAACACGTTTGACAAGCCCTTGGCCTCTCCTAGGCAACCCTAGGCCTGCACGACCTTGTTTTGACACATCCCGCACAAATAACTAGTTTTGATTACTAAAAGCCTTATGCAGATGAACAATAGTATGATAGTCCTAGGCTATTCCAAAATTTACGGCAATAATACGCCTTTTCTTTTCTTTTAATGATCTCACGCAATCTTCTGTCAATAAATAAAAATGTAAAACAAAAGATGGAGCAAATTTTTAGTGTTCTTTTGCAAATCTGCTGATTTACATGGCTGTGGAATGCAGTGGAAAAAACATTTGTTGTACTTGTTGTTGGATTGAAATTTCTGATTGGATGAGAGTTGCTCAGACTTAACCAGGCCCTTATCCTGCCATGTCCTGCATTATACCGTCCTTATACCACTTATACCCGGGATAAATGTTACATGAATCGGGGCCCAGCTGAAGATTCATACTTATCACCACTATTATTATTGCAACCAAAGACTGGACACTGAGGCATCGTGCATGCGAGACGGACCACTGTCAAGACTGGTATGCAAGCCGTAACCGCCTACCCCTGCGAGGCGAGCCGGCACTGTGACGTAGGTCGCCCGTACAAAACGGTCGTAAACACGAGAACTGGGAGGGTAGGCGTCATAAAACTATTAAAAACAGAATACGACGCGCCTGGTCTTGCAAACCTCAAAAGTGGTTGGCAAATGTTTCTTTCTCCTTTAATATTTATCAGGTAAATACATTGATAATTATGTTTTAAATAACCTTTAATACAAAATTTGCCAATCCCGAATCTGTTCTAATGGTCAGGGTACCTGTTTCTTTTTAATTACAATAACAGTTAAAATGATGAACACATATTGAAGTCCTTCAAATCTTGGGTTGGATGTATTAACCTGACTTTTGAGATGTTTTATCAACGAAAAACTATATTAAATTTATGTTGATACTTATTACGTAACTATGTAATTATTATTAATTAATCTTTATGATGCTCGCGTCGCCCGCAGGTTGATCGTGACCAACAAGTTTGGACGGTGTTTGATATTTAAAAAATCGATGTCCAATTGACCACTGTTTGCGCATCGGTGGACTTCGGCGCCGACAGGGTTGGTTTAATCTGCTTTTTACAATGTAAAGTTCACCATTGATATCATGTATGCGACCAAAAGTTAACCCGCCCCCTCTGCTGCTACTCGGATCTGCTGGGTTGCGCGATCTGGGTTGATGACGCAGGTAAATCGGTGAAATACCTCGGACTCAAATAGGTATAATGTTTTGTGTTCTATGTTATTTAAGGCTTGCGAGCGGAACCTGAGAATCTCTCCTCTAAAATCAATTGTGCCCGAACCGTTTTATGAGCATAGGCTAAAGAGGGAATTGTGCCCTACAATGGCCTTCTCGCCTAGCGGCGAGAAAAAATCATTGAAATAAAATAAATATGAGCATGTATCTGTCAGTGTTTTTGCCACGCCCAGGTCAATTTATTCGTCACGTTTAACAACGATAAGTCTTTTTCAGACGACGAGCGAGTGAAGGCTCGTTTACCATCACTTAACAATACGTTTATACATAACGTAAGAAAGTTGAAACCATTGGATACAGTGGTGTTGTTTACAATCACATAGTAAGAAACGCAACGCACGTAACGTATGAAGAAGTTGTACGTTACGTTAATTTTATTGTTATTTTAGCCAATCACAGCCCGTTTCCGAGTCTTCAATTGTTGTGTTGTTATGTGATTGTTTGTAAACAACAACAGCTACCATTACCTACAATTTTGAACCATAGATGATGGTAAATTGATTGAACTGGTGCATATTGTGCCCTAATATTTATGACGAGAAGAGAAATGATTTTAAAGATTCTATTTAGAAGCAAAACTCGGGGGCCGATATTGGTCGCATTCTCAAGTATACCCTCCGGTAAGTCAATATAGGAATTTTGACACATAACCCAAGTAGGCCTAGGCATGTAGGCCTCTATGCTTAATTTTTAACGTGTTTTTTTGTGATTGTAAACACCACAATAATATTACCGTGCGCTACGTTATGTTTTAACGTGTTGTTAAGTGATTGTTAACGAGCCTTGACATCTTGTCTCATGAAATGCCTCAAACAAGTGAAATTGAAACGTTTATTCCTTATGAAAATGGTTGTTGGGAGACGTTTCAAAAGAAGCTTGTTTTGTTAGGGACGACAAAAAATGTAGTAAAATAATTGAGTCATGGGAATATCACCGTCCACAGCACCACGGGTCACAAAAAGTTAAAGGTGATAATGAGGAAGTGAAAAGCATTATTATTGGATGAGCGTAGCGAGCGTAGCGAGCGAAGCGAAGATTCCATTCTACTACACTGGAGAAAAAAATCCGGAATGTTTTTTTTTTCTTTTTTTCTTTTTTCTTTTTTTTTTTTTCTTTTTGTATTTTTGTGTGTCTGTTAACACGATTCCGGTTAAACCGATACTCCAATTGCGATGAAATTTTATGGAGACCTTTGAAATCTCTGAACTTAGAACTGCCACGTTTTTGAGCGCAATCGGAAAATTTTTTTCTTATAAAAAAACCAATTTTACGATTTTTTCCTTTCAATTTTTAAAAAAATTCTTCAACTTATAACACCTACATGCTTTATCCGATTATAATGATTTTTGCAAAGAACCTTAATTTTATAAATTAAGATAATCGGGTGAAATTTGAGCGTAATCGAAAATTATTTCTCATGAAAATCGAAATTTTACGGGTTTTTCCTTTTTTAAAACAATTCTTTGACTTATAACACCTACATGCTTTATCCTAGTGTAATGATTTTTTCACAGAACCTTAATTTCATGAATTAATATACTCGTGTTAAATTTGAGCGCATTCGATTAATTATTTCTTATGAAAATTGCAATTTTACGTTTTTTTTTTTTTTTTTAATTACGATTACGATTAGAAATAAGGTTATTTTTTTATTGGATGAGCGTAGCGAGCGTAGCGAGCGAAGCGAGCAAAGCGAGCGAAGCGAAGATTTCATTTCACTACACTGGAGAAAAAATCCGGAATGTTTTTTTTTTTCTTTCTTTTTTTTCTAATTTTGTGTGTTTTGTTAACACGATTCCGGCTAAATTGATACTCCGATTGCGATGAAATTTTATGGAGGCCTTCGAAATCTCTGAACTTAGAACTGCCACGTTTTTGAGCGCAATCGGGAAATTTTTTCTTATAAAAAACGCAATTTTACGATTTTTTTCGATTTTTTAAAAATTTCTTCGACTTATAACACCTACACGCTTTACCTGATTGTAATGATTTTTTCACAGAACCTTAATTTTATGAATTAAGATATTCGTGTGAAATTTGAGCACAATCGAAAAGTTATTTTCTCATGAAAATCGAAATTTTACGGGTTTTTTTCTTTTTAAAACAATTCTTTGACTTATAACACCTACATGCTTTATCCTATTGTAATGATTTTTTCACAGAACCTTAATTTCATCAATTTATATACTCGTGTTAAATTTGAGCGCAATCGAATAATTATTTCTTGTGAAAATTGCAATTTTACGATTTTTAATTTTTTTTAAATTATGATTTATTAAAAAAATTAAGTTAATTTTTTATTTTATTTAATTTAATTTAAAAAAATCTTTGACTAAGCAATAATTTTTTCACAGAACAACAGAAAATCCGCGTTACACATGGCAGCTCAATGCACCAATTACGCTCATCCAACAACGCGGCGGGACTTAAGCGTTTTCCTAGTTATTTATTTTCCACTAATAGGAGTAGGATCTTTGCATACACTGAACATTAAATCTTTTCAAAGCGCATATGTTAATTTTATGGTAAACGAAAAGTTCAGAATATTCGATGTGACATATTTGCGTGATTTGTTAGTGAACACAAATTAGGAAGAAAATAAGACAACAACAACAGCAACTCATCACGGAGGGATATCTTTCTTCTGGAACTCTTTGTGACTGCGAGTGTGTGGCGCACTTCGTATTCTGTCATGGCGGCTATCTGTGTGTTGACATTGTTTTGAGTGTTGTTTAGTTTCTATTTATGTCCGACGATCTGCTCAATTGAAATATTAAACATATTATAAGGTACGCATAGATTAATTTAAATTATTAATTAAGCATCTAGCTCTAGAAGTGTAAGGCCTTTTTTGCTACCACACCTGTATGGCCTATGGATAGGATTGGCCACTTCAAGCACGGGCCCAGTGTCTTGGACCACATTATAACTGAGCTTGGCTCCACTACAACATGACCAAGGCGAATACTTTGTGTAAGACATAATACAGACTTTATTTATACAGGCCTATAACTATAGCTTGGATCAAGTTATGTGATATTCATATTCATATTGCCCGTTTAAGTGAGCTTTCACGTGCAGCATGCTTCTAGTGTTGTGGACAATACAAATGCCAGCTTTTTGGATATGTTGAAATGCACGCCAGAACGCACATAATATTTGAGAAATTTTTTAAGCAAATTAACTTTTTGTTTCTCCTAAAAGCGTCAGGTCACCAATTTGTATGTAAGCCTAGGCGTTTATTTTTTACCCAGGGCCTTTACTTAATGGCTGCACTTGGCACTAAACATGAATTTAATATTATTATGTTAAGAGTAGATTTTACGACAAATTACTGTGACCACACTTAAAAAGATATCATGGGTTATAAATTCGCGTCATTACTAGGCCTAGCACGGTCCTAGGCGCTAGGTCCAATTGGTAATCGTATAAAGTGCATCAAGGCCTGGAATACGTCCGTCATTAAATCTCACGCACGCTCTTAGATTAAGTTGCCATGACAAGTTTAGACATGGGTTTGTATTTCCCCGTCTGGGCCCGGGGTAGAATTGGCCCAGAGCATGGCTCTGCTAATCGTACAAGGCGATTCACGAGAAAAAGTCCACCTCGCAAACATCAGCTAGTAAGAAGGATAGTATATTACTCCCCAAACTAGAGGCGAGCTCTGGCAATCGATGTCGGGGACCTTGCCCCCTTTCCTTGACGACCCCCCGGCGAAGATGACAATGACACCACGAACGATGAAAAAGACGATGACGACCGCGACGTGAGATACCCCCCTTCCTCCCCTTTACCCGTGGCTGGTTCTGACCAGCATGGGCCCCTCCTCCCCCCTCCCCTTAGGCTAGAGTGGTGCATTATGACCTAACGGTTGACGCGTCCTTAATCAAAATAAACCCCCAAAAAACGTGAAGGGTATTGAATCTTAAACATATGATATATGTGTCAGGCCTTGGAGAAATTACCAAAAATTAACTAGAAAAATGCCAAAGTCGTTGTTAGACGAGTGAGCGATTCATGTGTTGAGTACCCGGCAACTTTCCCTATCCTTGCCTATCATAGGCTAATTTAGGGCATTTGGTCATACAGTTGACGCACCATTACCTTCTTTTTCAATTATTAACTAACAAGCACATGTTTGCGAGTACTCAACACATGACTCGCTCACTCGTCTAACAACGTCTTTGAGGTTTTCCTAGTCCATAGTTGACTAGGGCGCCTGTATACCCAGAAGTGCGATGCCTAGATTCAAACATCGGTAGACTTAGATGTTTTATTTCTGGAATGTACGCTATTAAAAAAAGTAAGGAACATGTTTTTAAATTCTTATACAGTACTGTGGCAAAACATAGAGAGTACGCAATACGTGTAAAGATTGCATAGTTTTCTCAATCTCCCAGCGGAATTATTGTAACCTTGAGCGTGTAAGATTAGGTACACCTTGGTCACTGCATGAACTCACCGCCTGACAAACATGATTCGATAAAAATATATCTTCAAGAACAAAACTATTGTCGTTCAATTAAATCTTACACATTTTCAGCCTATTTTTCAATTTATTATTTCTTGTAGATTTAAATCATAAAGTATTTTACACGCTTCTCTAAGTTCTCAGTTCTCAGTACACTGGTCTCGGATGTATGTTTAAAATCTTAGCTCAATCTGTTTGTCAGTTCGGGGGTTTGGCAGCGAACACATTTTACAAACATACGAACAGTTTCACAACGGATTTCGTGCGATTTGCGTTGTAAGAATTTCTCTGCGCTCCCTCGTCTAATAAATATCAAGTTTACTTGAGATGGTACCGGAAAAAATGGAAAGCAATAAACACATTCAATCTTCATTATTAGTGCAGGGGGCAAAAGAGATTTCTTTAACCGGTCAGTTTAGAGTATTGAAGAGACGTACTGAACTTAATAAGGTGATGCTATATGAGTGTTTTAAACATAGCCTACATGGCAAGTCCTGGTGCACAGCAGAGGGCGTCGAGAGCGTCGCGATGCCATGAACATGTTGAGCAGGAGGTATGATTAGCTTCTCATGAGAGGATATGCCAGGGAGGCTGTATCTTGAAGACTCATAGCGTCGCGACGCTCCCGCCACCCCCTGCATCGCACTACGACCTGCTAAGTAATTGCGAAATACTCGTTTTGTATCACCTTATAAAGAGCAGTATAATAGAATTACTACATAATATAATCAGCGAATAGTACATTTAAAAAAAGTTTACTGATCTCGTACTTTGGTGGCTATAGTACTGATTAAAAATTAAGTTTTAAATTTGATTAATATGGACTTTGGATAAAGAGCAGCATGAAGATTTCCTCTTCATCCGCCTGGTGGCTCTGCTGTGCCTTTTCTACGCTAAGAGACGAGGTAGATCACCGTTAATAATAGAGCTGATTATTAAATTGTTAAGCAATATATGACATAAAACCATGGGGCCTAGTGAAGCTCCCTAAAATGCAACCCTCATCTGTCATCTGTCCATCCTTCTGTACGTGTTATAAGTCATAAAAGAAAAGCAACAGGACCTTCCCGTTACATGTGCATTTTGACAATGCCCTACCACAAGAATGATACTGAATGTTAATGTTGTCCCTAGGACTAAGCAAGCTTGGCTGTTTCACCTCATAAACAGCAACGAAATATAAATTTTGAAATAAATTTAAAAAAATTTGAATATCTATTTATCGGCATCTGGATCAAGACTTCTGAACATTGAAAGGCATTGATTATTCATAAAATTCTATGAAGATCTATTGAAAAAGAAACTTCACTCCTCCTGGTTGTTCTTCCGTATCGTGTGCTTGTTTTAAACTATAGGAATTAATATACTCTCAGAACGACCATTTTTCAAAATTATCTGATAATGCCATAATCCCGCTCTCTTTATTTTCCTTTTTGAAAAACATGATTGAAAAATGTACTTTCTCACAATAGTAATGTTGCTCAGACTCCTGAAGCCACTCTGGATTATTATTGGTTGGCAGTTATACATGAAACAAAAGTATTAGTATATAATTCTAACTCTGATAATTGAGGAGCAAAGTTTCAAAACGCATCATGTCCACTGAGTACAATTTTTTTACTAGAGATGGCGTTGCATCCTTCTAAGCAACCTCTTTCAATGTGTTATACAGGTTTGCTTCAAAACGCAACATTTGCAGTACAAATAGCGAGTACAAAACAGCAATTTTATTCAAAACGCAACATGTCCATTTTTATTTTTTTTCAAAATGCAACATGTCCATAAGAACCAATCAGATAATCGTGAGTAGATTTCCCGCCCATGTCTCAAGGTATCAAGGTTAGTAAGGTTACGATTGAGTTTACATAAAACAATTTTGGAATTCTTTTGGAGCCTTTGAATGCCTTTGGAGGATTTTGAAGGTTCCAATATTAAATAAAATAAAATTTTCATTAAAATTTATAATAATAAATTAATATATATTAATATAATAAAATTAATACAAATCAAAATAAAATAAAATAAAATAAAACAATTTGAAACAAAACGCAACATGTCCACTATTTTGATTCAAAACGCAAAACAATTTGAAACAAAACGCAACATGTCCACTATTTTGATTCAAAATGCAACATGTCCATATCAAAAACCTAAGCCAAAACCAAAATAGCAAAATTTGAAAGATATCATTATTACAGTTTAAATGTTTATATTTTTTCTTAAATTGTCATATACATTGTTGTTATGATATGTGTGCACACTCCTGTGTAACAGTTTTTGCTTATTATCTCAAAACTAACTAGAATGGACCTGTTGCGTTTTGAATGTTTGCTCCTCAATTGTGGTTGCTTTCTTTCCACCAGGGAGTGACACATTCATACAGTCTACGCCTAGCCCCGAATAAGAAATCCTGAACACTCGGATTACGTCATGGAAGAATGGGAAATATTAAGAGATATCAAGGAAGAACCAGAAGATGTATATACACCACAAGATGCGTATATATTCCTCCAGTCAACGTCTTGCTCCGAAGTGAGACAGCACGCAATCTCTGATGACAGCGATGAAGAATCAGAGAATGAAAACATCAAGAAAGAACCCTTGGACAAAGTGTCTTCACAACCAATGTGCGATACATTAGTTTTAAATTGCTACAAAACAAGCGCTCCAGTAAACTCTGGTGGCATTAAGAGGGAACGTGAGAGCAAAAATGTCGAAATGAGTTCATTGGAAAGTGTGCATCCACCACACATTTCCGACACGTTTGACATTAAGCTACCTTCCTTCGAAATTCGATCGCCTGTACTCACTGATGTTGTCAAAGAAGAATGTGAGTGGACCATTAAAGAAGAGTCCATAGAAATAAAGATATTACCTGAAGATATCACAGACTGCAATTCATCAACAGATGAAGACCACTTGTTTGGTAAGTTGAAAATTCATTAATTGTTAGTGCATTAATATGAGACGTTAAGCAATATCCAATCAAGCAATTTAGTTCCATTACATAAAACAAATGTAGCCTATGCATATTCCGGTCTGATTGACTTAATTATCCGAAAAGTACTCTCCGAACAACATCTAAACCATGAATCCGTTTAAACAAATAATTCCCCTTTTTGTTTTCAGAGTCAGTGTTTACTTGTGCCGGCTGCTCCCAGGTATTCAGCAATCCTACCTATCTCGAGCGTCATGAGCTGTTTTGTCGTTGTCTAAACAAACGCAATGACGAGGAGAGGAGAACCACAACCCGGCAAGATGTGTCCGAGCAGGAGTCGGCGATCAGTGGAGCTGCTGAGAAGTCAGAGGAAAGCTTGAGTGACGTTAAGATGAGGAAGATAAGAGAACTGAAGCCGGGTAAATTATCACGGAAGACACACCAATAGAGGAGCTTCAGAAAACTCAAAAGAAAGCGTAGGTGTCGAGAAGAAGGAGAAAATTGCAAAGGTGAAAGATGTATTAAACCAGGAGGCGTCTACCAGTAAAAGTGTTGAGAAGTCAGATGAAAACTTATATTTTGTCATTAAGAAAAAGGCAAAGAGAACCGCACCTGGACATGATGTATGCAAGACGCACCACTCAGATATCTGTGAACCTGCTGAGCAGTCAGTGTCTGGGGAGGGCGTGGGTGTTGTTGAGAAGAAGGCGAAGAAGATGATGGCCTCTAACAGGAACCTGCCGTGCGAGGTTTGCGGCAAAGAACTGAAGGATATCAGTCACCTACGAGAACACATGTACCTTCACACGAGCGGAGACGGCGGGTTAGAAGGGAACAAAATGCAACTCGCCAACCAAGTAATGTCTCATCGCAACAAGAGAACCTTTAAGTGCGATATCTGCAGCGCGATGTTCACGACGAATGGCAATCTTGCAAGGCACACGAGGACCCATACCTTGGAGAAACCATTTTCCTGTGGTGTTGGCGATGCCACGTTTACACGGAAGAGTAGCTTAATCAATCATACCAGAACCCATATAGGGGGGAAACCATTTTCCTGTGAGGTGTGCGTTGCAACGTTTACTCAGAAGAGAAACCTGATCCGTCATGCCTGGACTCATACCGGGGAGAAACCATTCGTGTGCACCGTGCTTGACTGTGAGGCAAGGTTCACAGAAAAACATAGCCTCAACGACCATACCAGGACCCATACCGGGGAGAAACCATTCATGTGTTCCGTGCTTGACTGTGAGCGCATGTTCAGTACAAGTAGTAACCTTCAACAGCACTTGATGACGCATACCGGGGTGAAACGTTTTTCATGCGCTGTGTGCCCATCAAGGTTCGCACAGAAGACCAACCTCATAAGCCACATGACGTCACATACAGCAGAGAAACCTTTCGTTTGCTCCGTGTGCCCCTCGAGGTTCACAAGGAAGAGTAGCCTCACCAGGCACAAGATGACGCATACCGTTGCTTAACCCTTTGCATGTTATTCTTGTCCTAGTGGGAACCACTAGAGCAAAAGTCTCTGCAAGTACAATATATGATTCTTTATAATACCTGAGAGATTGAGAGAAGGGAAGACATTTTTTAAATTTTTTAAATTTTTGCATTGAATATTGAAACGATTTAAAGCTTGGAATGCCCAATCGGAATGCATAGAAAAACCACTAGTGCATTTTGGACTCTTTCTATCTTAACATTGTAACGCATAATGGGATAATATAAACAAAACTTGTTGAGATGGGGATTAATGTAATGTCCCAATATAAGATTTATATACAAATTCTTAATGAAAGGGGATAATTTCTTTTGTGGTTGCCTTCTTGTTTAAAAATGTGCATAAAATATATAAAGAGCAATAGAAGTATGCTTGTGGTCCAATACTAAGACTTTACAATGAATGAAATAGTTTTTCAGTAACGAGGTTTGTTTGAGGGGGTCGTGGTGAATAATCTTTTTGATTCCTGACACTGACACTTGGATTTTCAGGTAGGGATTTGTCATCGTGAAGTCGCTTCAGTTCATTCACTGATGTTTGGTTTTTCGTGTTCAATGTGTAAACGATCTATGACTATTTCGTATGTGGTTTTAATGGAGTTGAAATTATCGTGAAAGGAATAACATCTAACTGTGACGGATGAGATATTCTGTTCTCGGCGACTAAATTGCCAGACCACATATATCGAGTCAGATCTAACACCCTCATTGATGAGCAGGTATTATTATTATTGTTATTTGTGGCTTGTTATAATCCTCTTAAATAAAATCTGTTCTATTATAACAACGTTTTACTGTACTTCCATCACTTAATTAAACTAATTCATAATTTGTCCCGGGCCCAATGGGTTCCATTGTTGCAAATGACCTTGGTTTTATGGTGCATAGTAATGGGACCCCCTAGGCAAGGGGACCTGCCCTCCCATATCTATGTTCCCCATTGCTCTACGATCCTAAATCTAAAACTCCCACCGTGCCTCCTTATCTTATTCACTCCTCTATCTTTCTCTCACCTCTATATTCCTCCTTGCTCTATATTCCCAATACTGTATCTCCCATGCACCCTCTCTCCTTATCGTCTTCACTCCTCTATCTTTCTCTCACCTCTATCATCCTCACTTCTAAACACATTAACTGGTCTGACTCTGTACCTATCACTAAGATCCAGGGAATTATCAAACACATTGTGTTTATACTTATAATACATTGTTTAATATATTTTAGGATAACTTTTGACACGGAATTAGTCAAATCCGAATCTAGTCTAGTGGTAAGGGTACTTCCTTAATTCATTTTCTCTAAATCAGATATATTTTGTTTTGTAATTTTGGCAAGTGGTTTGTTCAAAATATGCTAGCCAGCGGTTTAGCCGAGCTCGTTTAACCGGTTCCCACTCGAACACCGAAGTTAAGCAGAATCGGGCGTGGTCATGGGTAAAGTGGGTGACCGCTCTACCCTGAAACTCACGTATACCGCTGGTTAGAGCAGATGGAGGGTTCGAAAGCTAGTGTAACGGCTTAGTTCTCCTTTACGTCTGCTCGGCAGTCCGGGTTAGTGGAGGAACCTATATGACTGTCAAAGTTACACCGTCCTGTCGGATGGGACGTTAAGCCGTTGGTCCCCTTGGTACTTTTCGAAAGGAGTAGGCTACATGCCGGTACCGGGTTTCCCCTCCTCCCTTCTGTTCATACTTCATCCTCATCTATCACCACTCATCGTCTCGATTAGCCAAAGTGCATAAATATGAGACGTTAAGCAATAATCAATCAATCAATCAATCAAAATATGCTGTTTGCCAAGAAAGGGTGTGATTTTGGAATGAATATTTTTGCGTGTTTAAGTGTATGTAAAGTTTCATGACACGATGTTGTAAAAGGTTATTTTCGATTAGTAATGCTTTTGTATCTATATGGAACAAAAAGGTGGTGGGTGTGGATTTGTAGGCCTACTGGTAAGGTAAAATGGACCAATTTTATGTAATGAACAGCAGTACGCACATTCGCTTTGAAATCATTATTCACGCAAATTAACTTTTTGAAACACTTCAAAAGTCGACATGGATCATCAATTTGTATGGAGGCCTAGGCGTTTATTGTTAGCCCAAGTCCTTTATTCATGAGGCTGCACTTGGCCCTAAACATGATATTTAATGTTAAGAGTTGATTTTACGTCGTTATAAATACGCCTCATTAATAGGCCTAGCACGATCCTATGCGCTTGACCAAACTGTAATCGTATAGCAGACCAAAATTTATTAAAAAAAACATAGCATGGGTAGTCATGGGTTTGTACGAGTACTGATTCATAAACATATGATACCTGTGTCAGGCTATGTAGGAATTACCAACAAGTAACTAGGAAAACGCCGAAGTCGTTGTAAGACGAGTGAGCGAGTCATGTGTTGAGTACCCGGTAACATTCCCTATCCTCCCCCTGTACCTAAGGCTTGATCCAGCTTCGGGCTTTCATTCCTAGCCAATCATAGGCTAAAGTGGGGCATTCTGGCCTTATATTTGACGCAACTTTACCTCATAAATCAATTACTATTTTATATGCAAATGTTTGCGAGTGCTCAACACATGACTCGCTCACTCGTCTAGCAACGTATTTGGGGATTTCCTAGTCTATAGTTGGCTAGGGCGCCTGTATACCCGGAAATGGGATGCCTGGGTTCAATCAACGGTAGAGTTAGATTTTTTAAATTCTGGATTCTATTAAAAAGTATAGAACATGTTAAAATACTTATACAGTACTATGGAAAACATAGAGAGTACGAAATACGTGTAAAGATAGCATAATTTACTCAATATCCCAGCGGAATTTCTGTAACCTAACGTGTAAGATTATGTACACCTTGGACACTGCATGCACACTGACCGCCCTACAATCATGATTCCATAAAAATATATCTTCAAGATCAAAACTAATGTAGTTAAATTAAATCCTACACAGTCTCAGACTATTTTACAATTAAAATATAATTGTGGATTTAAATCACAACGAATTTCACACGCTTCTCACAGTTCTCAGTTCTCAGTACACCGGTCTCGGATGTATGTTTACAATCTCAGCTCAATCTGTTTGTCAGTTCCGGGGCTTGGCAGCTAACAAACATTTAACAAACATACGAACATTGTCAAAACGAGACCCGTTCGACTTTCGTTGTAAGACTCATTTTCACTTGTCTAATAAATAGCAAGTTTACTTGAGTGGGTACCGGAATAAATGTAAAAGCAACACACACAGGCAATCTTCATTGTTAGTACAGAGGCAAAATTAATTTCTTTAATCGCTCAGTACAGAGTAATGAAGTGAGATGATGCTATATGAGTGTTGTAAACCTACATGGCAGGTCCCGGTGCACAGCAAAGGGCGTAGAGAGCGTCGCGACGCCATTAACACGTTGAGCAGGAGGTATGATTAGCATCTCATGAGAGGATCTGTCAAGTAGGCTGTATCTTGAAGACTCATAGCGTCGCGACGCTCCCGCCACCCCTTCTCCTAGCACTAGCACAGTACTAGCACTAGGGCCTGCTAGGTAGTTGCAAAATACTCGTGTTGTATCACGTTATAAAATGCAGTACAATATAAGAACTACATAATATAATCAGCGAATAGAATATTTTTTAAATGAGGGCACTGAACTAAGACTTTCATAGCTACAGTTCTGATTTCACAAATAGTAAGTTTTTGGTTTGATTAAAACGGACTTAGTAAAAAGAGCAGCTAGAAGACTTCTCCATTATCCGCCTGGTAACTCTGCTGTCCGTTTTCCACACTAAGAGACGAGGTAGATAACCGTTAACAATTTGAGTGAGTATTTTAATTGTAATAACTAGGCCGTTTCGCTAACGCTTTTTCCAGTCGCATTAAAGGATTATCGGCCCAAATATCACTAAAATATCGTAATAAAAATCGGGGAAAAAATCGTAAAAGTACGATTTCTTTGAGAAATATTTTTTCAAATGTCTCTTTAATCATAACGTATATAATTTCAGTGATTTTAAACGTTCCCATGAAGTTTAATCAAGATCGGGTTAGCCGTTTTCCCAAATATCATAGACGAGTGAGCGCAGACAATGAGTCTTACAACGCAAGTCGAAAGGTTCTCGTTGTGACAATGTTTGTATGTTTGTAAAGTGTGTTCCCTGTCAAAACCCAGAAACTGTCAAACAGATTGAGCTAAAATATTAAAAATACATTCAAGACCAGTTTACTGAGAGAAGCGTGTAAAATTCGTTGTGATTTAAATCCACAAGAAATAATAAATTACAAAATTAGCCAGTCGTGTTCATACCACAATACAACCCCGTAGGACAATTTTATGAGATTCAATGCACTTGTTATCCGAACCTGTTGTAGCCAATACTCACGTAGGATTTTAAACATTGTCAATCCTTGTAGAGTTATAACTATTAGATGCACGTGATAATGCAGCTTCATCAAACTGAAGTAATATAATAATGTATGTCGTCATTGCCGCCAACATCTGAAATGGAAGTTCGTTTTTAAAACGTGTATCAACATTTTGCAATATAATTATGTTGTTATTTTCAATTATGCGCCAATATTTGAAAACATAGAGCGTAATAATGTCAGATTTCCTAATTGAAGAAAAGACTTATTTAATGAAGTTGAATGCTTCGTTTAGGCTTCTTATGAAAATGTTTCTTTAATCTACGAAGATGTAGAGTATGCACAGACCAATTGAATTATAGCAGTATCAGAGGAGATTTTTTCCATCCTAATACTCAACCTGAGTTAAGATAACATGCAGACCAATATTATGCAAACCCAATACACATCATTAAATTATTCGTTAGTACAAAGCGCACAGCCCCAAGTTTTTTGTTGATGGAGAAAAACATGATGTTTTGATAGTGAATCTATTGTCCTAATAAGTTTTTGGAATGCAAAATTTTAGTTTTGCTAAACAATAGACATAGTTTACCAATAATAATCATCTGACATTGCCAACATATTTTTTTAAGCGGAGCAGTACGCCAAATATAGACTGTTATAGGGGGGGGATCATGGGATCGTCCCTCTTGCACTAATTAATACTTACAAAAAGCTTATTATATTTAAATTGTTCTCGTACTTTGTATTCAAAAAAAATGTTTTCTGTATAATATTGTGATATTTCAAAACATTTAGAAGATAAAAACTGTTTTATATAGACAATGTTTTTGAAATAACAAAATCAATTCCCGTCGTCAGGTTATTTAAAAAACACTATTGTCTTTCGTTAACTAAGTGTTTATTGGACATCACGAGTCTTTATCAATATTTTCTTTTGATATTTCGAATTATTCAAAAGTATTTTTCAATCGAAAGTTTGAACAATGGAAAATAACCACAATCAAAATATAAGAATAAAGTTTAAACAAAATTACCTTGAAACATATCTGCCAACACAAAAGATGAAAATTAAATTAAAACACGACAAAAATAAAACATAGATAATATATTTTTGTCCTAGTGTATCAAGATCCAATCCTACTAAATGTATACTTGATGTAGTCAATATCCCCCCTAAATACAAAAATTTGTAAAAATTAAAAACGGTAGTGGAACAAGTTTGTTGACAACGCATCACAACCACAATATTATTTCGTAGCCATGTTCATGCACCCCACTCCACTATGACTCATACACCCATGACTATCTCTCCCTCACATTCCACACTTCCATAATAACCCTACCTTATCACCTGACCTTGTTTATGTATGTATAAATCCATACAACTCAACTCAGAGTTTGACTCATGTACATTGTATAATAGGCTAGTGATTGTGACCTTAGTTGAAGGCATTGAGCTCAGAGTGCATTGAGAGACGATCACTTGTAACTAGTCGACGGTCTAGGGTGGACGTCTGGTCCTCTGCTGTAAGCAGGTTCAGTTTTGTAATACCTAACAAAAGTTCATTGTTTAGTGGTTGAAATTTACATGGTAATTTAAGCCTCTTATTGGATGAAGACAGTGTCGCGTGTGCGAGCCTTCCTATCCAGTCAGCATATGTTTAAGAAGAATTTTTAAAAGGTGTAAAAATTAAGAAGTAACTCAACCGAAGGACGAAGCAGGCCCCTTGGAATTCTGGCAGTTACTCTTGCCAATCATCAGCTACCCTCACTGTACGCCCAACCCCCCGCAATAGTTTTGGACACCCCCTGTCAACACAGGACTGCAATTTTGGTATCGTATGAACTGATATACTTTAGTCTTTTGGTCATAATTCTTTGTGCTTCGCGCCTACTCTCGATTTTGCGGCGTGGACACGGAATCATAGTTGATTATGAATTGACGTACGTCGTAGTCTGGCATGATTTAATACATTATAGAACAGAATATGGTACATAAACTCAAGATATTTGAGTCTTAATTTAAGGAAAGATGAAGTTGTTTTCTATTGATTTTCAGTTTGCTAGGTTATGGTGATAATTACTCATTTTCTTATGCAAGGTATTACTATAATTAGTCATCAGCTATTGCAAGGTATTATATTGCACATAACCTCAAGGCAGTTAAGCCCTAATTAAGGAAACATAATGTTTGCTTTTGTGTTAATTTAAGGTTGTAAGGTTCTGGAACAATTTCTGTATCCCTGGATATTTCATGAATTATATTATATCATTACCCCTTCAACATTATATCAAGGTCAATCAGAGGACAACGTGGTGGGTTGCCCCTCTGCTTCTCATGACTAAACCCTCCGGCTCATCTTTCTTTGTTTGTATCAGCCGTGAGATGGTGGGTAATGATTGACTAAACAAAGTGGCGCCCTATTTATTTATTTGAATCACATTTATATTCATGAATTTTGTGAACCCCAATCCCACACCCCACTCTACCAACCCCCACCGACCCTGAGCACCGGCAATTAGGCGTCGCAGTAGCCAAGCTCTCCTTCAAAAGTCTTTGGCTGTGAATGTTGTGAGATATAGAGTTTGAGCCAATCTTTTCATTCTTCCATTCATTCATTTTCATTTTCATTTTCATTTTCATTTTCATTTTCATTTTCATTTTCATTCTTTTTTAAATTTTTTTTTCATTTTTCATTTTCATTTTCTTTTTTCTTGGACGCCGTTTTTTTTTTTTTACAAATTTGTTGTATTTGGGTTGGGGGCCCGGGTATATCACATCTTTTTTTATACAACGCTTATATTAGCTTCATATGTCTGTCTGTCTGTCTGTCTGTCTGTCTGTCTGTCTGTCTGTCTGTCTGTCTGTCTGTCTGTCTGTCTGTCTGTCTGTCTGTCTGTCTGTCTGTCTGTCTGTCTGTCTGTCTGTCTGTCTGTCTGTCTGTCTGTCTGTCTGTCTGTCTGTCTGTCTGTCTGTCTGTCTGTCTGTCTGTCTGACGGAATCTTTTAATCGATATTTCACCCACTTTTCAATATCCAATCGAGATGAATTTCTTCACACATACATTTTCTTGATGACAATAGATTAATCAATTAACAAATTTACTAATTAATCAATTAATTCATCATAAAAAATAATAATCAAAGTTTTATATGGGAATCGATATTTCAACCATTTCCCAATGTCCGATCGAGCTGAAATTTTTCACACAGACATAATATTCTTGATGACAGTAGATAATTCAATTAACAGATTCACTTACTAATCAAGTAATTCATCATAGTTACTAAATCAGAGTTTTATATGGGAATAGATATTTCACCCACTTCCAAATGTCCAATCGAGATGAAATTTTTCACACAGACGTATATTCTTGATGACAATACATGAATCAATTCATCACATTCACTATATTGTATCAATTAATTCATCGTAATTAATTAATCAAACAAAGCTTCATATGGGAAATTAGTCACAGCTAGTGAGGATGGGCCAACGAGATGCAGAAATTCGGACGCGTCCAGTGAGCACATATTCGATTACAAGATTCGTTAAGACTAACTAGGAAAACGCTTAAGTCCCGCCGCGTTGATGGATGAGCTTTTTAAAGTTTTTAGTTGCGTGGGATATCTTTACTTTTGCAAGTGCTTTGTTTTGCTGCCTACGCATTGTAGGTGAATGTTGTCAAGTTTCTTTTGTTTCTTGTCAATTGGTATTATTTACCGTAAAAAAACTTATATTAAAAGCTTTATTTCTATGGATTCTGGCTAACTTTTTCAACTTTTTCTTTCAAAAGGTACTACATCACCATAACCTTAATGTCCATGTATAATATGAACGTTGTAGCCCCACCCGTTTGGTCAGAATTGGCCCAAATAGCACGAAAATATCGCACAAAAAATCGAAAAAAAATCCTAAAAGTACGATATTCATGAGAAATATTTCTTCGATTGTACCCAAAAACGTGGCAAGTCTAAGTTCAGAGATTTCGAAGGTCCTGTCAAATTTTCATCAAGATCGCATATGCCGTTTGCCCGGTAGAGAGCGAACAAACAGACAAAAATACAAAAAAAAAAAACAAAAAAAAAACACCCGAGCTAAATTTTTTGGGGGTCAGTGAAATTGAAGTCTTCGCTTCGCTCATCCAAAAAGAATAAAATAATATTACATGATTTTTTTAAAAACAACGCTCATATTTAAATGTACTAAAAAGTAAAAAATGAATTTCCGACCAACAAAATTTTTGCCTTACTCGGAAAATAAAAGCGTTGGGCGCTTTCCCTCCATGAACCACAAAATTCTGTAATCTATGTCAAAACCGAAAGCGCCCAACGCTTTTATTTTCCGAGTAAGGCAACAATTTGTTGTGCGAAAATTTATTTTTTACATTTTAGTACATTAAAATATGAGCGTTGTTAAAAAAAAAAAAAATCATATTATATTTTGCTGTTTGTTTCATATCAAGGCGTGAAATACTTGTAAATGAAAATTCAAAGAAAGAGGGAAATTTCAAAATGTAATTTTTCATCTAAATTGCGCGGATGTAATGCTAAGACAGAGTTTGATTCACTTTCTTAATTTTTGTAAGAATTAAATTGGTGGCTGCATAGCTCAGTTGGTGAGAGCATAGCCCGGACGGCTAAGGTCATGTCTTATTTCATGCTGATAACTCATTAGGTGCCTTCATGGTGAATGCTGGAAATCAAGTTAAAAAAATACAAACTACTAGGGATGAGGGTTGAAAAAATGTGGTTTAGGAAATGAGAATAGGCCGATTGGGTTAAAACACATTTAAACATAATTTTAATAACTAATTTGAAAAAAAAATCAATTTTGGGTTTGGGCTATGATTTATTCCAATTCTAGGGGATGATTTAGGAGGTGTTGGGGGTGAAATATCGCTTGCCTCTCGGCGAATTTTTTTTTTATTATTGGATGAGCGAAGCGAGTGAAGCGAAGACTTCAATTTCACTGACCCCCCAAAAAATTTAGCTCGGGTGTTTTTTTTTTTTTTTTTTTTTTTTTGTATTTTTTTTTGTATTTTTGTCTGTTTGTTCGCTCTCTACCGGGCAAACGGCATATGCGATCTTGATGAAAATTTGACAGGACCTTCGAAATCTCTGAACTTAGACTTGCTACGTTTTTGGGTACAATCGAAGAAATATTTCTCATGAATATCGTACTTTTACGATTTTTTTCGATTTTTAGTGCGATATTTTCGTGACATTTGGGCCGATTTTGACCAAACGGGTGGGGCTACAACGTTCATATTTCACATGGACATTGAGGTTATGGTGATGTATTGCTTTTTAAAAGAAAAAGTTGAAAAAGTTAGCCAAAATCTATAGAAATAAAGCTTTTAATATAAGTTTTTTGATTTTGTGTGCGATATTTTCGTGCCATTTGGGCCAATTCTGACCAAACGAGTGGGGCTACAACGTTCATATTATACATGGACATTAAGGTTATGGTAATGTAGTACCTTTTGAAAGAAAAAGTTGAAAAAGTTAGCCAGAATCCATAGAAATAAAGCTCTTAATAAAAGTTTTTTACGGTAAATAATACCAATTGAGAAGAAACAAAAGAAACTTGACAACATTCACCCACAATGCGTAGGCAGCAAAACAAAGCACTTGCAAAAGTAAAGATATTCTACGCAAACTAAAAACTTTAAGAAGCTCATCCTTCAACGCGGCGGGACTTTAGCGTTTTCCTAGTTATGTACAATCATGCTAAATTTCATGCTGATAACTCATTAGGTGCCTTCATTGTGAATGCTGGAAATCAAGGTATAATAATATTATACCTTGATTAGTTTATATGAATAGTTTATATTATAAACTATTAGGGATGGGGGTTAAAAAATGTGGTTTAGGAAATGAGAATAGGCCGATTGGGTTAAAACACATTAAGACATAATTTTTGGATGAGCGTAGCGAGCGAAGCGAGTGAAGCGAAGACTTCAATTTCACTGGCCCCCCAAAAAATTTAGCTCGGGTGTTTTTTTTTTTTTTTTTTTTTTGTATTTTTGTCTGTTTGTTCGCTCTCTACCGGGCAAACGGCATATGCGATCTTGATGAAAATTTGACAGGACCTTCGAAATCTCTAAACTTAGACTTGCTACGTTTTTGGGTACAATCGAAGAAATATTTCTCATGAATATCGTACGTTTACGATTTTTTCGATTTTTAGTGCGATATTTTCGTGACATTTGGGCCGATTCTGACCAAAACGGGTGGGGCTACAACGTTCATATTTCACATGGACATTAAGGTAATAGTGATGTATTGCTTTTTAAAAGAAAAAGTTGAAAAAGTTAGCCAGAATCTATAGAAATAAAGCTTTTAATATAAGTTTTTTGATTTTTTGTGCGATATTTTCGTGCCATTTGGGCCAATTCTGACCAAACGGGTGGGGCTACAACGTTCATATTATACATGGACATTAAGGTTATGGTCATGTAGTACCATTTGAAAGAAAAGTTGAAAAAGTTAGCCAGAATCCATAGAAATAAAGCTTTTAATATAAGTTTTTTAAGGTAAATAATACCAATTGACAAGTAACTAAAGCAACTTGACAACAATCACCTACAATGCGTAGGCAACAAAACAAAGCACTTGCAAAAGTAAAGATATGCCACGCAAACTAAAAACTATAAAAAGCTCATCCTTCAACGCGGCGGGACTTTAGCGTTTTCCTAGTAATATATTGGATGAGCGAAGCGAAGACTTCAATTTCACTGACCCCCCCAAAAAATTTAGCTCGGTTGTTTCTTTTGTTTGTTTGTTTGTTTTTTTTTGTCTGTTTGTTCGCACGATTCCGGGCAAACGGCATATGCGATCTTGATTAAAATTGAAGGAACCTTCAAAATCTCTGAACTTAGACGTGCCACGTTTTTGGGTACAATCGAAGAAATATTTCTCATGAATATCGCACTTTTACGATTTTTTTCGATTTTTAGTGCGATATTTTCGAGACATTTGGGCGATTCTGACCAAAACGGGTAGGGCTACAACGTTAATATTTCACATGGACATTAGGGTAATGTTGATGTATTATTTTTTGAAAGAAAAAATTGGAAAACGTTAGTCAGAATCTATAGAAATAAAGCTTTTAATATAAGTTTTTTGACTTTTTGTGCGATATTTTCGTGCCATTTGGGTCAATTCTGACCAAACGGGTGAAGCTACAACGTTCATATCTCACATGAACATTAAGGTTATGGTGATGTATTGCTTTCTGAAAGAAAAAGTTGGAAAAGTTAGTCAGAATCTATAGAAATAAAGATTTTAATATAAGTTTTTGACTTTTAGTGCGATATTTTCGTGCCATTTGGGCCAATTCTGACCAAACGGGTGGGCCTTCAACGTTCATATTATACATGGACATTAAGGTTATGGTCAAAGAAGTACATTTTAAAAGAAAAAGTTGAAAAAGTTAGCCAGAATCTATAGAAATAAAGCTTTTAATATAAGTTTTTACGGTAAATAATACCAATTGACAGGTAACAAAATAAATTTGACAACAATCACTTACAATGCGTAGGTAGCAAAACAAAGCACTTGCAAAAGTAAAGATATCCCACGCAAACTAAAAACTTTAAAAAGCTCATCCATCAACGCGGCGGGACTTAAGCGTTTTCCTAGTTTCAATAAAAATTCAATTTTGGGTTAGAGCTATGAATTATTCCTATTTTAAGGGATGATTTAGGGGCTGTTGGGGGTAAAATATCACTTGCCTTTCGACGGATTATCAATTCTGATATTTTTATTGGATGAGCGTAGCGAGCGAAGCGAAAACTTCAATTCCACTGACCCTTCAAAAAATTTAGCTCCAATGTTTGTTTTGATTTTTTTTCTGTTTTTTCGCACGATTCTGGGCAAACGGTATGAGCGATCTTGATGAAAATTGAAGGGGACCTTCGAAATCTCTGAACTTAGAGGTGCCACGTTTTTGGGTACAATCGAACAAATATTTCTCATGAATATCGCACTTTTATGATTTTTTTCGATTTTTAGTGCGATATTTTCGTGACATTTGGGCCGATTCTGACCAAACGGGTGGGACTACAAAGTTCATATTTTACATGGACATTAAGGTACTAGTATAGGCTTTACATACTAGATTTTTCGTAAAAACGTTATATTTCTAGGTTGGTACCGTAATATTATCTGATTTAGTATCTTTTAATAAAATCAAACCCGAAGAAAATCGCAGCATAACTTCACAATAAATTATAATGTTATGATAGCGCAAGCATAAAATGTAGCAAGAAAAAGACCAAAATGCCTAACTTTAACTGCTATTATCTCAAAACTATAATTTCGTTACACATTGACAATCTTCAACCAAGTTTACAGGAGTAATAACAGAGGTAGATGGATAATATATGGCTTGTTTTGAAGCTTATTAAACAAAGCATGTTGAGACGTAGCCATATTTTGGTATTTGACCAACCCTTGAATTACATATATGTTCCATAACTTTTATTTTATGGTGAAAAATAGCTTAAATGGAAGTCTTAATATTTAAAACTATAAAATAAATACTTGTAGTTGTCCTAGTATCAAAAACTCCACGTCTCAACACAGGTATATGCTTAACAATTAAAATAAATGTAATAACAGCTTTCTTTCTAGAGCAAATAGAAGCTAAGCATTCTTGGTCAAGAGCTGACCATTGTTACAACAATGAAATGTTAATTAAATCCTTTAAATAACAATTAAAAAAAAAAAAAAAAAAAATTATTTTTGTATGTCAAGTTGCATACAAAAGAAATAAATCAATAAAAGACTCAACTGTAAAACTTTTTCCCAAGACTATACTAGTACCTTAAGGTTATGATGATGTAGTACCTTGTGAAAAAAAAAGTTGAAAAAATTAAACAAAATCCATCAAATAAACGTACATTTACGATTTTTTTCGAATTTTAGTGCTATATTTTCGTGACATTTGGGTTGATTCTGACCAAATGGGTGGGGCTACAACGTTCATATTTCACATGGACATTAAGGTCATGGTTATGTATTGCTTTTTGAAAGAAAAAGTAAAAAAAAAGTTAGCCAGAATCCATAGAATAAAGGTTTAAATATGAGTTTCTTGAGGTTTATAATTACAATATTAAGAAGTAACAACTGAAACATGACAACAATCACCTTCTATGCTTTCACAAAGCACTTGCAGAGGAAAAGTGGTCCCACGCAAACTAAAAACTTACAAAAACGCTCATCCATCAACGCGGCGGGACTTTAGCGTTTTCCTAGTCTACTTCCATGCCAAATTTCGCGCATGGAGCCCACGTGTTAGATATTATTTTATTAATGGTTTTGAATTAAATGGTTTTAGTTATGGTTTTGAAAGCATAAGTGCATGAATCTAAGGTACATCTAAGTGTGGTCCAAGTTTCATAGTTCTAAGATGTACCGTTTTCTCTGTAGGCTCTTATTCCTCTCTGTGAGAATCCACCAGCCACCCACCCACCTAGCCAGCCGGAATTTTTTAGACCAAGTTGAGGTACTTTATAAACACAGAACGGGTTATCGGATCGGGCTGATTTTTTTTTAATGTCATGGACCACATATCAGGTCAAATACCGAGTTTCAAGATTGTAAATATTTCGGGACGGCGTATGCAGATAGCTGAAAACCCCCCAACTCGGGTAGGAGTAAACAGGGTCGAGTAAGTCATCGCCTTCTAAGCAGTCGCGTGCGCTTGGCTGCGGGCGAAGGACCGTCGCCCTAAATTCTATTTCTTGTAATGTTCTCTTCTTCTTAGTGCTACTGTACATTTCATTTTTGTCACTTTTTATTTTATTTTCATCAATTGTGTTGGCAGATATGTTTTAAGGTCATTTTGTTTACAATTTCTTTTTTTTATTGGATTGTGGATATTTTTCCTTTTTTCATCCTTCAGTTTGCAAGAGACTTTTGAACAAATGTCGAAATTTCAAAAAGAAAATATTGATACAGAACAGTGTTATATGTACAATAAACACTTACTTAAAGAATTAATATCTGTCCTACTAGTTTCTTTTATCTACTATTGTAAATGTTTATTTTGTTATGTTTTTGACAATATAATTTTTGATTTTGTTAAATAACCTGACGAAGGAAATAGTTTTTGTAATTTCCGAAACTTTGTTAGTATTGTTTATTGAATTTATAATTAACAAAATGGTTTTAAATATGGTAAAATGAAATCCAAGAACTTACAACTAATGTTATAATTTTGTGGCTTTTGTAGAAATAATACATAATCCTACTCGTAGTGTTAAGCCCGATAGCTATTACACGAGATTTGAAAATTACCTGATATTGGTTTTAGAAACATGTATGTACTCACAGTGTAGGCTAGTGATAAATCGATCTTGAAGAAACCGAAGGCCGTAAGACTGACTTTCTGGTGTAATAACTGTAAGCTGAACCTCTTGAGCTGAAATTGTTTGAAATGTTGCACACATGATTCATTTTCACTAAATTTGATTTAATTACGTGAATCTTTAATATACTGCAAAAAAGTGCTTGGAAAATAAACATAAAATGTCAAAACATATAGAAATATAGTAGATTTAAAAACGAGTACTTTTTCATTACAGTGTATGCTTTAACGCAATTGCGAAATAATTTCTGAAAGTGTTTTGTCAAAGATCTAATGAAAGACCCATTCACCAAAGACACTTAAAGATGACATAACTATAAAAGGTTAATCCTGTTCAGCTTAAAAAAAGGGGTAAAAAGATAGCATTTATTGTAAAAAAGGTATTACTTTACAATATCCTACAAGATACATGTATGGAATATAAAGAATTAAATAATTGAGAAGATATAACAAACAAAGTAATACCTAAATTAAAAGTCACGAATCATATCACTATTCATTTTAAATTGTCTTCAAATTTATCAGTGACTCATTTTATCTTACTTGATAAATAAATTTCAATGATTGCATGAATCTCAGTAATATTCCAAATCTGTTTATCAAATTATTACTTATTTTATATGCTTACTACCAACTCAATCACAAAACAGCTGATTTTCAGTGGGGGACTTTCTATAATTTAATTTATATTTATATTTATTAAAGGTTTTTAATAGAATGTACTACAGTAGTAAATAAACCAGGTAACCCGTTTGCAAATAGACCACTAGACCAATAAAAAAGAAAACCAATAGAAAACTAGACCACTAGACCGCGAGACAAATTGACCACTAGCACTCTAGAAACTATACCACTAGATAGCAAGACCACTACACCACCAGCTCAGTAACTGAATTGCTTCTGGTTATTGTTGGTGCATCATGTATATTGTATAGGCGTCTGTCTGGCGAGTGGTACAACCGGGGTCGATCCCCAAGTGAGTTAGATTTGGTGTAATTCCGTTTGATTAAACATTCCCCATTTATTATACTCTAATATTTTATAACAGCTGACTACATCAAGGAAAAATATACTTACTTCTTTCCGTGCAGAAGAAATCTTAGTGTTAATAACTTTGCAGTGAATTATATGCCCGGTAACATTAGCCTGTAATGAGAAGAAACATTAAAAAACTGGCAACTCGTGAATTCTATAAGGTGAATGACAAAATAAATAATTTTTCTTACCTTAAACGATACAGTTGAACAGGCATAACAGAAGAAAAATAGTTTACAAGTTGTCCACATCGATAATTTAATTTGACATTTAAGAATAATTGTATTGACTTCGTTTATATTTATAATTATAAACCGAAGTACATAAAACATGTCCATAAACATATCTACAAAACTACTTGTGATTCTAACAAGCAGTTGAAACGAGAAAACCCTTTCGATTTCAGCAGTGACGTCACACAGGGCTCTGTGCGCAGCGGCAAAAGCTTGAACTAAGTCTGCATCAACAGGTGTTGGGTCGCGCATGCGCGTATTGAGCAACTGAAAACGCTGCCTCAATGCAAACAACCATGCGATGAGCTGGCACTCAGCCATATAGTTCATGATTCTAGTAAAACCGGTGGTAGCCACATATAGAGAATACCCGTTTTCGACAGACATTAAAGCCGAAATAGTCATTTC
The DNA here is from genome assembly GCA_024449915.1 of Sweltsa coloradensis. NCBI lineage: Eukaryota > Metazoa > Arthropoda > Insecta > Plecoptera > Chloroperlidae > Sweltsa > Sweltsa coloradensis. Next base: position 45,153 of record JAMZAV010001405.1, read on the forward strand.
GGTACAATTTATATACGTCAAGATTAAGATAGCGAAAATATGTTGAACTATGAGGAACTTACGATTTTTAATGTGGGGCACTTCAATGTTTATCTGTTCTAGCATTTTGTCTATTTTATTTATTTTACAAAATAGTGGAATCATCTTTCGTTGATTATTTGCATTTATTTGAACAACAAACATAAGCAAAAATGTTGAATTCAATTGAAACAAGTCGTTCAAAGATGTTACAGATGACTGGTCTGTATAAGTGATGTTGATGTTGTTAATATCAGCAATGATAATGACCACCAGGACTAAAGCGATGACGAAGAGGTTGTAGGCAGCTCCGCGTGATGAGTACTGGAGAGTGGTTGAGTTGTTTTCTTTACGCAATGAAAAGCAGGCGAGTCCCAAAGCCTTGTGCACGTAAAACAATGGTGTGATGCAGGTGTAGATGTCAGATTCTGGGGATACAGAAGGCCGGGATGGGTGCGTCGCTTCTATGTCGTGTATACGTTGTATGCTTCTATGGAGGACTTCGTCAGCAATGTTTGATACCTCTTCAATCATCTTAAATTTATATATATATATATATATATCACAATTGGTGTTTACCTATATGTTCATCTGTAGTGAATGTTGTTTAAAGTAAAAACCACAGAAAAACAGTTTATAAAAATTGTGTTTAAATACTAATTTTGATTTAAATTAACAATATTTCCTACGTCACTTACTTGCAAATAGTGGCAAACTCATATCATGTAAGGAATATAAGATAATACAGAATAATTCCCATGTCCACAATAGCTAGAACCGTGGTGTGATGTTTAAGTTCATTGACAGACTGAAAGTAGCAAAGCAACACATTCTGCAAACCGTATATGCAAACGTATGCAAAGTACACGTTTGTATTGTAATAAAAATGGACAAATACAGTTGAAAGAATTAGACATATCAATTGTTAATGCTTTCATTCCATGAAGTGGTGTTTCGTATGATCATCACATTTAGTTCTCCATAAAAAAATATTCCCATAACAGGTGGACAGGTAGTAAAGACAACATTTCAATGAAGATAATGTGTACAGTATTGTTAGTACCTAATGGATTAATCGAAGAATAAATAAACAACAGCTCACACCAAACAAACATGACATTTGATTGTTTCACGTATTATATCGAAGTCATACGTTTTTCCATTTTATTTTAACTTACTACAAATGCATTTTACGTTGTATATATTTTCATTTTGGAATAGGAATATTGCAAATAAAAAAATATTGCTGCAACCATCTTAAGTTATTTAAGACATACACTTTTGTGTAGCTATTGTCCCTTCTTTTCCAAATATAAGAAATCTGTTAATGATTGCAAGTATCGTTACCGACGAAACAAAAATGGACGATTTGTTCTTAAATTTTATTTAAATGTGTAGCTCAAAGGTCTAGCGGATAAGGTCTATGCTTACAATATAGAAGGTCTGAGGCTAAATTCCCGCTTCCGGCACAAGATTTTTTAACACTCACAAGAATTTTATTCCATCAACTCTTGGCTTGGGAATAATATATCAATGGTTTTGGAGCCGTCATAGTACCAAAGCACATAATACTTTCTTAGGATGTTCTGATTGTGCCTTGTTGAGTACGGTGTCACCTGCGAATGGAGTTGTGTCTAACCAGGCTCGAGTCGGCTATTGTTCGTCGCTTGTCGATGGCATCGCTACCGACAAGGTTGGCTTGTTCCTTTTTAAAATTTAAGTTCTCCCCCTAAAAATAATTAATTTGACGTTGTGGGTGGTTTGTTAACTCAGAATACAAATTTATTGATATTTTATTGATTTTTATTTAATATAATCTTATAATATCTCTGGAGATTTGGAGATGTGGTATGATGAACTTTAAAAGTTCAATGTATTCATTACTAGACTTGATTTAAAAGCGAAAAATATCAGTTCCTTAAAAATAAGCGTCAAATCACAGTCAAAACCATTTTTGAGAAGAAATATTAAAAACAACAAAAAACAAATGTGGGAAACATAGTTTGTGTTCTCATAACTGTTGCAATGTAATCGTTGTATGATTTTAATGCTTTCTATCAAACTAAAGAAGAATAACGATAATGTTTTCACTTTTTCTGTGATCTTCGTGACATCACCTGATTGCCAATTGATTGATTGAATGATTGCAGCGTGTATGTACTTGGTATCACTTATGTTTCACAAATGTACATCCAACAAACTTGAATCTTTTGGAGGATGCTGAATAGGATATTTGGATGGCAATAATATGCTTATAAGAATTATATTATTAATGTTATTATTATGTTATTATGTTTTTATTTATTATAAATAATACTTAACACAAATAGCGTTCACGTCGAAATATACGAGAATATTCGCAATGATTTTTTTATGTAAGACAGTTAAAAAAACAACAGTATTCAGGAAATTAATTCAGGTAGGGCCATAATAAGATACGTTACACTTTTACATGCATGTGCAAACCACAATACAACCCCTAAGAACAATTAAATAAGATGCAATGCAATTATTGTCCAAACCTGTTGCAGCCAATACTCACTTAGGAGCTAGCCTGATACAGCTTTTAACCCTTTCAACCTGAACCCCAAAAAATTAAATGTGTTTTTTTTTTTTTTTACTTATTTAACAAACAAACATACCCAATATGAAATTTGTATGAACTTTATCTGTGAGTGTTATAGTTATTTTTGCAAATTTTGAATTTTGAATATATCACAAATTTTAAACTTTTTTAAATTTACGTTTTTAGTTCAAGAGCAAGATGCTTTTTAAATAAAATAAAATGAATATCGTCTAGAATTTTTTGTATATAATTTTAAAAATTCAACTTTTTTCAAGGTTTTACACCAAATTAGTATAAAAAGATGCACAAATCATTATTATTATCATATGTGTATGTGAAATAGCTCAATGTGCTCAGAAGCAGTGAGACTCAAAAGTGCTGTCAGGGATAAAAGGTTTAAACATTATCAATCCATGTAGAGTTATTATTATTATTAGGTGAGCGTGATAATTCAGCTTCATCAAATTGAAATAAAATTATAATGTATGTCGTCATAGCCGCTAGCATCTGAAATTAAAGGACATTCGTTAAAACGTGGTTTGTGAATTTTGCAATATTAATATAGTATTGTTATTTTCAATTGTGCGTTAGTATTGTTGAACAGATGGTAATAATATAAACTTTTCTTAAATAAAGACAGGACTTATTTATATTCTAAGTTGAAACAAATTAATTGTGAAACATTTTTCTTTGTAATTCTACGGAAGCATAGAGTATGCACGGACTGATTCAATTAAAGCAATATGAGGAGATTTTGTTTCATCCTAAAACTCGCTCTAGTAAAGCATTAGATAATACTAAGACAAAATGTTAACTATTACATATTTGCGTACGTTATTTTAAGTACACGAACAAAATATTTTATAAGCCGGCCAACATAACACAACTTAAACAATTGCACGTTTTAATTTAGATGGTTTATTAATAAGTGAATACAGAATTTTGATATTAATTATAAAGGAAATTACTCAGAGATTTATAATTTAATAATAATAAACCATAATTCGATCTCTGCAGCCAAAGTTGTTTCCTTACGAAACAGAATAACAAATTAGTAAAATATAAATAAAATATTTAAAACAATAAAGCAGTTTACTAACTAAATAATTCGTGAAAATACGCAATGACCATCGCATAACACATATGACTATGCCTTCCGTAATCTACTTGACAGACAAAAAATCGTCTTCTGAGCCATTCGAAGAATCCAGTGATCACCCCCCTTGCTCCTTATTAATAGTCCCGTAACGCTTATTTTACTTCAATTGTAATGTTCCTATATAATATAAAATATATATATATATATGTATAAAATATGATATATTAAATTATTATATAAAAAAAAACATTGTAAATTGAGATTTAATTTTTGAATAAAATTCTTAAAGTATAATGTTTTGAAAATGACAAAAACTATTTCTGTCATCAGGTTATTTAAAAAAAATGTTGTCTTCGTTTGTTTTGTAATGTTATTTATAATTGAATTTTTTATGTGAATCAAACCTTGGGGACGGAAAAGTTTTTGTCATTTAAGTTGTAAATATTGAAAAATAAACTATAATAACTTAAAAAACTATGTCTCGATTCGGTTATTCGGGAAACACTCCCGTAGGCGGAATTGTTAATATTTAATACAATTCAGAATCTAAATAATCCATTCCATCCATTCAGATCTATGTTGCAACTACAATTCAGAAGCTAAAATTAAAAGTCACCGTCTCGGTAGTCAAGTTGGCTGAGGCGCCTAACTGGAATGTGGGAGACCCGGGTTCGAACCCCCAACGGCATGGATGTTTTAATTTGTGAATTGTAATAAAACTTAAAACAAATATCAAAACATTGTCGCTTTGCAGAAATAATACATAATCTTACTCGTAGTGTACAAGATATGAAAATTACCTTCAAGAGGTTCTAGTAACATGTTTGTACTTACAGTGAAGGCTAGTGTTAAATCTATCTTGAAGAAACCGCAGGCTGTGAGACAGAATTTCTGGTGTAACAACTGCAAACTTAATCTCTTGAGCTGAAATTGTTTTGAAATGATGCACTCATTAATCATTTTCAGTTGAATATGATTTAATTACGTTAATCAAATTAATGCTAAAAAGTTGTTGGAGAATAGATTACGTAATTTGGCAAAAGATGTGGAAAAACAAAGTAGATTTAAAAAGAGTATATTCGATACAGTGAACATTGAAAGCAATAATTGCAAATTAATTATCGAGTCATTATTATCATGTGATACGAAAATGTTTCTAAAAGTTAGGTCTAATGAAGGACCTTCTACACAAAAAATCTATAAACATTTCACTACAATATTTGTGAAGAAAGTGGGAGAACCCGACAATCTATTGTAAAATGGTATTACATCACAAGATCTACAAGATTTATGTGTTCGAAATGTAGAAATTAAATAATTAAGGATCTATTACAAATATCAACCATTATTTACATTAAAAGGCATGAATCATACATATTTATTTTATATTGTTTGAAAATTTACCAGTTACTCATTTCAAATTACAAGTTCATACATAAATTTTATTAATTGACATTCCATTAATTTTAAAAATTAGTTTATCAAATTAACACATATTTTAAGTTTTTATTTTTACTTCACCGACTCAATCAAAGAATCAAAGAAGAACTATTTTCAGTGAGAGACTATAAATTAAACTAATAATGATGAAAATAAAGTACAGTAGTAAAGTAACTAAACCAGATAACCCGTTTGTAACTAGACCCATAGACCACTAAAACCACTTGCAACTAGACCACAAGACCACTCACCACCTGCTCGGTTACTGACTTACTTCTGGGAATTGTTGGTGCATAACAGATAGGCGTACGATCCCATTCGAGTTGAATTTGGTATATTTGCATTAGATCTAATATTCACCATTGCTTCTGCGTTAGAATTTCCTAACGGACGACATCGAGATATAGATAATTTATTTATACTTGTGACCATTTCCTACTATACTTACTTCTTTCCGTGCAGAAGAAACCTTAGTATTAGTAATTTTGGAGTGAACGATTTGCCCAGAAACATTAGCCTGTAATGGGAAGATATGTTAATAAACTGGTATATCGTGAATTCTTTAAAATAAAATAAATTTTAAAATATATAATTATTCTTACCTTAAACGATACAGTTGAACAGGCATAACACAAAAGAAATAGTTTACAAGTAGACCACAACGATAAGTTAATTTCAAATTTAAAAACTGTACTGGCTCCTTCTCTATTTATGACCATCACCCGAAGTAAATAGAAAATGTCCATAAACATATCTACAAAATTACTTGTGATTCTAATAAGCAGTTGAAACGAGAAAAATCTGTTGACTTCAGCAGTGACGTCACACAGAGCGCTGTGCGCAGCGGCAAACCTCTGAACTAAGTCTGCATCAACAGGTTTTGGGTCGCGCATGCGCTTATTGAGCAACTGAAAACGCTGCTTCAATGCGAACAACCATACGATGATCTGATTGAGAGCCATAAAGTTTATGATTCTGGTATAGCAGGCACACGCAAGCGATAGAGATTGGCCGTTTGAGACATACATTAATAAAGAATTAATTATATTAATACAACTTATATACGTTAAGATTAAGAAAGCCAAAATATGTTGAACTACGACGAATTTCTGATTTTTAATGTGAGGCACATCAATGTTTATATGTTCTAGCATTATGTCGATATTGTTTAACTTACAAAAGAGTGAGATATTTTTTCGTTGATTCCATGCATTTATTTGAACAACTAACGTAAGGAAAAATATTAAATTCTTTTCAATTATATCGTTCAAAGACGTAAGAGGCGACTGGTCTGTGTAGGTCACATGGAAAAAAGGATATATTATCAATGATAATGACCACCAATTCTAGAGCGATGACGAATAGGTTGTAGGTAGCTCCGCGTGATGAGTACTGGAGAGTGGTTGAGTTGTTTTCTTTACGCAATGAAAAGCAGGCGAGTCCCAAAGCCTTGTGCACGTAAAACACTGGTGTGATGCAGGTGTAGATGTCAGATGCTGAGGATACAGAAGGCCGGGCTTGGCGCTGGGCTTCAATGTCACGTCTACGATGTAAGCATGTTTGTGGGGCTACATCAGCAATGATTGACATCCCTTCCATCATCTTAAATTACCTTATGATTATTTTGTTTTCATATCACCATTGATGTAGAACCGTTTGTTTATCTGCAATGAATGTTGTTCGGAGTGAAAGCCATAAACGAACAGTATTCATATATTGTATTTAGTATCCAATGTTTGATTTAAATCAACAATATTGCCTACTTCATTGCTACCAAACGGTGTTGAAAATATTTGTTACTTAAGGAAATATAACGTTTATACTGAATATTTTCATGACCACAATAGCTCGAACCATGGAATTATGTTTGAGTTCATTGATAAACTGAAAGTAGCAAAACAGCACATACTGCGAACCGTATGGGCAAGGACATAAAAAAATCTACAAATACATATTTATTATTAATGACTTAATTTTAATAAGTGGTCTTGTATTATTCATTACAATGATATCGCCATCAAAATACTCTCGTAAAAAATTAACAGCATGCAAACACAAATTGTCAATGAAGATAATGAGTAAACAGTTTTCTTAGTGAAAAATGGATTAACCGAAGAACAAACAAGCAACACCTGATGACATTTGATTGATACACGTATTATATCGAAAAAGTAGGTTTCACTATTTATTCTAACTTTCTATAAATGTTTTTTTTCGGACAAAACATAGAACAATGTTTTAGAGTTAATTTTTTACATGTTGATCGTTGTTCTAGTGTTCTCTGGTTCGAATCCCGCCTCAGGAAAGAGATTTTAACTAACTACATAGACGTTAACCCATCAATTCTTGGCGTGGCAATGAGTAAACGGTGTCTTTGAGCCGTTCTAGCACCAAAGCACATAATACATTCAAAGTATGTTCCGAATTAGATTTGTTGATTCTTCGAGCGGAATCGTGTCCAACGAGCTGGGTCGGTGTTCACAATATATAAAACACCTGTCTATTGTTGACCATTATTCGTCGCTTGTCGTAAGCGTCGTCATTAACAAGGTTGGCTTGGTCCACTTTAAAATTTTAGTCACCTACGAAAATAAGTTTTCATACATAAGATTGAGAAAAAAGTATTTGCTCTAAACGTATTATTAGCCATTCATTAAGTACGCGTACGTAATAGATAAATGCTGATGGGTTATTCATCTACTAAACTAAAACAGTATTCTCAAACTAACTAGTTATTACGAATTTACTGCGTGCAACAGAAAAATTGTTAGGTCCACCATGATCTGTAAAAAATTGTCTAATGGTTATTTATGAGCTAGGTCACATTAGTAAAAATCTTTCGTTCACAAATGCTTTATTTATACATTATTAAGGTATATAAAGGTGTGAATTTCAATACATTTACTAAATTTTTTAATGTATTGATGAGTATGTGCGTGTAGCAAACAAAGCAAAACATTAGTATTTTTTTTAAAGAAAACAAGTTCAGTAACTTATTCTTGTTTGCGTGCGATTGTCTTCTTGCTCATTCACTTGACAAACATTTTCTGCGTTATTTCTCGATTTAGTTTGTCGGGAAACACTCTTGTCGTTGGAAATTTTAATATTTAATACAATTCAGAAATTAAAATATCCATCCCGACCGGGGTTTCCTGGTTCGTTCTCTTCGTTCTGGCTTAAAATTTAAGAGAATCTTCCCGCATTTTGGGTACTGTAAAACTATTACAGTCCTCCCTTAAACGTGGACTTCGATATTTTTTTATTTGTCAATCGACTAGTTTCGCAAGTTTGCTTGATCGCTTCTCAGATCGTAACAAATCGTTTACGTAAACCAACGAAAACTCGCAGCTTACGCCTGACGCTATTGATGACTATAAGAAATATCGATGACAAACTTACTGAATTGTTTGATTTGTCTTAATTTCTTACAATCTGCTTATCAACAGGCTTCTAGACCAAGGTTGTGCGGTAATCTTGTACAGTTGACTTTTTCTCGACGCTGCGGACAAGGAATTGTTCTTATTGGCAAATCCAAAGTGAAGTGAGTCAAAAATCTGAAACATATAGGGAGTGATCAACACACTCAAATTTCTCATCCATCATTTGGACTTTATTAATTTATTATTAATCATATACTTTGGCCACTTTAATGGCCTTTTGTAAGTCAGTCACTTCAAGAAGTAACAATCCAGAAATAATTCAGGCAGATTTATAGAGATACTTCTTGGTTGTACATACTGGTACAAAGTATAACTTCAAAGCACTATTTAATCATATTTAATGAACTTGATATCCATACCTAGCCTTGTAAAGCTGTTATACATTGTCATTCCGTGTAGTGTTATTATCATTAGGTAAGGGTGATAATGCAGCTTGATCAAACTGTAATAGAATTATAACGTATGTCGTCATTGCTGCCAGCATCTAAAATAAAAGCTCGGTTTTAAAACAAAGTATTTTCAACATTTTGGAATGTAAAACATAGTATTTTTCGAGCTTAATCCCATCGGCAATAATCTCCCATGAGAAATAACATAAGGACGACCTTTGTGTCATGTGACCTTGGAGGATGTTGATCCCAAAAATATTGGCCATTATTGACGTACACTATAGCCTTTTCTGTAAATCCTTTATATTTAGTTTTGTAATTTGGGCAAGTGCTGGTTTGGTCAAAATTAAGCTTATTATTCCAAGAAGGAGTGTGATTTTCGAATGAATATTTTTGCGTGTTTGAGTGTAAATTTGTGCACAGTTTCAAGACAGGATGTTATAATGGGTTATTTTAGATTGGTATGATGCTCTAGTCTAGTGTCTACGTGGGACAAAAGAAGCAGGTTAAATCTGATTTAATAAATTTCCCAAAACGCCAATTTTTGCAAATTTCTGGAACAAAATGATTGAAAAATTCGTTTAAAATCACAGTTACAAGATATAATTTTTACACGGTAAGTTAAGTGCAGTATTATGTTAAAGATTATGTGGTAAAAAAAAAAAAATGGGGTAGTAGCCCCTTTAAGAAGGTTTAAGAAAATTGAATCTACTCACAGTGTAAGCTAGTGATAAATCTAGCTCGAAGAATCCGCAGGCCGTGAGACAGACTTTCCGGTGTAACAACTGCAAACTGAACCTCTTGAGCTGAAATAGTTGAAAGTTTGTAAAATCATTCATTTGCACATAATAAAGTATTACTTATATTATTATGAATCCTAAAAATAATCCTCATAAGTTCTCGCATAATCGATGAAGTAATTTTTCGAAACACAAGGAAAAGAAGAGTAAATAAAAATAGAGTGGCTTTCCAGTTTAGTTATTTCCTTCAATTTAGTTCAGATTTCATCAAATTGTTATTATGATGATCTAAAAATACTTTATAGAAGTTAATAACTTTAACACAAACGTTCCTTAAACATACCTTATAATAAAATTTGTCATAAGTTTTTTTTTGGCTTGTTAACAAGTACAAGTATATAGGTAACAAATATAGTACAACTTTAAAATGTTCGACAATGTATTGTATAATAATTAGGAAGCTTCGCAAACGCTTTTTTTAGTCGCGTTGATGGATGAGATTTTTAAAGTTTTCAGTTTGCGTGGGATATCTTTACTTTTGCAAGTGCTTTGTTTTGCTGCCTATGCATTGTAGGTGATTGTTGTCAAGTTTCTATTGTAACTTGTCAATTGTTATTATTTACCGTAAAAAACTTATATTAAAAGCTTTATTTCTATGGATTCTGGCTTACTTTTTCAACTTTTTCTTTCGAAAGTTACTGCATCACCATAACTTTAATGTACATGTATAATATGAAAGTTGTAGCCCCACCCGTTTGGTCAGAATTGGCCCAATGTCACGAAAATATCGTACAAAAAATCAAAAACTTATATTTAAAGCTTTATTTCTAAGGTTTCTGGCTAACTTTTTCTACTTTTTCTTTCGAAAGGTACTACATCACAATAACCTTAATGTCCATGTATAATATGAACGTTGTAGCCTCACCCGTTTGGTCACAATTAACACGAAAATATCGCACAAAAAATCGAAAAAATTCGTAAAAGTACGATATTCATGAGAAATATTTCTTCGATTGTACCCAAAAACAATACACCTCTAAGTTCAGAGATTTCAAAGGTCCCCTCAAATTTTCATCAAGTTCACATATGCCGTTTGCCCGGTAGAGAGCGAATAAACAGACAAAACAAAAAAACAAACAAACAAAAAATCACCCTAGCTAATTTTTTTGGGGGTCAATGAAATTGAAGTCTTCCCTTCGCTCATCCAATTAAATATTTTCCCCAAAAAAACATAACCCATTACCAACTTTAAAAGTAAAATAATATTAATTATGTCAATGCCCAAAAATTAATTAGTATCTCTCATAAAACAACAAATTACCTTAATTCGTTGGAAATTGCATCTTGATTACTTATTCAAAATATCTAATAATTACTTTTATAAATTATACCCACTCGTTACTCAATTAAAGAACAGCTGATTATCAGTGGAGGACTCTCAACTGGACAAAATAAATATTAAAAAAAATTTCATTTCTTCGTTATAAAAAGTAATAATATTTAATAAAAAGTAATAATTTACTCAATCTTGTTCGATTCCACTTTTTATATTTTATTAAATACCACTCATTGCACCTACATGAGAGTTTACTGACTTGCTTTAAAGGTAAAAATAAATATACGTATGTTGTAATAAACCATAACCACAAAACTAACTTCTTTCCGTGCTCCAAAAATCTTCGTTTTTATCACTTTGTCGTGCAATTATATGTCTGGAAACGTTGGCCTGTAATGTAAAAGAAATATTAAAATGCTAGTAAATCTTTGATGTTTTAACGAGGTTGACAACAAAAGGTAAAATTATTCTTACCTTCAACGATACAGTTGAACATACATAACAGAAGATAAGCAGCCTGCCAGTGGTCCACAAAGAATACATAATTTCAAATTTAATAATTGTATTAGATATTTCTCGATTTATGACTATTCCCCGAAGTAAATAAAAATAATTCATAAACATATCTATGAAACTACTTGTGATACTAATAAGCAGTTGAAATGAGAAAACCCTGTTGATTTCAGCAGTGACGTCACACAGAGCGCTGTGTGCAGCGGCAAAACCTCTGAACTAAGTCTGCATCAACAGGTGTTGGGTCGCGCATGCGCGTATTGAGCAACTGAAAACGCTGCCTCAATGCGAACAACCATGCGATGAGCTGGCATTCAGCCATATAGTTTATGATCCTGGTAAAACCGAAACACACTCCAAAGAGATACTGCTCGTTATTTAACGTCGATAACGCAGTCATAATGATTTCTATACAATTGACATATGTTAAGGTTATGAATGCAAAAATATGCTGAGCTACAATGACCTTTTGGTTTTTCATGTGGGGCACAGCAACGTTAATCCGTTTTAGCATGTTGTCTATATTATTTATATCACCAAAGGATAAGATAATTTTTCGTTGATTCCTTGCATTGATTTGAACAACTAGCATAAGAAAGAATGTTAAATTGATTTGGAATATATCGTTCATAAACGTGACAGACGACTCGTCTATAATTGTTAGATGGATATTGGTTGTATTACCAATGATAATCACCACTAAGGCTATTGCGATGACGAAGAGGTTGTAGGTAGCTCCGCGTGATGAGTACTGGAGAGTGGTTGAGTTGTTTTCTTTACGCAATGAAAAGCAGGCGAGTCCCAAAGCCTTGTGCACGTAAAACACTGGTGTGATGCAGGTGTAGATGTCAGATGCTGGGGATACAGAAGGCCGGGCTTGGTGCTGTGCTTCGTGCTCGTGTATATGATGTATGCTAGTATGGGGAACTACATCAGTAATGCTTGATTTCCCCTTCTATCATCTTTAGTAAGTTTATATATATTTTTTTGTATTCATATCAATATTGATGTTGACCCATATGTTCATTTGCAGTGAATGTTGTTTGGAGTGAAAACCACAAAAGAACACTATTCATATCTTGTATTTAATATGCAATGTTTGATTTAAATTAACAATATTGCCTCTTCACTTGCAAGTAAATAGTGTTGCAAACATATATTATGTAAGGTATAACATTATAGCTGTTTAGAATAATTTCCATGATCACATTAATCGAAACATAGAATGATGTCTGAGTTCATTGATAAAGTGAAAGTAGCTAGCAACACATACTATGAACCCTAAATGCAAGCACGTTTCATTAATATATTGCTTTAAAAATGTAACAAATACATTTGCAAGAATTCAACACATTAATTGTTAATGTTTTAATTCCATTAAATGGTGTCTCGTATTAGTCATCACATTAATATCGCCATCAAATACTTTCTTAACAAATGGACATCTAGTAAAGACAACATGTCAATGAAGATAATGTAAACCGTTTTGTAAGTGTCTAATGGATTAACCGAAGAACAAATAAACATCAGCTCAAAGAAACATTATGACATTTGATTGATACACGTATTACATCTAAATAATAGGTTTCTCCATTTTATTTGAATATTCTGCAGATGCTTTATTCGTAGTTTATCATTTAATTTCGCAACAGAAATATATTAAATAAAACTATTATTGCAATATTCTTGTATTATTTCAGGCATACATTATTTTTGTGGCCATTTTCCCTTCTCTTGTAAATACGAGGAATCGACAATTCATTTTTAAATTTCATTAACATGTATAGCTCGTTGGTCTAGTGGACAGTGGTTAATTTGGGGGCGGACGCGTCCACTTTCTCATTTTTAACGAAATATCGTCATTGTAACGTAACTACAATTTTACGTTATAACACACTACCATTTACAAAATTTCGATGTACATGTTGCAAAAATTAATTCCGTCTTTTTGAAATTTAAAAGAAAAATGAACTTATAATTGATATGCTTTTGTAAACTGACAATATGTGAATCTTCATATTTTTTAAATTTTATCGATGAAATCACGCTTAAAACAGGTAAAATGCCACCATAATGTTAAAATCTAAACATTTCAACATCATTGTTCCAAAACAATTATTGCTAAACGGTTAGCTTAAAAAAATTCTAAATAATGCCCGTCGTACGTCCGCCAACTGATTTTTTTTGTTATGGTCTATGTTTCGAATATCCAACATCGGTCTCGATTCCCAGATCGTGCAGAAGATTTTTGAACTCTGACATGGACCTTATTCCATCCACTCTAGGCTTGGGATTATATCAACTGTGACTTTGGCGTCGTCCTAGTACTGATGAATATAATGAATTCTAAGGATGTTCCAATCAAGCCTTGTTGATTCTGGTGCTGACCACGAGAGTGATTGATCGGTGATCCTTCTTAAATATGCCGGTTTCAGCTAGTTGGTCATCGTTTGCTCGTCGATGGTTTCGGCTCCTTCAGGGTTGGCTTGGTCGGCTTTAAATTTAATGTTTCCCTCTGAAAATCAGTTCTGTGACTGAGTGGGTAGACTTTAATTATGAATTTATTTTATTTATGTCATTTATTTAACCATCCAATTATTTACATTTTAGTTCGCTTATACCACTTTTGAGACATATATAAAAACATTAACAAAAATTTAATTAATTCTTAATTGTCATTTATATTTGTATTTAAAGAAATCATGTAAGTAATTACAGAAAAAAGTAACATTGTAACTATTCACATTTTTGTTGCGTTGTTATTGTTTTGTGATTGTAATGCTTCTTTGTCAAATTGAAGAAGAATGACGATGTATGTTGTCACTGTTCCCATCATCTGAAAGTAAACAAATATATTCAACTTATTGTTTCACATGTTTAACAAACTGTTTGGTATAGTCGGATGTATAAAAATTAAGCAGAAGGATAACATCCCGATTGCTTCTACTTGCGTGAACGTTGTTTTACAAATAAGTTATATGAGGCAACAGTCATTTTATAATTTGTGTACGAACAACTTATTATTATTTATAACTTTAGTCAGATTTTTGATATAACAAGATGTCTAATTAAATCCGTGTCTTTAAATGACTACATTAAATTTAATGTTCCGCTGAACAAGAAAAAGAAGATTAATTTATAGGCAATAACCTAATTGTTCTCGAGGGCAAATTCAAGTTATAAATTATTTAAGGATTTTGTCACACGCCACGCAACGATTTTAATGATTCCCGTGAACTTTATTGTGCGAGTTGAATGTCTTTATTTACATAAGTTGCATTATTTGGTAACTTTGATCTTTTAATTACTTGTGTTCACGTAATTTTTCTTACAGTGTTTCCAAAGTGTTCATATTATTTGCGATAATCTTCAAGAGATAATGTGTACAACAACAAGCACCAATCATGGTTGTAAGACTTAACGTAAAACGTACAGTTTTATTTACTGGCCCTCCTTTGTAAATCAGTTTCTATAACTGAATACGATAGAGGTTTAATAAATAAATAAATACATTATTTATAATAAACTGCACTTACCGAAAACACAAGGGAGAAATCCAGGGCAAAGAAACCGCATGCAGTAATGGCGACTTTCTGGTGTAACAGCTGTAAGCTGAACCTCTTGAGCTGAAACATGATTCAAACAGTTTTATTTTAAGAGGCTATTACCCCACAAAAAAAGTTTTTTACAACAATCTCTATCATAATACTACACTAAAAAAAATTAAAATTATAAAATCATATCTTTTAACTGTGATTTTACACGTTCTTTTTTTACTTTCTGATCCTGAAATTGGCGAAAATTTGCGTCTTGGAAATTTCTTTGTTTTTTGTTCCACATAGATACTCGAGCATAGCACCGACCTAAATTGGTCATTTATTACAATTTGTCTGAAAACTGTGCACAAATATACACTCAAAACCGGAAAAATATGCATTCCAAAATCACACCCTTTCTTCATAATCAGCATATTTTACCAAACCACTTGCCCAAATTACAAAACAAATATGTATATTCACAGAAAAGGCTTCCGAGGACGTCAGAATGGCAAATATTTTTTTATTAAAATCCTCCAAGGTCACAGGGCATAAAGATCGTTCACATGTTTTTTCTTATGTGAATTTTTTACGATGGGTCCTATAGATTACCGAGTTTGACATTTTTTGGGATCATTGTGGACCCAATAGTTTTTCTGTAACATTCTTAATTCCTAACAAGTTAGCCTGAACGAAGTATATTTTTTTAGTTTAGCGGATGAACCACTTTAAATATAAAACTCACAATATATGCAAATAAAGGATCATTGTCAAGTGTAGGGCCTACACTCCAACATAATATACCACTTCAATATGCTACACGCGGATTGAAAACTAGCTTTAAAAGTACTGGTTTCCGTAAGCCTTAGTTATTTATTCGCATTTAACATGTTTTGCTGCAGCATCATTTGATATAACGGAACATAATATTTTCTAGTTGAAATTTCGTTTTGCACAGTGCACAAATAAAATTAATACAATAACATTCACAATTATTATTTTTTAAGAAAATATAAACCTACATGTTATTTCGAAACTAAGTATAGCTTTCCAGTGAAGCTTAAACCGTGAAATTATTCAAACTAGTGAAAACCAGTGAACGTCCTATTTGATGGATCCACCGTCTGTTCCCGGGGTAGAATTTGGCCAAGTGTACATTGCTCTGCTTATCGTGAAAAGCTAAGAACCATGCGATTCCCCTTCACACATCCATTCCCTACTTCCTCCACTCAATGCCAAGGTGACTGCAATCTTATGTCGCCTACGGCTGGATCTCTGATGCATAGACCTTTCTCCGTTGTGTGGGGATTATTGCACTTTCCATTAATTAGTTTCATCATTATTTTTGAACCACCTTTAGTACAGTATTGCCTCGTAAAGTGCAACTGCATTAATAAATGCAAACTCCAATATAAATCAATCAATCAAATTGAATTAGGCCTAAACTGATACAAATTGTCAGCAAACGAAACTATGAACAAAACAATCTCATTTTGACCTTTAGTTGTTACTTTTAAAAGTTAGGAAGGTACAAAGTATAAACAAACTTATGTCTGTAACTTTAACCCAAATCTTTTTCTTTGATCTTTAAAATCATGACATCAAGATAATTTAATCAACAATGTACACCATCTTTTGATATCAAAATAATGAAAAATAATATGTCAAAACAATGTCCTATTTCTATCTTTTAATTGTGTTGAAATGTGTGTATGTTATGTATTTTATCTTTGACAATATAATTCTATACCCTGTTAGTTTGAGTGTTTACATATTATTGTTTTGTTCCGCTAACGATGGCAATGCAATTGTTATTCTTGAGTTAACGCATACTCACTTCTCTACGTGTGGCTGGATCAGTATTGTTCTTCAACGTGGCGTGCATAATATTCATAGAAGAGTTAGCCTGCATTACAAAAAGAAACATTAATTTGAAAAATACGTAACACATATTAGATTTAGTAAATAAATTCATTATTCTTACCTCGTAGAAAGTTTTGCACAGCAAAATAATGTCAAAAATAGCATGCTTATACCCCACGATATTTCAGTAATTTCATAATAAGAGGTATTTTCTGTGGCAAGTCCCCCATTTGCCAAAATTAAGATCGTCCTGATAAAATAAAAAGTGTTCATTAATAAATCAATAAAGGATTTTAAAACTGTTATTAAAAGTTGAAAAAAGTAGATAACGTTCATTTCAGCAGTGACGTCACACAGAGCGCTGTGCGCAGCGGCAAACCTCTGAACTAAGTCTGCATCAACAGGTGTTGGGTCGCGCATGCGCTTATTGAGCAATTGAAAACGCTGCCTCAAAGCAAAACCCCACGCAAAAAACTGGTTCTCTGCTATAAAGTTAAAGTTCTTGGTTGTCACGAAACTAAAAATAAACACCAAAGGTAAACTTGTTACAAATGATAACGACGTTATAACTGCATGAACAGAATTTAGTATGACTAACAACATTAGCGCAAACACATGCTGGGCAATTAGAAAATGTTGGCATTTCTCATGACGCACATTTATCTGGAGACTGTCCAACATTGCATCAATGTTATTTAGTTTTTCAAAAGCTGCAATAACTCTATTTTGACTTCGAGTTTCCAGAAGGGTAATAATCAATAGGAAAATTGAGAGGTTGTATTGAACACAGTCGTTGAGTGATGTAATGAATGTCTGGGAATTATAAGTAAAACAAAAGAGTCCTACATTCCCAACAACACTAATTAACAAAACTATAGTGATGACGAAGAGGTTGTAGGCAGCTCCGCGTGATGAGTACAGGAGAATGGTTGAGTTGTTTTCTTTACGCAATGAAAAGCAGGCGAGTCCCAAAGCCTTGTGCACGTAAAACACTGGTGTGATGCAGGTGTAGATGTCAGATACTAAGGATACTGAAGGACGAGCTTGGCGCTGTGCTTCGATGTGAAGGCCATGTCTCCTACAACTTTTATTGTCTTTGTTGCCAGTGCTAGCTTCCAATTCATTCCGTTTCATCTCGACCTGTTAGTTCATGTCTAAATAGTAAATTCCCTATTATATTTAGGATCGTTGTCAATGTGATCGATGCGTAGTACATACGACGTAGATGCTGGTCTAAACCGGTACCGTCTTATAAGGAAGTAGGTAGCAATGACAATGTCGTGGTCGTTTTGCCTTTCCTGGCTTTGAACACAACACGATAAAGCTCACTTTACCAACTAGTTATTATATTTTCCTAGGAATTCAATGAAGAGTATCCTCATGTATGACCTCAATTGTCCAAATTTGGCATTTAACAAAATTAATAATCATGGTCGATTTACAACCCCACACCTACTAACAATATGTTGGTAGTATTGAAGTGGTGGTAGTTTTGACAAATGATGTTAGCCTATTAGTTGAAGTTATATCCATTACAGATCAATATTAGAACACATTAGTAAACAACCGTACTCTTAAATGAATTAATATTGATTTATTTTACAGTCTAATAATAGAGCAAATTTTGTAAAATACGACCTGCTTGAAAGGGATGATAGATTAAACTTCATTATCTACTTATATCCTAAACAAATTTCAATTCAATGTTATGCAAATAATAAGAAGAGAAGGATGGAAGGAATACTATGGACTATTTATTAGTAGGCCCTATTCCACATATTGCATTGCACTTAGTGTTGTTTTATTTACATTAATATTGTCAACCTTGACTCGGCCATATTATGTGTCGATCAGAAGTACACTAAATTGACATTTAGAAAGAGGCATTAGTCAGATACAGCTTTAATATATCAATAATTGATCAGAAACTACTATTGCGGAATGTAAAACCAATCCGAATTCAGCCACATTTTACGTTAAATAATTATGATCTATATTCAAGTCAAGTACAACAGTGTAAGGTGAAAGAATTACACAATTACACAACAGCTAACTCTTTCATAAATATTTGTAATGGTTTGTAAGCCGACCTTATAATGTAGTTTGACTGCCGCAAAGTTTGGGCCAGATTGGATTTGTGAAAATGAAAAATTGCATTTAACATTTATTTATTTATTTATTATTTGTCTCTGTAATTTGTACACATTATACAAAAATTACAGAATGAAACAGGAAAGCAGGCCTATTGTGGCCCATTCACCGCAGTGATCCTGTTCCATTCTACACATTAATAAAATAATAAAATAACAAAAATTCTCTTATATCATTATCATTTTACGTTAAATAATTATGATCTATATTCAAGTCAGTACAACAGTGTAAGGTGAAAGAATAACACAATTACACAAAAGCTTCTTCTTCTTCTTCTTCTTCTTTCTTCTTCTTGTAAAGCCGTGAAAAATTGAAGACTATAATGGCTTCAATTTTTAATTTTGTATATTTACATGTTTATATTATTTGATAAAAAGATCAAAAGTTTTTTTAAAATACTTACAATACAGTTGGACGTGACTAAGGTCCAGAATTTCAATGTCTAGTTAAAATTTATCTGCCAGTTAGTCCTCTCAGTAAATATTTACAAGGCTTCTGATTGGTGGTTGCCATAGTGAAAACAAGTTATGTGTCAGTTAAATTTACTTGACACTTTAACTGGACATTGAAATACCGGGCCTAAGCCTATCAACAGTACTCACACGGGACTCGATCCGTGTTTTGGATGTCTCAGATTTATCTGTTAGTCTTGCACAGGTTAAATCGCTGGGGTAAACCACATTTATTCAAAGCCGTCGGCTAACCTTTCGCGTTTTCACAAGATCGTTGGCAACAAGCGTGCACAGACTATTGGCTTAGATGGTTTTGTCAAAAGTTTTTAAAAACGGCACTGGATAGAAACAATAATTTATTTATATGTTTAATTATATTGTATTGATTCATGGATGAATGTTATAAGTAGCTTTTCGTAAAAAAATGACGCACAATGTTAATAAATTTAATATTTATTCTCAACATTTTGTAAAACTAGAATCCCATGTTCAAGGGATTTGTAAAACAAATTTCAATTAAACAACAAAGGCTTTAAAAAACCCAAATAAAAACCAAAAATTAACACTACCTTGCAAACAGAAAAATTACAATGATCCAATTGCAGTGATCCACAGCATACTTCAGTAACATGCATATTATGTATTTTTTGTAAACATGTAAATATGTAAATATGTGTATTTTAAATAATTATTAACACATTTATTATAATATTAAAATAACTACATTCATTGTGTCCTACAAACTTTACTCGTTTGTTCAATATTCTGTGGTATAACCGCCCTAAAAATGTTATTTTCTCCTCTTGCAAATGAACGCAACTGGATAAAGCGTATTTTAAAAATAAAATAAAATAAATTTTTTATTATTTTGCAATATTTCGAAAAGATTCACTTTTCTTCGACGGGCAGACATTTACAAAAATACAATCATCTGAACAACAATAACCACTGCTATGTGGATGAAAAATTAATTGCAAATATGTTTAAATTTTTAAGTTATTTAACAAGGTGAAAAGAAAAACATTTAAAAATTATCTATCCCTAGCTATAATTTATGTCAAAGCAACTTTGAAGAAAAGTGAAACTTTTCGAAATATTGCAACATAATAAAAACTTAATTTCCTTCATAAGACAGTGTTAAGTTCAATTAATTTTTAAAATATAATTTACCTGTTCTAATAAAGTTTCTTTTTAAATGGATAAAGAGTATGTATTTCACTACCAAAACGTCGACGAGTACTTGATGCCGGAAGAAATTGTTTCAACCAATCACGATGACGCGGCGCTTCGAAGCGCGGACAAGCGCGGGAAGCTGGTTGCATCCAACTTCTGCGTTCGGCAATGTCGTGAACGCCACGAAGATAGAAAGCCGAGCGCTCGTTGGAAGCTAGTGCCAGCGCTCCCAACCGTCCATAAAGTGAAATAAATTCTAAAAATCGTTGTTAAACATTTTAAAATACTTAAACAGTTTCTCTGAGGCGTAGGCTTACAATAATATTTAATATTTAGCCGGGGTATAGCTCATATCGCTCAGAACTGCTTTGAAGAACACTTCAGAGGTAGCTCCGATGCTTATGAAGAACAGTTCTGGGCAACGTCCGATCGCTCCAGTTGTATTTGGAGAACTGGAAAACACGATCTTCGTAGAGCTTATGATTTTTAGATTTTTTCACGCAAAGCATTATGTGGATAAGGGAGTTTAACACGGTAAATACCATATATGGGTGTGTTGCTGAATGCGTATCGTACATTGCACCGCAGTATGCTACAAAATTGTTTTTCCGGTTTACTATGAAAAACAATTAGTTATTTTTTAAATTCAAATGCTAGTGCCAAATAAGAACAAAACTAGTCATTTCTGAACCCATTTTCCACCAAGAGACTCGATAAACCTTCATCCGTGCACCTCCATGAACCCTCTCTTCATTTCGATTTTTCTATAACTGCTTCTTTGGATAGAAAATAGTATATTTACATTATCGTAACTATGCAAAAATTTGGATGACGTAAAGGGACTACCACATTTTTTAAACAGTAATAAAACCAACTTGGTATTAACATTTATTCTCGATTTAGGCTACATAAATTGATCGCTAACAAAAAGTTTTGAAAATTTTATCATTCGTTAATATTTAGTGATATTATTATTATTATTATTATTTTGAGACAATAACGCATCATTATCAAACTGAAGTAGTATTATTATATATGTTGTCACTGTCACCACCATCTGAAAAAAAATAATATTAACTCATTTTGTTGTGTTGTTTTGTTGTGAACTTCTTTTAAAACTTCAATATCAAATATGTAATTTACTGACTGCTGATTCGATTTATTTTATGACTTATTTGAATATTCTTACAAAACACATTTTGTGGTTGATATTAAATAAAAATATGCTTTTTAATCATATACTTTCAATATTTTACGAACGCCTTGAAGTGCCTTGAAGTGGTCTGTAGTGTTTAATTTAAATTTACCAATATAGAACTAAGCTTTGAAGGGAATTGTTACTAGCCAAGTGCAAGAGAAGAGATACAGATAAAGATGAAAAATGTAATATATTTGAGCATTAAGTCAAACACCCATCACACAGAGTTTTAAGAACACAAAGTAGAATCACTCAAACGACACCACTCCTATTTTATTTATTTTATTTTAAAGAAAGCCAAAGGACATATACATCGTAGTAAATGGCAAAAAATACTAGGTCTAACATAACAATAATTATATCAAAAAATAATAATTAAAAAAATCAATGTTAGCCCTAAGTGAAGGAAAAATTACAATCTTATTAAGTGTGAAGCTACGAAATTAAATTGTAAATTATCATTAAGTATGCTAACCCTCATTAATGGCTGACTTAATTACAAAATTTCTTAATAATATGGTTTTGTTGCTGGAATCGGAAAACATGGATTGTATTGTTTTTAACATCAAGTATGGCCTACCTATCAAAGTTTTATGATTCACAATCAACACATTATTCATTGCACACCAGCACTTACCGAAAACACCAGGGAGAAATCTAGTTTGAAGAAGCCGCATGCAGTAATACAGACTTTCTGGTGTAACAGTTGTAAGCTGAACCTCTTGAGCTGAAATTATTTAATAATAATGATCGGAATAATTTCCAAATTGTAGTAAATAATAACAAATACACCTACGGAAGTGTTTCTCGACTAACCAAATCGATAAATAAACTTTATTTATAAATAAACAATTAAAATTAAAATAAAGTATAAATATATACATACTATAATTATATACTGTTAGTACTTTAGACAGAAATTAAAAAAGTGATACACCGTTTTTTTTCTTTTTTAAGTACTAACATAACAGCGTCATAGTCGCCTACTATAAAGCGAAGTTTAAACATTATATATATTTATATACTATATAATACTATAAATAAAAATAAACAATTAAAAAGCAATAAACAATTGATCTTGTGTCAAATATACACAATTGCTTGTTTTCTGGATTGATTTTAATTTCATTTTAATATAAACCCCTACTTAAAATGTTGAAAAGCCATAAATGCATTAAGCAATCCGCACTTACTATTGTAAACCCATGGTGATAATACCTTTTTTTGACACGGTAATACTATGAACTTCCAATAGTAACAGCCTTAAAACCTATGATAAGGCAAACACTAGTTACTGTGACATTGCGTTTAGTACAACACACGATTTATTTCAAGATTCGCTTACTCACTTCTTTACGTGTAGCTCGATCAGAAATTTTTCTCTCCGTGGTGTGCACAGCTCGTCCAGAAGAATTTGCCTGCATTGAAAAACAACATTAGTAACAATATTATTAACAAGAAAGAAATGTTATTTTAATGAACATACAGATTATTCTTACCTCGTAAGCTAGTTGTGAATAGCAAAAACAAAATATAAATAGCATAATAATTCCCCACGATGCTTCAGTTGTGTCATAAATAATAGAATTAATGCTTTTTGGTCCCCAATTAACCGTTATGATAATCATCCTAATAAAATAAAAAATGTTCATTAATAGACCAAAAAAATAATTCGCAACTTTTATCAATAATTGAAAAGAGAAAATTGTGTTCACTTCTGTAGTCACCAAACACAAAGCGCTATGAATTGTGGCAAACTTCTGAACTAAGGCCACATCAACACTTTGGAAGTCGCGCATTCGCTTATTGAGCAACTGAAAACGATGTGTCAATGCAAATCCCCACGCAATAAACTGACACTCAGCGATAAAGTTGACGTTCTTGGTTATCACGATATCTAAAATAAAAACCAGCGTTAAATTTATTTCGCTTGGTAACGTATTAAGAACGAGATACACAGGATCAAGAATGATCATCAACATTAACGCAAATACATGCTGGGCAATTAGGAAATGTTGGCATTTGTTATGATACACATTTATCTGGAGACTTTCTAACATTAAATCTATAAATTTTAGTTTTTCAAACGCAGCAATAACTTGGATTTGACGTTGAGCTTCTAGAAGAGTAACTATCATTAAGAAAATGGGTAAATTGTATTGAAATTTGTCGTTGAGTAATGTAATGAATGTCTGGGAATAATAAGTAAAATAAAAAAGTCCTACATTCCCAGCAGCACTAATAAGCAAAACTAGAACGATGACGAAGAGGTTGTAGGCAGCTCCGCGTGATGAGTACT
Organism: Sweltsa coloradensis; assembly: GCA_024449915.1. Taxonomy (NCBI): domain Eukaryota; kingdom Metazoa; phylum Arthropoda; class Insecta; order Plecoptera; family Chloroperlidae; genus Sweltsa; species Sweltsa coloradensis. The sequence goes on from JAMZAV010001405.1 coordinate 69,366, forward strand.
GGAGAGTGGTTGAGTTGTTTTCTTTACGCAATGAAAAGCAGGCGAGTCCCAAAGCCTTGTGCACGTAAAACACTGGTGTGATGCAGGTGTATATATCAGATGCTGGGGGTACAGAAGGCCGGGATGGGTGCTGTGCTTCGATGTCGTGATTATGTATTATGTTTGAGTCCAGGACTACATGAGAGGTGCTTGCCATCCTTTCGGTTATCTTAATAATCCTTTTTTTTACTTATCTCCCTATCAACTAGTGCCAAAAATATTTAATGATTTTACTGCAGTTATTGTTACTTAAATATTATTTACTATAAAACGTAACAAAATACAACATTTTAATGCCGGTTACAATCTTCGAATTAAATTTTACAACCCATATATCATTGGATTCAACAACTTTCCCCAGCTTGTAAACAGTTTCACAAATAAATTTATATAATATATGGGAAGCTAAAATAACATGAACCACCGCAATTGACGAAGAACAAGCTAACGAAAACGACTTGTTTGATTTGGTACTATTCATGTTTCAAGGTTAAAGTTCCTAATGTTGTTTTGGGGCACTCAACAGTAGATTAATCATTGTCCATTTCAATGCTTTGCGAGTTTGAATAATGCTAACTTTACGTACCAACAAGTCAATAAAATACAACTGAAGTTTTAATTTATTAATTGTATCATAAATTATTTAACCCCGATATATTTTGCTCATCACATTAATATAACCATCCAATTACTCCAATTTGATATGGACAGTCACTAAACACGCACCCATGACAATGAAGATTTCAAAGAGTATTTCTAGTGTCTAATGGATTAACTGAAGAATCAATAAACAACCGCACATTCAAGACAAACAAAATAATATGTTTGGTTAAGTAGTCAAAAGGTTTCACTAAATTCTTTTTAGCTTTTCTTATGTGTTTTCTTTGTTGTTAAAAATAATAATAACTATTATGATAATTAGTCCGGAAGAAGTATTCTTCATTTTACTAAAGAAGCAACTAGTCCACAGGATATTTCCACAATTTTTCAATATATTTCAACTCATTATTGAACACTTGATGAATTGAGAGAGAATATATGATTATTTAGCGAATTAAGTTCAATTAAAAATTAACAAAATATTTATCTTATTTCATTTACAAAATATTTATCTTATTTCCTCGTTATACTATTGACGCCAGAAGCAATCGTAAGAAAAATTACTAACTTTAAAACTTGTCGTAGGCTTTCACGGCCCGAGTCAATAATAAAACTTGGCTGTCGGGATACGCCGTGTCGATTGTCATTAAAATGCTGACGTTTCGAACTGATTGCACAGCTCATCTTCAGAGATGTGAAGAGGAAATCACTGGGCAGAACCTACTCGATCCAGCTCGACCCAGTGAATGACAAAGTACAATTGTGTGCAACCTCCTTTATATAAAACCATGACGCATGCGCGTTTAATCAACATTGATATTTCTAGTTTGTTCTGCACGTGCTAACTTTAAACGTTCTAATGTTGGCCTCCAAGTTCTACTCAGTTTTAGCCCATCGTCTCTGTTAAAATTGTCAGATTTCATTTCTATTTCAATAGCTTCACGTACAAGACGAGGGCGGTATTGTTTAACTGTGGCTAGTACACGTGTGTTGTCAAAGTTGATGTTATGACAAAAGTCAACACAATGTTCTGCTAAAGCTGATTTTTCAACATGACCTAATTTTGTGTGACTTATATGTTCTTTAAGTCTTGTTGACACCTTTCTACCAGTCTGCCCTATGTACACGTTATTACAAGCCCCACACGGTATCTCGTACACTCCAGGTACATCCAAGGGGGGGAGCTTATCCTTCGCAGAGTTAAACATGCTACAAAGCTTCCTATCCGTGGTGTAAATTGTTTTTATGTTGTATTTCTTCAACAACTTGCCAATTCGGTCCGTAGTATTTTCAACATATGGAAAATATGCAAGCGGGACGCGTTCTTCTTGTTGTAACTCGCCAGTAGCTGTAGGTAAGGCTGGTACACACGGTGGTTTTCTCAATGCTTGAGAAATATCTCTGTTATTGTATCCATTTTGCTGCAACATTTTTCGAAGTATCTGAACCTCCTCATCAACATGCTCTTTATCAGAAATTCTGTTCGCTCTGCACGCCAGAGTGTTTAGGACAGCGCGTTTTTGAGCGGGATGATGGTGAGAAGCCGCATTCAAATACCGACCTGTATGCGTGGCTTTTCTGAAAACGGAGTGTCCTAATCTGCCATCACCTTTTCTAGTCACCATAACATCCAAGAACGGCAGCTTTCCATCGATTTCAACTTCCATGGTAAACTTAATACTACCACTCAGGCTATTAAGATATATTAAGAACTCGTCGAGCTCCTCCCTACTATGAGGCCACACGGCGAATGTGTCATCCATAAATCGATAAAAATGAGATGGCACTAGCTTCGCTCCTTTTAGGGCATTAACCTCAAAACGTTCCATGTATAGATTAGCCACAGCGGGTGAAACTGGTGAACCCATAGGCGTTCCTTCAATTTGTTTATAATATTGTCCGTCAAACATGAAATACGAAGAGTTTAACACAGTCTCTACCAATGCTGCAATATTACCCGGGCACTTCTCTTTAATCACGTCGACGGCTTCTGCAATCGGTATATTAGTAAACAAAGACGTCACATCAAAACTCACCATGATATCACCATCATTTAACTTCACGTTTTTAATTATTTGAACAAAGTGGTGAGAGTCCTTTATATACGAGGCAGCTTCTGTCACCCAAGGTTGTAACTGTCTAGATAAAAACTTTGACACTTTATATGATGGAGCACCAATAGTACTTACAATAGGCCGAAGCGGAAAACCAACTTTGTGGACTTTCGGCAAGCCATATAATCTAGGTGTACACGAATTAGATGGTAAAATTCTTGTTTTTGTTTCATCTTCTAAAGTTGATCGTTTAACATGTCCAATAATATCCCTTTCGATCTTGGCTGTAGGGTCACGTTTAAGTTTCTCATAAGTATTGGCCTTCAAAAGTTCATAAACTTGCGCTTTATAATCATCTGTTCTCATTACTACAGAAGCATTCCCCTTATCATCTTATCTTATTTCTATGACGCGCATGCGTCATGGTTTTATATAAAGGAGGTTGCACACAATTGTACTTTGTCATTCACTGGGTCGAGCTGGATCGAGTAGGTTCTGCCCAGTGATTTCCTCTTCACATCTCTGAAGATGAGCTGTGCAATCAGTTCGAAACGTCAGCATTTTAATGACAATCGACACGGCGTATCCCGACAGCCAAGTTTTATTACTAACTTTAAGTTGCATAGCATAGATGATGATGGTGATTTCAGTTAATTAGCCCAAAGGTGATATAGAGGTCCAAAATACAAAACAAAAACACCATCGTAAGCGTTGATGAATTTGTAAATGTAATTTAATAAAGGATCTTATTGATGTACTATTATTGTTGGTTTGAGCCAATAATACGTCCTTGTCAAACTGAAGAAGAATTATGATAAACGTTAATTACTGTTGCCACCAACTGAAAAGATAACTTTATCAATAAATTTGCGTAACACGTTAAGATTGTAATTGTCAATCCATTTGACAATTACAATTGTGGTTTACAACCCTACCCTAGAAAAGAGTAATGTAAAATTAGTAATTTGTAACTTATGCAGTTATTTTATTTTAGTAAACTAAAGACAATGCAGACAATGCTTGTTTGCCATCATCCTAGATTTGTGAATTGAACTAATTATACTGAAAGTTAATTCAGAGCTTCTAAATAAAAGAATTTTTAAAATACAATGTCAATCAACTCGAATGTATGCATATCTTATAAATCTAAAATCACGTGTTAATAAATTCAGAATGAGATGTGGTCAGTCATTTAAAGTCACATCACTCCAATGCACATATATTTATAAGCCGCTTCGCGAACAATTTTTACAGCCGAGTTGATGGACACACGTTTTACGTCATTTGAGCACTGCTTTCATCTCAGTGGCCACACATCATTGCCTGCGCGATCCTAGGGCCTTTTGCAATATTGTTTTATCTTAACATAACTTCCAGTTTCTACATTACTAAAAAATGTTAAACGCACTTTTTTTAAGTAAACTTCCTTATCAACTGTAATCCTAGTCACAGGCCAACTTGCAGAAAGAAACCAACAAAAAGTATAAACAACGCCTGGCATACTATTTAGGACAGTACATATTCTCACACACATAGATAAGATATTAAATGATACTATTCAAACCAAGAATATTGCTATCGGAATAATATCTACTTTTGTTTACGATGTGACGACCCACAGCTTTTATGGTTATTACATAAATTTTAATTTATTTAAAGTCATATATTGTTAAGAAAAGTGCAGTAGAATGAGGGCTCAAATCACTATAACCATTGGCCATCAACTGGGCTGTAAGCAGCTTTAGCAAAGCGGACTTTAAATATATACTCATTGGAATGATATGACATTAAAAATGATAAGCATAGATTGTAGTTGAGTGACATTGCATATATAAAACATTTTTTAAAATGCAGAAAAATTTTTTATAATTAATATTCAACTATAAGAGCTAGAACGTTGGCAAACTGATAGACTGATTTGTATTAATTCAATAAAATCTAGTGCCAGAATAAGTTAATTTTTAGGAATAGGATAAAAACTTTATATCAGTGATTCAACTGTGGTTTTAACGCACATTAGTTGACCTACGGTTTTCATTTCTCACAGCTGTTTTTCGATTATTAATTAGTTTAGGTTGTATTAACCAATCTAGACAAAATAACGCCATGTTTGTCACTTTATCATTAGGCCCTATGTGAAGTCCATGTCTCCTATTTTATTGAAACGTGGTTCTGATTTTTGATTCTTTTGTATTTATCTATTTCAATGGAACGTAGTATTGATTTATGATTAGTAATATCTTATTACTTTTTAATTTTAAGTATCAAGCGCTCACAGAAGTGAAACAGGCATGCCATGCTTTGGGACTCTGCCATATCTGTTTCTCTTCTACAACCATGCTGGTATTCTCATTACTAATCTGTTAAATGTACATTGTTCATACATTTGTAACCTTGTAGTTGTATACATGAGAATAGCACGTGGATTGTAAAAAATAAATAATAAATAATAATAATAATAACGATTAGTTGTTTCTATCTACGTATGGCCTTTATCGTATTTAATCATTAAAACCTAATATTCAATTATTTACTATGAATTCATGAAAAAAATATACACACCGTGTGGCCTAGCGAGAAATCTAACGGGAAGAAACCACAAGCCGTTAGACATAGTTTCCTATGTAACAAATGTAAGCTTGAACCTCTTGAGCTGAAATGATTTAACTTTTTGTCATAAAACATTTCAAACATGCAGCCCCGACGCAATCGACGAGTGAGCGATTACCAACCAAAGATCGATATTTTTAATAGGAAATATAGCAATCAATGGTTGGCAGTGCGAACACCAACGGATCAACGCCAGAATAACAAGGCCTTTTCAGAACAACTTGAAATTTATTATATGCCTCGTTGCAAGGACGGCTCCAAAGTCACCGTTTACAAATTCCAAAAAGTCCAAATCAGAAGTTAAAAAACTTCTGACTTTAGCGGGAATCGAACACTGGACCTACTGGATTGGAAGCAGAGATGCTAACCACAAGACCGACGAGCGAAACAAAAATAATAATTGCTCAACAATTGCTGTTGAGATATAAATATAATACGCCTAGGCTAAATCTTGATTAACATAACCGCTGGCATTTTTCATTAATTACCGAATATGGTGGCCGATAATGACCAATGTGGAACCAGTCTTAAGATATTCACCAGTTTAAATACTCACCTCTGTTCGTGTCGCCGGATGGTACATATTTTTCAACATGGCGTGTGCAATACGTCCCGAAGAGTTTGCCTGTATCGCAAAAACCTATCAGCACTTCAATTATATATTTTGAACAATATTTTACAAAATTAGGATTCTTACCTTATTTGCTAGTTAAGAGCAGCAGGAACATAAAATAAATAGTTTGGTTATACTCCATAATATTTCTTTAACTTCAAAATCAATAGAAACAATGTACTCATAATCGATTTCCTTATTGATATGTATGATTATCATCCTGATAAAATAAAAAGCGCTCATTAAAATATCCAAAAATATACTTGCAACTTGCAATAAAAGTTGAAAAGTGAAGTTCATGTTCAAATCAGCAGTGACGTCACACATAGCGCTGTGCGCAGCGGCAAACCTCTGAACAAAGGCTGCATCAACAGGTGTTGGGTCGCGCATGCGCGTATTGAGCAACTGGAAACGCTGCCTCAATGCAAAACCCCACGCAATAAACTGACTCTCAGCCATGTAGTTGACGATCTTTGTCGTAATGACACTTATGAAAAGTAACCTTGATATGTTTTTATGAATCATACTCCATGAGAGTCCAGTGTCAACTGAACTTACAACGATTATCGTTGTTAATGCAGACGTATGTTGTGAAATGAGAAAACGCTTGTCTTTCTCATGAGGCACATTAATCTTGAGACCTGTCAGCATTTCGTCAATAATCTTGAGTTTCCCAAAAAGTGCTATTGCTTTACTTTGATTATGAGCCTCAAGAAGAGTAAATAACATTAGGAACAATTGAATGTTTATTTGAAATTTATCATTAAGAATTGTATTTATTGACTGAAAATCATATAAGATAATAAAGTCCTACATTGCCCACGATAATAAGTAACAAAGCTATGGAGACGATGAAGAGGTTGTAGGCAGCTCCGCGTGATGAGTACTGGAAAGTGGTTGAGTTGTTTTCTTTACGCAGTGAAAAGCAGGCGAGTCCCAAAGCCTTGTGCACGTAAAACACTGGTGTGATGCAGGTGAAGATGTCAGATGCAGGGGATACAGAAGGTCGGGCTTGGTGCTGCGCTTTGATGGGAAGTTCATGCATTGTACGCCTTTTGTTGATTCTGTTACCAGTACATCCTACCATTTCTGACTGCATTACCTCTTCTTCTAAGTTTTTAAACTAAATTGATTATGTCCAATAAATTTTTGCATAACTTTTCATTGAGCTCGATGGTGTTTGTGTGTATGATTTGGTTGTTTTTATGAATCACCGTAGGTAAATTCATACCGTTTCAGTTGCTGACTTTATATTGTTTTAAATGTCGCAAACATAACGGCCACACTCAAAACTGATATCACGTGATATTTTTAGTACATTAAGTTAGCACTCGATATAGACATTGTTGATATCGTTAACATATTGTTGTTTAAAGGGGAATTTTCTTGGACATGTGTCTCTACTGAAAGTTAAGTAAATCAATACGAATGAGTGACAACCTTCACCATATGCTGACTTGTACAAACAAGTTTCTGAATATTTATCGTAAACAGTAGTGGTTTAAGCAATATACTTTATTGATAACTGAGCGCCATCCTCTATTACAAACTTTATTATGTGGTTTGGTACCTGTCTTTTAACTTAAGCGTTTATAATTTTAAACCTAATATCAGTAATGGCTATCGCTGACGTTTTGCCATGACCTGTTGTGTACACAAAAACACGAATAAACCACATGTTTCCAAATTTGTAAAGCCTTATATATAAACATGGACATGTTAAAAATATTAATCAATTATATCAATGATTATCGTACATGAACCACTGGAACTTTGGTTACGTAAACTTTTACACAAATAGTTTCATATCATGTTATTTATACACAAAGAATGTATTTATTAAATTGAATTTGGAAATGTCTGTCGCACGCTGCACCAGTTGCTTCTGCTTATGCAAACAGTATAATTATAAATACAAATCATTAGAATTTCCACTGTTATTAATATATATATATTTAAAATGTGATATTTCGACTTTTTTACAGAAGTCCTTATCAAACTAACGATTAAAAAACCACAACAGACAAAACAAAAACAAAAAAAAAATTCCCAAAAAATTATAAATATGACTGTGTGTTAGAAGCAAATTTTAACAAAAACGTGTTTTAGGTAGGAATAAAAATAAAACTAAAAAAAACATAACATTAAATTGACATGTTGTACAGTTGGCGTAAGAAATAAAACTATTGATCTAGTGATAAAATTGATGGACAGAAACTCTTCCAAATGGCTGGATAATTTACACTTGACACACTGATTGTATTGGCCACACAGAAAATTAAACCAGATTCCTTAATTTTCTGTGTAGTGGCATTAGATTCATGTGCCAGGGGGGTGAGACTCGACGGGCCTCAACTTCCACGTGGTTTTGAATAATCTGATTCCGTCCATGAAGAAACAATTCCGACATTCGGTAGACTCCAGTTTCGTTTCCGATTTTCGGAATCATTCCGTGACTTGCGTCTGTGGCAAGGATTTTACCATTGTTTAGCCAATCGGAAGCTTCGTTATAAAATCCACCGCCATGATTATGTAAGACAAAACTAGCCAGCCTCATAGTCATATTTATAAGGCAGTGAGTTTTTGTGCAGCCGTGTTTTGGTTTTTTATCTTGTGTACACAAACAACGTCAAACTTAAGGTATGTTTGTTAATTACTTTGTTTATACTTAACAATAATGGAAACAAAGTATTGTGCAACAATAAACAACTTATAAAGAGTCAAACAAGTGTACTGTAGACCAACAAATCACGAAATGTTCCGGTATTTAAGCAAAATATAATGCTATGCTATCGAAATAAAAATGGAGGATTTTGTTGTTTACAAATTTACGACTGTCGGAAGTGTTTCCGTCAACCAAATAGCAGACGGAATCGAAAGATTCGTTGAGTCTACTGACTGTCGGAATACAGCACGGAAATCAACCAAACCACGTAGATTTTGCGTCGAGTCTCACCCCCCAGGATTGAAAAGTTTTCCCAATTAATATGATGGTGATTTTCGTACACATGTTCTGCGATTTTTGAAGAATCAATCTTATTTTGTTTCACATTATTCTTGTGTTTTTTTTTTATTCTTACCATCAAAGGTCTCCTTGGTTCCTCAACGGTTTCACCAATGTATCTTGCATCACATTCGCAAGGTTAAATTAAATAACAACCTTAGATGACTGAACCTCATCTCAAGGTTTAGTCTTAGTGAGTAGGCTGAGGAAAGTATTAGACGAACTAAAAACAACTCATGCCATACGGAGCTAAAGGCGTTTGATCTTTTCTGAAAGATTCGGATAGTATCTAATGCAGACCGTTTTATAAATCCTAGGTTTAAATACCTCAATATCTTTATTTGTGTCAGGTTTTATGCTGTCTTTTGGAAAAATAGCCATTTTAACCATTCATTTGTGTATCCGTTATTCTTCATAGCACAAAATATATTTTCTAGTTTTATTTTTAGGCTTGTGGGAGTTTAACAGAATAGTTGTGCACGAGAAACCAAACATTTAACTATACCTTCTTTAACATGTGAATGATGCTTTGAATTAGCGTTCAAATATAGATCGGCGTGTGTTGGTTTCCTTCACACAGATGAATGTAATTCATACCATCCTAAGGTGAAGTTCACGTTTGAAGAGGAGAAGGATGGTGGTCTACCTTTTTTTAGATATATTCATTCATCAAAAAAGATTTAGATTCGTTTTCTACATCTGTGAAAGAGGAAACAAACACACACCGATCAATATTTGAATGCAAATTCAAATCAAAACTGGTAAAACTGCTTGTGACATTTTTTTAGAGCATTTAAAAGTCAATTAAACAAATTCTGGTTTGTTCCAATCCGATGATTACTTCTTGATTTACAGCAATTTGGAGTATTTTGGCGGCCATCTTAAGGAAGCCATAACAGGTGACTTATTTGCTACCAAGCGTATCCCCCTTTAAAATAACATTCTAAAATATGTCTTTTACCAGCTTCTTAATTTTGGTGCTGGTTTCCGGCTTTGAAATGTTCTTATAGTTGATGCAGCTTGTTCCACAGACTATAACGATTGTTGTTCGTCAAAGTAAAACTAGCATTCCTGTATGGGACTATCTAAATCACTCTTTTTAATAAACGACAAATTTAACTCGGTTAATGAGTGAATCTTGTTGTATTTGTTTTAAGCATACATAACATCGTAACACAATTATTTTTTTAAATATAACTCTTAAGTGTAAGTTTTCTGTCCCAACTGAGGGAATATTAAAATGACCGGGCTTTTAAGTGTACAATTCGTCAGGGCCAGGGGGAATGCTAGCTGTCCTACCACCACCTGCCCAATCGGTTCCTGTTTTAAAACGTTATGGACAAATTGATGTAGTTGTATTGATTGTAAGCCAAAAGAATCAAATAGTTGTACTATTGTTGGTGGTAATAGGTGATAATACGTCCTTATCAAACTGAAGAAGAATTATAATATATGTTGTCACTGTTGCCACCATCTGAAAACAGAAGTTAATGAATAAAGCAATATCACATACAGATTCAGGCTTATCTCATTACCATCGAAATGTAGTGTGAAGTTAGCTCTCTAAACACACCAAGTTCAATTATATGTCAATAACCAAAGCCAAAAAGCCCAGAAACCGTTTATACCATCAATGGCATAGCGATAGGAACTGTGACCTTATTGAAAATCTAGGTATCTCGGTAGCCAAGGATATGAAATGGAATGTGCAAACAGAGATCGCTAGGAATAAGGCTGCTAAGTTCTCGGTTTGTGGTCTCGGACTCTATATGGTGCCCGTCCAAGCGTTAGGTTAACTATACAACCGAGCTTGGTCAAATCAGGTATGATGAATTATATGGTTGCCCTGCACAACATCCATGCTAAACTGGAGAGTATACAAAGCAGAGCCACTAAATGTATATTACACAGAAAAGACTGTGGCAGAATCACTAATGATGACCAAATCTAAGGTCCATTAATTAGGAGGTCAAGAAATGGATTCAACAAAATCAAAATTTAAAGTTATTCTGTTCATAACGTTTTGTTATTTCCTTAGGTTTATTACATTCGGGTAGTGTTACCACAGTGTTAACCTCAAATGATGTGATTCTTAAATAAATAAATTTTATTTAGAGTCTACCCACTCAGTTATATAACTGATTTTCAGTGGGGGACTTTAAATCAAAGCGACCAAGCCAACCCTGCAGGCCCCGACGCAATCGACGAGTGAGCGATAACCAACCAAAGATCGATATTTTTAATAGGAAAATATAGCAATCAGTGGTATGGACAGTGCGAACACCCGCGGATCAACGCCCGAATCAACAAGACCTATTCAGAACAACTTGAAATTTATTATGTGCTTCGTTGCTAGGACGGCTCCAAAGTCACCGTTTACAAACTCCTAAGACAAGAACTGATGGACTTAAGTCCATAATCAAAAGAAAAAAAATTCTGACTTTAGCGGGAATCGAACCCTGGACCTTCTGCATTGGAAGCAGATACGCTAACCACAAGACCAACGAGCCACACAAACGACTTTTAGCTAAATACACCAGAGATTTATAAGCCTTGTTATCCGTTTAAATCTTTATAAGGCTTAAGGTTATTTAAAATGTTGACAGAGTGTACAAGTTTGCATTTTGCCATGTGTTGCTGATTTTCTATCTAAAGAACGCGCACAGTGCATCATAATTTGGTGATTTATTTTGCAATGTTCCATTTTATTTTGAGCAGGTTCTATGATATTCTAACGAATGTATGGTGTATTTGTGGAGTTTTATAACAAATGTTACTAGTCGGCATGGTACATAATGTTTCAAATTAAAATTTAGCAATGTATATAATTTGGCGTGATAAGTGGATAATAAATAATTCGAGCGTACATTCAATGTTTTATATGTACGTTTTTGAATGTTTTAATTTTTTATTGAAGCAGAAACATAGTTGACTCTATTTCTGGATAAGTTTGAGATAATTCTACATATTCCGTCTGAAGAATGAGATTGAAATATTGCGATACCATTTAAAAATGTATTTTTGGGTCTATTTATGTGTAAAACAGACTATATAAAATTTAAATTGTTGGCCATTGCCTTTGATTACGTTTATAGAATATAAAATGCAGTGTTAAAAACAAGGAATGTGCAGTTTGGTCCAGACGATCAGCTTCCAGCTATTCCTTAATGATGTTACAAAACTTTCCCATTTTTTTGAAAAGTTGCCCATTTGTTATTTTTTTTTAAACCTTTTCCACTTAAGTGATTTCGGATAATTTTACACAGAAGTTTAATCTGAGTGTTGAGAACACTTGGTTTAAATTTTTAACTTGTTATACGGCACCTTACTTCTTTATTTGATGAGCAAGACCAAATTCGTTACAAGACTAAGCCTATACTGTATATATGTTTTTTTTCTGATTTTCTTTGCCGATATGGTTTAATATGCCAGTTACTGTTCTAGTTCCATGGTTTAATGTACTCGGTTTTTCGGTTGTAATACCACGTATATTTTCGTTGGGCCGACGTTTCGATAAGATTTCACGCATCATTTTCAGGGCCAATACAACTAAGAATATTAAAAAAAAAAAGGAAACTACATTACTGTCGATATACACAACAAACCTGGGGAAAATCAACAACAAATATGAACAAAATAAGTCACTGCACGACCTTCTTTATGTTTTTCGTAATGAATCTTGTCACTCTTGACTGTCGATGTATTTACTTGCAGATCACCTACAGAAATTCACTCGGGCGTAAGTTGTTGGTGTGTATTTTTCACAGTCAGCTTTTGTGACTGGACATGGATCCCTGAAATTGCAGGTTTCCATGTTATTGATAAGCGTTGGCTATTTTGCTGTTTATTTAGACTGTGAGCTCGTTTATTTATCTCGATGACCCTGAAGATGATGAGTGAAATTCGTGAGTCACATTCACAAATTCAATCTTAAAATCTTGTTCTCAATGAAGTGCCATTACAATGTTGTCCAACTAAATTTAACAATTAAAATAAAAATAAATAAATAAACAAATTGGTTTCCTCTTATTTTGTTTCGTTGGAATTAGATTTAAAAAAATAACTCACAGTAAAGACTAGCGAGAAATCTAACGGGAAGAAACCACAGGCCGTTAGACGTATTTTCTGGTGTAGCAATTGTAAGCTGAACCTCTTGAACTGAAAGGAAAAAGTAGTTCATCTATTGTATTGCAAATAAAAACCTTTGTTATCAAAACAAATTACATTTTAACGATAACAATAACATGTGACCCATAGCGTACAAAAATTTGTTTGTTGCCTTCTTAGACTTATTTTAGTCAAACAATAATGGCTAATGTGGCTTTAACATATAGTAATTCACAAGTATAAGTACTCACCTCTCTTAGTGTCCCCGGGTGGTAAATATATTTCAACGTGGAGTGCAAAATACATCCTGAAGAGTTTGCCTGTATTGGAAGAAACATATTATAATAAAATAATAAAAGCTACACTTTATATTGACTGATTCATATTTTTATGTAAATAATATTCATACCTCTTTTGAAAGTTTAGAGCAGCAGAAAGTAAAAATAAATAATTTGGTTATACTCCACAATAATTCTTTAATTGTGAAAATAATTGTCACATTGAACTGATCGTTCGTACCCACATTAACCTGTATGATTATAGTCCTGATAAAATAAAAAGTGGTCATTAAAATGTCAAAAAATATGTTTGCCACTCTCAATAAAAGTTGAAATGAGACGTTCATGTTCACTTCAGTAGTGACGTCACACAGAGTGCTGTGCGCAGCGGCAAACCTCTGAACTAAGTCTGCATCAACAGGTGTTGGGTCACGCATGCGCGTATTGAGCAACTGAAAACGCTGCCTCAAAGCAAAACCCCACGCAATAAACTGACTCTCAGCCATGTAGTTGACGATCTTTGTCATCGTGGCACTTACAAAAAACATATGCGTTTTGCCACTTTTAAAAATAGACCAAGAAAGTCCAACATCTACTGAACTAAGTATGATTATCGTTGTAAATGCAGACACATGTTGGGCAATGAGAAAACGTTGATTTTTCTCATAGTACAAATCAATCTTGAGATCATCCAACATTTCGTCAATAATCCTTAGTTTCTTAAAAGGTGCTATTGCTTTCCTTTGATTATGAGCTTCTAGAAAAGTAATTATCACTAAGAAAAATGGTACATTCATTTGAACTTCATCATTCAGTGTGCTTATCATTGACTGGAAATCATATGATAGATAATAAAGTCCGACATTTCCCACGACAACAAGAAACAAAGCTATAGCGATGAGGCAAAAGTTGTAGGCAGCTCCGCGTGATGAGTACTGGAGAGTGGTTGAGTTGTTTTCTTTACGCAATGAAAAGCAGGCGAGTCCCAAAGCCTTGTGCACGTAAAACACTGGTGTGATGCAGGTGTAGATGTCAGATGCTGGGGATACAGAAGGCCGGGCTTGGTACTGTGCTTCGATGTGAAGTACACTAACTGCACTTCTGTTCCTTCTGTTGCCAGTACATGCTACTAATTTAGACCGCATTATCTCTTCTTCTCAGTGTAGGCCTATGTTACAAGTTGACTTTTCCTAGTATTTTGAGGATAATGTTGCACTGAGCTAAGTGTTGTCTAGAATGGTAGGATTTTTAAACTGTAGAAAAATGCATACTACTTCAATTGCTGTCTCAATTATTATCATCAGAAAGATATTGTGGCCAATGTGATATCTTACTCGAAAACGTAGTTTTACTATTGCATGATTACCACACTAATTTCTTTAAGTGTCACCCTACAACTCTAGACCGCTTGCTGCATTACACAAACAGGTTTTGAATAATTTAGATAAATTATTGATATGATTTAAAAGAAAAAAAATGAAATGGAACGTCAACTGTCTACCAGGTTTTATTTATTTCAAAAACAATTTCACTAATGGCCATCGATTTTCTGGTTTTGTACACAAACACTCAAATAGAATACGTTTTACCTATTGATATCGTTGATATAAACACATTTTATCAATCAATTCTACATCTTATCACCCAAAAATCCAAAACGAGATAAAAAATTATCTTTAATGTTCAAATTTGGACATTTTACAAATAAATATCATTCGTGATTTAAATATCTACAAACATAACCCAAGAAAATTGTTTTGAGATTGTGAAGATCGTGTGAATTTTGACTTTTTTTTTTTTCTAATTTTTCAAAGTTGGTCAAATTTATGTCAGTTTGTTCTTGTTCATAACCTTAAGTGGATGTTACCAATGAAGTTACCATTGTAAGCAGTACCGCATTGACAATATTTAGGAGACAGTTTAAAAGGGGCTATTACCCCCAAAACAAATATTATTTACCTTCTACTCTATGGCATAATACTACACTAAAATGACATTTCAAAAATTATACCTGATAACTGTGATTTTGCACGAATTTTTCAATTGGTTTGTTCAAGAAATTTGCAAAAACTGGCGTTTTGAGAAACTTCTTAAATCAGCTTTACAAGGTCATTGTTCCAATCTAAAATGGCCCTTTATAATATCGTGTTTTGAAACTGTGCACAAATATTCACTCAAGCATGCAAAAATATGCATTCCAAAATCACACCCTTTCTTAGTAATCAGCATATTTTGACCGAACCATTTGCCCAAATGACAAAAAAAAATATATAGGATTTACAGAATTGTCTGCCGATAAGTCAATAAAAACCAATATTTTTTTAGATCAATATCCTTCAAGGTCGCGGGACATAAAGATCGTCCCCGTGTTATTTCTTGTGGGGCTTTTGCAGATCTTGAAAAATTCCAAGTTTGACAAACAAATCGGGTCATCGTGGACCCAATAATTTTTCTGTTAGTTTCTTACTTCATAACTAGTTATCCTAAATGAAATATACTTTTTGAAATTTTCGGGTAAATACTCCTTTAGGAATAGAAATCATACTCTTAACGATAACCTAATAATGAAAATCACAAAGGTTATTTGGAATTTCAATGAAGCGAAATATCATTTTAGTGTGTTTTATGAAAATCAACAAACACTAGTTTTCAAACGATACGAATGTGTATGTTTACTCGTTTGTGAACAGTTTATGATGTGGTTACGTCTGGCATGTCTATAAACGTAATTGATTTTCTTGCTTTCTATGACCATGGTAGGACTAAGTTGTTTCACTTGTCTTGAGAATAGACTAATAGTGAATGCATTCCTAAAACACGCATCCTTTTTTTGTGTCGATCTGAATCCCTCCTCCTAATAAATGGCAAATATCAGTCGGTAAATTAGTAATTTTTAGGTTTTTTATGAGTGTATATAATATCGTTACACTATTTGTGAAGAGTAATTCACGATGTGAGCATTTGGTCTCAACTGTGGAAAAAGTGGAATGGGCGGGCTTTTAAGCGTAAAATTCGCCAGGGCCAGGGCGCATTGGCTCGCTGTCTTGCCATTCTAATCCATTCCTGTTTTTAAACGTAAAGTTGATATTTTTGTATTGATTAGAATTTAAGGAATTAAATTGTTGTACTATCGATTGTGGTTTGTAATAAAAAATAGGTAATTATCAAACTGAAGGAGAATAATAATATAAGTTGTCACTGTTGCCATCATCTGAAAACAGAAGTTTAACAATAAAGCCATATTAAATTATTCAGATTACATTGTAAACTAAATTTGCCAAATACAATTATTGTGACAGATATATTAAGAAGGGGAGCAGGAACGGCCTATGTTCCCCATGGTAAATTTGCAGATTTCCGGTACCATTTAATCGAACACTATTTATAGTACGGCGTCAAATGGTTTTCTGTGCAACTTTTTGGTAAGAATATAGCACCATATGTCGTTATGCTCAGGAGGCCTCACAGAATATGAATCGCGTTGGTGCCAGAGCGCCGACCGCGACTGGGGGCGGGAACGCCGCCCCCAAGTTTGACCCCGCTCGGGGATATAAAACGCTCAATAACAGCTAAACGGTTGATCGGACAACAAACAATAAAGAGGCAAATTTTGCTTAAAATGCATGGATTTAGTCAAAAAGATACTAATTCATTTTGGCCGCCCGCAACTGGGGGGTGCAGGGACGCCACCCCCAAGTTTACCACGCTCGGGAATTAAAACGCCCAATAACAGCCAAACGATTGGTCGGACAACAAAACATCAAGAGGCAAATTATGCTTAAAATGAATGGGTTCAGGTCATATGATAATAATACATTTTCGCCGCCCGCAAATGGGGGGTGCAGGGACACCACCCCCAAGTTTACCACGCTTGGGAATATATAACGCTCAAAACAGTCAAACGGTTGGTCGGACAAAAAATGTTCAAGAGGAAAATTATGCTTAAAATAAATGAATTAGGATTATAAGATAATAATTTATTTTACAAGTTGCAAAATTATTGTTTTATTGATAAAAATAATAAT
Organism: Sweltsa coloradensis; assembly: GCA_024449915.1. Classification (NCBI taxonomy): domain Eukaryota; kingdom Metazoa; phylum Arthropoda; class Insecta; order Plecoptera; family Chloroperlidae; genus Sweltsa; species Sweltsa coloradensis. The sequence goes on from JAMZAV010001405.1 coordinate 86,696, forward strand.
TATTAATACAGCATCGATAATGAGTTAAATTGTAGACAAATACAAGTCAAAACAATTGTATGGGATTTGATGTTTAGTCATATGTTAAAAAGCAATGTTAAGCCTTTATTATTGTGGACTGATCCATCGTTTTTTATAAAATGACTCATTGAACAATACAAAAGACATTAGCAACTCGTAGGAAATTAAATAGGAGTAGGAGGACTTAAAGGTAGGACATGGAAGACCCTTGTCTACGAAGCTTCCAGTGTTTTCTGCTCCAGAAAAGGCATGGAATCCTGGAAGAGCCGCTGCCTTCTTTTCACCTTTGCATTGTTAATAGGAGCCAGTGGAATAACTCTTTCTTTAATTCCTATTCCAGTGACAAACGCTGAGTTTTTGCATAGATCGGGATATCTTATAACGAAAAGAACAAATACATCGGTGTCCGGAGAGAAAATATGTACTGGGATGCTCCTCGTACAGTTGCATCAACAACGTGAAGGAACATCTTTGTATCGGCCTCTTCTTGCGAGCTTTTTAAGTGCTCCAATTCTATTATGTTCGATTTTGCTTGATTTGACCATGCCATTACAACTTTCTTATGGGTAAGGACTGCGTGATCAAGAATGTTTTCAGATAAGTAAGCAGCCAATTAACTTTTTGTGGAATTGTGTGACAGGAATTTTTTCATCTGAATGTGGCCAACGTAAATGTTATCTTCCACCCTGTAAGCCACAGGGTTAGCTCCACATAGTCTGTTGTCACGAGTAGCAGACTTTAGGGACATTGGTACATTAAAACGATCAGACACGACGAGCATTACATCATTCATGTACCTATGATCAAGACGTTTCACCACTTTATCGGCCAGTTCACTGCATCTAGTTATGTCAACTGTCTGCTTGAACGCTTGTACCTCAACCATACCATCAACAATAGCTACGCGCATTGAACCACTTTCATCATTATCATTGTAGTCTTGCTGTTGGGAATCGTTTGGAATTTTCTGAAGAATCCCCATTAGAACACTTTTTGAGCAATGATGCATAGTTCCATCTGCGGAAGACAATGCTCTTGGAACCACTGATAACTCATACGAGCCAACAGTCAATTGAAGGTCTACATCAGGTCTAGAGCGGTCAACAACAAGTAACCTCAAGAACAATGCTCAATCTTCTATTAACTAGACTATTTCATTTTTGGTTTTAACAGCAATTTCTTTCCTGCATTTTTCCACATCTGAAGATTTAACATCTTCTTGACCATAGATTGTCGTTGCTTGATGTTATCCTCTTGTTATCAACAAAAACTACGTATTTTTTTGCCCTATGACGTTTCTGCTGCAAACATAGTTTAGAACTTTAATAGGCATGACTCTTTTTGTGATTATATTGATGAATTGAGTAGAGTCATCAAAAAATAGATTTCATGGCAAGTCTCAGTGTTTTAGTGAGAGTTTCTATGTCATTTTTGTGTCTATAAAAAAATGAGCAATTTTCATTGTAGTGTCTATTAGTTGATAGATCAACTACGCCTGCGATCTTCTTTGATTCTAGTACTAATCGTGTCATCTAACTCGGGAGCAATTAGAAAGAAGCGAGTCAGTGCATTTGGATTCAATGAAAGCCCTACAATTCTATTTTGCATTGTGCATGCTTCCAATAGAACAAAACTGAACAATGTTTTTATTTACAACCCAGTTTCCAGCAATAAAAACGTCGTATATTTCAGGTGATTTTGTAGGTAGCTCGGCCATCTCTGCACTGCTCAATACAATGAAATAACTCTTGCGGTATTAAGTTTATCGCGAGCAAAGTAATATTTTGTCATTGCATCCATTACTTTGAGGTGTAATTCCCAATCACCAGGGCGTACTGATATTGTGAAAAGACATGAGTTCTATTTACATTTGCATATTGTATTGAATTAGCGATTTAAACACGGGACGAGAAGAAAATTCTTTTTGGAATTCGTGAATGAGTTCCGACAACTTCAGACCTGACATGGTGTCATTAAATTCTGTATTTACACTTCGGATGTCATCTTTGTATGCTTTCTTCAAACTCTGCGCTTGACGATTGCAAGGGTCTTCAAGTTCAGGATATTTTTTAAAGAAAGCTTCCATGAACAGACAATGTAATGCTTGTAATGGTAAATGGACATCAATACTACGTTTAACATGTTTCCCATCGAGTATTTGTGACTGTACAAGGACCGTACCACCCAACTTCAAACCAACTTGCATCAATACTACTCCACTGTTTGTGTGTGGAAATAAGTATTGCAGAATTAATTTATGCCATAACTTGAGTACTACGTGCTTCCTAATTTCCTCACTGACGGCAATAAATGATGCTCCATTAAATTGACACATAGGCCTAGTCGGTATCTTACATAATTTTTGTACAATTAACCGTTTGGCTGTTAATGCGTTATATGTTCCAAAGCGTGGCCATGCTTGGGGGCGGCGTCCTCACCCCTCAGTTGCGGGCGGCGGAAATAAATCATTATCTTATGACATTGTTCATTCATTTTAACCATAATTTGCCTCTTGATTTTTTTGTTGACCGATCAACCGGTTGTCAAACTTATTGGGCGTTTTATATTCCGAGCGTGGTAAACTTAGGAGCGGCGTCCCTGCACCCCCAGTTGCGGCGGCGCCAAAATGAATTAGTATCTTTTTGACTAAATCCATGCATTTTAAGCAAAATTTGCCTCTTTATTGTTTGTTGTCCGATCAACCGTTTAGCTGTTATTGAGCGTTTTATATCCCCGAGCGGGGTTAAACTTGGGGGCGGCGTTCCCGCCCCCAGTCGCGGTCGGCGCTCTGGCACCAACGCGATTCATATTCTGTGAGGCCTCCTGAGCATAACGACATATGGTGCTATATTCTTACCAAAAAGTTGCACGGGAATAAGAAATACGACCATTTGACGCTGCACTATTAACTTAGGGACACAAATTTTGAATTTTTGGGTAGCTTAAGCCAATAGTAAGAAACAGTAGGATTTTTTTTTTTTAATTATTTTTTTTGGATATTCGAGACATATATATATATATATATATATATATTGTCAAAAAAAATTGGGCAATTTTTAGACCTAAGCATGCGCTATAATTTTATCCCGATAATTTTTTCAAAATTTCCTTCCTACTATTTGTCAAAAATATAGCAATAAAGAAGTCCTCAAAATTTCAAGGCTCTAGCTTCAAAACTGCCTAACTTATATGTACCGTAGTTGAAAGTATAGTTTTGAGTAAACGGGTGTTAAAGTTAATATTTTAGGTGTACTTCATGTGCACTAATGACATTTCCGGTACCATTTTTAGGGAGGGTATTCAACTTAGAGATATGATTTTTTTTAAATTCAGCAGTTTAGAGTTTTGACTAACAATTTTAAAATTCATTTTAATAAAATAACTCGTTTTTTTATATACATTAATTTTGAAGTCGTTAATTTACAATGATTGACAAAGCAATATAAATTTATTTAATTTTTGCAAAAAAAATAAAAAAAAAAAAAATATTACATTTTTAAATTTCATGGTGACTAACAATAAAACATATTCAACTCAAAAAATCAACTTTGACGATAAGTTTCATTCCTGCTCCCCCTTACCAACACCATCCAATTAACATTTGATATCCATCTATTTTTGAATTAATATAAATATGTTATATACTCACGGAATAGAATACCGTGAAATCTAGCGGGAAGACATCACAGGCCGTTAGACATATTTTTTGGTGAATCAATTGAAGGCTGAACCTCTTGATCTAAAAGGAGATTGTACTAATTAGTCTGTTTTATTACAAAGAAGCAAAAAATCAATGTTCCAACTATTATTTATACATTTATTAATATGTTGAGATAAATAATGACGAAGGTTTTCACAATTCTCCAAAGTAATTGCTGCCAAAAAAACTTGCACAAAACACAAAAACACACATATGAATTTGATAAGAAATCAAGTTTAGGCAAATCGTTAACATTATTAACAGTGGGCCTTCTTCGTAAATAAGAGGAACTAATCAGCAAGACAATCATTACATAGAATCAATGGCCGAGGTGATATAAAGCGTGTTACAGTTACCCTATAACGTTTCTGTAGTATACATTAGCTAGTGTTTATGATATGTTATGTGATAATATTTAAGTTATATGATATGTTATAATATGTGATATCACAAATTGTATCTCTGTGATAGACGAAAGAGAGAAAATTTGACAACTTGTTTTGCCTTACAAATTAGCTATAGGTGTGAAATAAGCGTGGTCAGGATTTTTTTTTATCTTGTTTCAATTTCCGCTCTTGACAGTTCCAAAGATAATCTTAGTTCAGTACTATTACCGACAGTGTTGGCTCGGGCGCTAAGCGCTCGACTCTGATTCGGGAGGTCCCGGGTTCGAATCCCGTCGAGACCGGCAATCCTGACTGAAGGTTTTTTCCGAGGTTTTCCTCAGTCGTTAAGGCGAATGCAAGGGATTGAGACCTCTAAATAGCTTACGGACATCCCTTCACAATTTCCTATCCGCAAATACCTAGTTCACCTGAAGAGGGCTAATTTCACCCTATAACAGGTTTCCCACGATAAAAATATAAAATAAGTACTATTCAATGTATGTAGATATTATAAATGACTATCAATTTACCAATAGTTCCTACCATGGATTGTAAAATTATTTTGATCAAGCGTGTAACATGGTCCAAAATCAAATTACAGGCACAGAGGCATCCAAGTATCTAAATCTTGAACACAATCGCTATATCAGATAAAATGCATGAAGGGCAATCTGATCTGTTATGCTTTCTTACATTAAATATTCTTGAATGCTTTGATATAAAAAATGGTTTCATTTTATTTTGTGCTCACTACTAGTTACTTTCTAATTGCGTAGCACAGAGCTAGGTTAGACGATGTTAGACAAACAAGAATTGAATAACAAATTACCCGCAGGCTACTTCAATGTTTTAAGTTTATATTAGGCAGCTAATAATCACTAAATATATGTGTCAAGTTTCAGTACCCACCTCTTCTCGTGTCTCTGGATCGTAAATGTATTTGAACATGGCGTGTGGAATACTTCCTGAAGAGTTTGCCTGAAGAGAAGCAGACAATAATAATTATGAAATGACAGCTTTTGTATGTAATTAATTCACATTTTCCGTATATATTATTCATACCTCGTTTGATAGTTCAGAGCAGCAAAAAGAAAAGATAAATAATTTGGAAATACTCCAAGATATTTCTTTAATTTCGAACAAGGTTCCGACTGAGAACTCATATTTCATTCCCATATTAATCTGGAAGATTATCATCCTGACAAAATAAAATGATTTCATTAAAATATCCAAATATATACTTGCAACTCGCAATAAAAGCTGAAAGGAGACGTTCATGTTCACTTCAGCCGTGACGTCACACAGAGCGCTGTGCGCAGCGGCAAACCTCTGAACTAAGTCTGCATCAACAGGTGTTGGGTCGCGCATGCGCGTATTGAGCAACTGAAAACGCTGCCTCAATGCAAAACCCCACGCGATAAACTGACTCTCAGCCATATAGTTGACGATCTTTGTCATTGTGGCACTAACTAAACACAACCGAGTTATGTCTTCGTTAATCATAGACCATGTAAGTCCAGCGTCTACTAAAAAAAACACGATTATTGTTGTTAATGCAGACACATGTTGGACAATGAGAAAACGTTGGTTTTTATCATGGAGCAAATTGATGTTTAGACCTTCTAACATTTCATCAATAATCTTTAGTTTCTCAAAGAGTGCGATTGCTTTCCTTTGATTATGAGCTTCTAGAAGATTAATTAACATTAGGATATATGGTAAGTTAGTTTGCACTTCAGCAATCAGAGTGGTGATTATTGAATTGAATACATGTGATTGATAATAAAGTCCTACATTCCCAACTACAGTAAGGAACAAGGCTATTGCGATGAAGAAGAGGTTGTAGGCAGCTCCGCGTGATGAGTACTGGAGAGTGGTTGAGTTGTTTTCTTTACGCAATGAAAAGCAGGCGAGTCCCAAAGCCTTGTGCACGTAAAACACTGGTGTGATGCAGGTGTAGATGTCAGATGCTGGGGATACAGAAGGCCGGGCTTGGTGCTGTGCTTCGATGTGAAGGCCATGACGTGGTCGTCTTCTGTTGGTTCTGTTGCCAGTACATACCACTAAATCCGAGTGCATTATCTCCACATCTAAATTTTTAATTGACGATTAATTTCAATAATTTCCAGCATAAATTTGCATTGAGCTCGATGGTATTTGTGTGTATGATGTGGGTGTTGTGAATTCCCGTTGATAAATGTGAACCATTTGAATAACTGTCTGCATCATACTTCAAATGTCGCAAACAATTTCAATATTTTTATTTAGGCCTATTCAAAATTGCAATCAATGATATTTTCATTACATTGAGTGAATATTCGATGTAGGAATTGTTTACATCATTAATATATTTTTGCTTGAGAGGAATTGTTCTTTATTAAATTAGTGTTTACGTACGGAAAACAATACATCTTTGAGTGACAACCTTTGAAATTTCAATGCTCCGACCGAAGCGGGCTTTTACAAACATGTTTCTGAATATTTTACTCAAACAGAATTATAACTGAGCGTCATCCTCCACTTATACACACTTTATTACGTAGTTTGCAGCATGTCTACTATGTTTAATAATTCAAACTCAATATCAGTAATGCCCATCCTTGACGTTCAGTCTTGCTAGGTTAAGTGTGCACATTTTACCAAATTGATTGATGAACACATTTTACAAATATTAATCAACACTGTAAAACTTTTTTTTAACCATTTCATTATGTGAATTGTATTATATTTTGGAATAACTTTACGCATCTATGGCGCTCACTTGGAATGTGGATATGCGGGCACGAACCACGGTCGGGATGTTTAAAAAAATTAATTGTATCCAACATTAACAATTCCAACTACGTGATTGTTTCCCGACCATCCAAATCGAGAAATGTTGTATTATTGCGATGATAGAACGCCAAGATATTGACCATTAAAACACATTTAACCAAAGTTTGTATAGATTGTTGCTACCAGGTAATAGCAGCATCGCGGCCTGACATGGCGGACATTTTCTGGGCAGAAGTGCTTGCTTGTGCATAGCTTACGTGCTGATACGCAGTGTTGCAGACATTTGGACTGGTTTAACTATGGCATAAAACAATTTAAAATTCTTATGTGTCCAGGTCTACTTCTGTTTATATTTGTATTATTTGTAGTACATTATAACAATGTTAAACCCAGTTATTTATAATGACTTTTTGTTGCTTAACGTCTCATATTGATGCCCTAAGGTTATACAAGACGATGTGTGGTGATAGATGGCGATGAAGGAGGATTTGGCAGTTAGCAAATAGTTATTCGCTCGGCCAGGAAGCATCTGACGTATATAACACTTTTCAAAGTTGTCAATAACGCATACATGAACAGCCGTGCGTTCACACTTTTCCTTAATTTTGTCTTAATCAGACAGAAAAAAATCACGGATTTATTCAATTTTGTAGTATTTAACAAAATCAAGATTCATAAAAACTAATTTATATTTTATAAATTATAAATAAAACTAAATTTGAAAATGTACTGCAGCAGAGCCCTATATTTCCACTTTCGTGACGTGTGTTCAAAATTTCAAATATCTGTGGTGACAGTCGGTCGAGCGAACAGCAATTTACTTAAAACGCATGTCCTATACTCCACTAATATACTAAATATAGAATACTGGGAAAAGTGCACACTTCAATACACTTTCTAAATGCATATTATCAACAAACGCAAGGAGATTACAAATTTTACTTGAGCTTTTAGAAATGAATTGCACATTTTTAATAAATTATTTTTAAGTACGTTTAACTTACAAATTTTGAGGGAAGGGTATTACTTAATGAACAATAAAAAATATATTACTAATCGGTTTATATCGAAATATTTATTACATATTTAGTTTACTTTGAGTATTGTGCTTAGACTTAAATTGTAAGAAGAAGGTGAACAAAGAGTAAATTTGTTCTACATTTTTAAATAAATGTAGAATTGTTATTATTTTGGGTAATTATTAATGAATCCTTATCAAACTGAAGGAGAATTATGATATATGTTGTAACTGTCCCCACCATCTGAAAATTATAAAAATAAATATTATACAAGTCATGCTTATTAAAAAACGTTTCACATAACATTTAAAATTGAAAAAGTATACACAATCATATGACTAATTGACTGCATCTACCTAAGAATACACCACAAAACATGCTGTAGTTAAAATAAAATGTTTGTATATTACACTACATAACTCACATAGTTAAATAACCGATCAATACCTTGAAGCAGGTAACAGATTGATGTTTAAATTAACACGGTTAAAAAATTGATTTTTTTAGATTTAACACCGATATTGTAGACATCCTATATGAAATAAAACAAAAGTATCAGATTTTGAACAAAAATTCGTAGTTTTCAGGTGAACAAAACAACATTTTATGTATTTTGTGTGTTGCCAAACGCCATTAACATTTTCTTTTATGCACGCAGTGAGTTTAGATACCCGCAAAGAAAGTACAGCTCGGATAACTCAATATGTTTTTTTTCACCTTGTTTTTAAAACTTAGATCCTAAAAAGAAATTTAATTGTATACATTTTTCTAATGCTGATTTTGAAATATAACACTTTTATTTGCTTAATAATCAGTCAGCAAATCTGTTCACAGACGTCATTATACCGCAAATTCATATTCAACAAAAACTATATACTTTTACTTTTACTTTTATTTCTATATTCTTATCTTCGGGTTGTGAAAACCTACAATATCTCATGTATTCTATTTGTTTTTATACTACCTGGAACTAAACACATTTGTATTTTATATTGTAAAAAGTAGTATTATATTTATAAAAACTATATTATTGTAACGTAGTACTTACCGAGTACACAAGCGTGAAATCCACGGCAAAGAAACCGCACGCAGTAATGCAGACTTTCTGGTGTAACAACTGTAAGCTGAACCTCTTGAGCTGAAACAGGATTAAATATGATGTATTCGATTAAAATATAAATGTCAAGTAAATAAACGACATTGGTGTCAAATATTTAAATTAATTAAATTGATATTACGTTTTGATGGTTTGCGATTGTCAGTACCTACTTCAGTTGAAGAAGGGAATACATTGCACCTTAAAACAGATTTAATGCCAACAGTAATTCAAAAAAATATATAAATAAAAAAAAATCCCGTTGATACGTTGAAAACGAAGTATATACACAGCACATGGCCCGGTATGATGACATAGTAAACTCGGTGTAAGACAGTATTTTGCTTACAGACTATTCAATGCGTTTGTTCTTTTATTCCGTAAATGATAACAGTTCAAGAAGTAAACGTAAAGTAAAGGTACTCACTTCTCTTCGTGTGGCTGGGTCAGTGTTGTTCCTCATCGTAGCGTCCACAATTTGCCCAGTAGAATTTCCCTGCATTGGGCAAGATAACATTAAGAAGACTTGTACAAGAATTAGGCTACAGTTAATACAAACAAACAAAATAATATATTCATTTGATCTCACCACGTAAGCTAGTTGTGTGCAGCAGTAACTAATTATAAAGAATTTGGTTATACACCACGATATTCCAGCAATTTCCAAAATAATTGTTTTTAAAGGATGAAATCCCCCATTTGTTAGTATGATAATCACCCTTAATAAATAAACAGTGTTCATTAAAATATCTGTAAATGAATTCGCAACTCTCATCAATAGCTGGAAAAAGTAAATACTGTTCACTTCAGCAGTGACGTCACACAGAGCGCTGTGCGCAGCGGCAAACCTCTGAACTAAGTCTGCATCAACAGGTGTTGGGTCGCGCATGCGCGTATTGAGCAACTGAAAACGCTGTCTTAATGCAAAACCCCACGAAATAAACTGGTTCTCAGCTATATAGTTGAAGTTACTTGATAGCATGATACTTGCAAGAAACACGAATGGTAAATTTAGTTCCATTTTTAACGTACTAAATACTAAACCGATCGAATCTAAAATGACAAAAACCACTAGCGCAAACACATGCTGGGCAATTAGAAAATGTTCGCATTTCTCATAAGACACATTTATCTGGAAACTGTCCAACATTGCATCAATGTTATTAATTTTCTCAAAAGCTGCGATAACTTTATACTGACTTTGGGCTTCAAGGAGAGCAATAATCAAAATAAACATGGGAAGGTTGTATTGAACATGGTCATTGAGAGATGTTATAAATGATTGGGAAGGATAAGTTATATTATGAAGTCCTACATTTCCCACAACAGTTATTAGTAAAACTAGGGCGATGACGAAAAGGTTGTAGGCAGCTCCGCGTGATGAGTACTGGAGAGTGGTTGAGTTGTTTTCTTTACGCAATGAAAAGCAGGCGAGTCCCAAAGCCTTGTGCACGTAAAACACTGGTGTGATGCAGGTGTAGATGTCAGATGCTGGGGATACAGAAGGCCGGGCTTGGCGCTGTGCTTCGATGTCTGTTCCACGTCCTGCATTTTTCACCTCTGACAGAATCATTGCTGCTTCTCAGAAATTCATTGATCCTTATTTCCAAACTGGCGCCGTTATAGATACCAGCTCTGACACGAAACTGCGATGTTTTCGATTGCGTTTATCTGTGTATCTGTGAGTGACTGTACTTCAGTTGACAGTTTAGAGTTTACTCTGCATAGAACTCATAAGAATATGGCTTCATTTTCACTGTCTCGTGTGTAGTCTACTGGTAATGCAAATATAACACACATGAAATAATGATTGAAACTTTTCAATTAGATTGAGTGGATCGATTAATATTTTGATATGCATTACAGTCTATTGTAAATAACATTGGATGTCACATTGAAGTCGAAATCGATACATATTCTAATATATTAGTAGTTTTTTATTTGTGGGAAGATGTTTATTTAGATTAATATATAAGTTGAGTTCAGAACAGAATATACATGCCTGTAATATAAACTACAAAATATATTCTATTTTAATACTAAATGTTATATATCCAGGAAATATAGCCAAATAATTTGTTGCAATATTGTGACCCATTTGGATCGTCTTGGCTTGTTTATTCTTTTAATTTTTGTTAAAAAATGAAAATACCATTGACAAAGTTGTCTATTTCGATGTCACTTCAGAACATTCTTTGAACTGTTAATAAAGTAGGTACTAGCATTTGTTGTTTGTCCTTCACCTAATTTTTGGGATATTCGTTTCACTTCTGCATGTATTTTCACATTCGGTTCCAATGTTCTTGTTATTTCACAATAAGATTATTTCTGTATAATTTTCATGTCGGCGTTCGTTTGACATCTCAGGCCCTTGCTATTTACTACAATGCTGGGGTCCTTAATAGAACCAAAATTATTTTTACTATATTCATTATGTGTTCCTTCTTCATACCGGCATTGAGCTTCTAAGGGGACGTTATAATTTATGATTTGTTACAACATTGCTTTTACGCACTAGTGCTGTATTAACTCAAGGAGCGTAGGAACTATTTTTTTTGTGGGGGGTGTTGGGTGGTCAGACTAAAGCTAAAAAACAACAACATATAAAGTAAATACAAAAGCGGTAAGAGTAACTTTTTTGTATTTGTTGATTATTATCAGTGGGATAACTTGAAAGGGGCTCCGCAAAAAAAATATGTGGAGCCTCTCGCTTCAGTTGTGTCACGAAAAAACTATTTTTGGGTAAACGCTTCTTTGTAAGTTAAGTACACGTGATTTTGTAGAATGGTCCAGGACGCATAGCTCCGAATATTTTTTCGATTCTTAGTGTTATTGAAGTATTTGAAAATGGTTTAAGCATGTTTTTGATAACATTTTTTAGTGGTGACTGGTGATGGTTGATATGATTGCAAAATTTTACTTCGATCTTTAAAAAAGTTTTTTCCCCCTCCAGTGAAGTGTCAATTAAGCCAAAGTGCAATGTTTTTTTAAATCATCCCATTGTTCCTAAGCCCCTGAGTAACCCTTCTAGCTATAATGTATAATTTGTGTTCATGACTACTTTTTCGGGTAGACCGAGTAAGTGTAGGCAACGCCACGAAACGTTGGTGTTTCAAGGTAATTTATTAATAACTTGCCTACACTTACTCGGTCTAACCGAAAAAGTAGTCAGGAATGTGTATAACCAAGAAAGCTTTAAACAAACCATAATTTGTGTTGTTCATCTTTGTCGGAATTATTTTCTAGGTAAGTTAATGTGTTTGAACTTTCGATATTGATTTATACAGTTTCTCTGAGTATGATATTTACGATTTCATGCTCATGTAATAATATAAATTTCTTTACCTGGTTCTATGTACTAATGGAGTTCGCACATAAAAATTTATGAATCGCCGTTATTAATTTCGTACTCACTTGTTTCCTTAGTGCAGGGTGTTTGCGTGTGATCAACATGGCATGGAGAGTCTGTCCGGTAGCGTTTGCCTATAAAAACAAGAAACAAATTGATTGAGATATATATTTTGCAGCATTCTATCTCAATAACATATTACTAACTTACCTCATTTTTTACAGCCGAGCAAATGATACACAAACAAACAAAAGAACTGATACTTAAAAATGGAATAATACCAAATACAAAGATAATTTCGTTAACAGATTTTTCATTTGTAGAATTTGCATCCACGGTGATTGTTTTGATCAGGAAGAATACCATCCCTGCATGGGTAACAAAATAATTCGTAACGCTAATTAAAAGTTGAATGGAGAATTGAGAGTTGATTTCCGAAGTAACGTTACAAAGACCTCTATGAGAAGAAGCAAATACTGTAACTAAAGCTACATTTACAAGTTTTGACTCACTAATACGCCTGTTAATTAACTGAAAACGTTGCTTTAAAGCAAGCCCCCAAGCTATGAACTGGCATTTAGCCATGAAGCATAAACACATCTTCACTATGTGACCAATAACAAGGTGCCATGATAACTTGATTTCGAACATAAATTCACAAATAATGGCAAGAAAGATATTTATAATGGCTACCAACATGACCGTATAGACATTGAGAATAATAAGTACCCAACGGTTTTTCAAGTGAGGAACTACAACATTGATTCTTCCTAAATTATTGTCTAAATCCTTTAGTTTGCGAAAATGTTCAATTATTTTCCGTTGATTTCGTGCCTCAAAGAGAATAACCAGCATAAGGATACTGGGTAAGTTGGCATCAACTTCATCAGTGAAAGTTGTAATCAATGATTTGTTGATATATGCAACGTTAGAAAGTCCAACATTGCTTCCTAATGTGACCACCAAGGCTATAGCGATGACGAAGAGGTTGTAGGCAGCTCCGCGTGATGAGTACTGGAGAGTGGTTGAGTTGTTTTCTTTACGCAATGAAAAGCAGGCGAGTCCCAAAGCCTTGTGCACGTAAATCACTGGTGTGATGCAGGTGTAGATGTCAGATGCTGGGGATACAGAAGGCCGGCCTTGGTGCTGTGCTTCGATATCGCTTGTATAACTTGGTCCACTAGTGGGTAATTCTTTGGCAATGCTTCTTACCATTTTTGGCTTCGTCGCAACTGGTCTCGTTGAGGAACTCATTCCAAATGCCACTGTTTTGACAGTTAATTTTTCCTGTTTCCATTAATTTCGAATCGTGATCTTAAACTAAGATTGATTGTAAAAAACCTATCTCCATAAAATGTATCTTTATAATAAACAAAATAAAGAAATTAATTCCTATCAACAGGTTACCCACTCTACACTTTTGCATACAATACTATTATTACTGATCTTATCCAAGTTATTACTAAAGCCTCAAATAAAGAGGCAAAACAATAAGCTATTTTTTCATCGCGTCAGTTAGTTTCTATTTTTTAGTATCTTTGCTTTTTGGTTTTCTAAAAATAAAACATTAGAACATTTGGTTGTTTGTGACACGTGAAATCAACACAATATGTACAATGACATACGTTTATTGATAGAATATTAAGTTACGTGAAATTTAAAGCACATTTTCACCGCCTTATTTTAGAACATGGCTTCGGGACCATTTTTCAAGTGATACAGAGGTGATTTTGGTACAAAAATTATTTAAATAAGTAATGCCTAATGACATTTAATATCATTCGAAACAAAGGTTGAGGAAACTGTGGAAAATCTGTTGCTTATATTGTTGCAGACTGAATACTAATTTAAGAAGTGCATTAAACTCATTACATAATTAGCTATCTTGCTTATTTACAATACTTTACAAGTTATACTTTTGCCACCCGATTAAATTGAAAGTAAAATATTATAACATTGACGGGACGTTTCGTCGCGTCGTTGTGGTGAGTAATTTTCATTATACTTTTAATTCCCGAAGAAATGACTATTTTTATTAATTTTCTCAATAAAACCTCATAGTTTGATTTAATTATACAGTGTTCAAAAAGTTCACACTGCAGTTAATTATTCTGAAATTTTTAAAATAGCAAGAGACATAACGTTACTTAATTAAAAAATTGTCGTAGAAATATCTTCATTTGGACTCCAATAACAAACTGTACAACAAATTAAGTTACCACTGTAATTTAACACTTTAACTTAAAATGTAGGCCTATGAATGGCTTATATTCTCGGTTTGCAAAACATAACTAAATTGATCGAAACACTCATAGACGATTTCTAACAATCCACAACAGTCGTTACATATCAAACACTTCACAGTGCATTAAGATTACATCGTTTCAGTGAGTGATAAGTGTCATTGTGTTATGTTTAACATTGTTGATTATGACACTTTAATGGAGTGCGTGAACTGTGGCTGATGGATAAAACTAAGTCGCATACTAAACAACTTATTTATCTGCCCGAGGACTTTATGAAATATACTTAATGAATAATATTGGCTGATTTTATTAAGCATTTTTATGTTGAAACAAACCATTGTACTGTCAAATGCATTGAATATAAACCAAATTGCAACTTAATTTTTAACATTGCTCCATCTGATTGCGTTTCAACAATATTGTTTCGTGTACATTGTGTTTTATTTATTTTTGAATTAAAAACATTTAATTTGACGTTGTCGGTTAAAAGTTTTCGTCAATATTTCTTCACTGCTGTTAGTAAACGCAGAAAAGCAACTGAAAAAAGTTTTTTCTTCAATTTAAATGAGTACGCTGTCTTATAAATTTTAACAATTTGTGAACAAAATAAACTTTAAGGACTTCCAACTTAAATTGAAATTAAAATGATTTATTCTAGAAGTTGTACAAAATAATATGATATACAAGAATATGTTACTATATACATACCAATTTATTTTCCAAGGAAAATAATTCCTTATTACAATATGTATGCAAGTTTGTTTGTTTATAATGTATTTTTAATTTGCATAACTTATTAAGTATTTGGCAAATTATCTCAAATTCATCACACTTAACTCAAAACACAATCAACTAAATACAAAGGGCAATTTAATAATCTGACAGACAAGATGTTTATATAATGACAATAACATTTTTTAAGGTTTTTATAAGATTGGAAATTGAATTGGCTTTATCAATTACTGGATGGATGGCATAGTGTTACTTGAGGTTTGTAAAAATAAATACAAACATTTCCATATCTACTCTTTGCGTGTTACATTCGCGTATAGACAGCTTTGTTTGAAACAGCTGTGCAGGCCCGGACTGGGACCATTTGGGGCCTTTAGCTAAAACCTGTTAAAGAGGCCCTCTACCGGGAGGTCTGGGGGGGGATAGAATATCCCCCAGCAAACGGGGGGCCGGGGGCCCTCCCCCGGATTTTTTTAAAAATTAGGTGCTTGAAAACAATGAAAACGCGTTATTACGCTTTTTTGGCACTTATAAAGAAGAAGAAATTCTGCTAGGTTTTTATACGAATATTATGATTTTTGACTTTGGTTGACTTTATTATTTATTAAAATAAGAAATTCACAGTATTTTTAGGATACCACAACACTACAAAACATATGCTGTATTGGATTGGATATTGCTTAACGTCTCATATTTATGCAACTTGGCTAATCGAGACGAAGGGAGGGACGTAAGGGATGACCCGGGGGGACAATGGGTGGACAGGCCTGTGCTGGTCAGAACCAGCCACAAGCGTATGGGGAGGGCAGGGGTTCCCCCACGTCGTGGTCGTCTCAGTCTGTGTCATCATCCGTCCGTGTTGTCATTGTCGTCGCCGTCGTGGAGGTAGTAAAAGGGAAAGGGAAAGTTCCCCGACGACGACCCAGAGCTCGCCATTAGTTTCAGGGAGAAAAACTCCCCTAATCACGGGCCAAACCACGAGAAGGTTGCGAGTTGGAATTGGATGGCCCCATATGCTGTAGAACTGCCAATAATTACAACAGAGTTCAAAATAAAGTGCAGTATTTTATTCACACCAAAGCATTAATGAATTTTGTCAAAATTATTTGTGTAATAAAAATAATGTCAAACGGATTTTAGGAATTAGAAAAATAATACTAACATTTTTTAACAGTTTACTATGTTGTTATACTAGAAATGTTGTTATACTAGAATAGAAGGGGCTTAACTTAACCGAGATGATTCGACATTTTACTCCCCTAGCCCTTAAGTAACAGCTTATTTGTAAGCAACTCACTTGTAAAAGCTACTTCATCTATTATTTTATTGTTTTTCAAATCATAAAATAAATCCCTCTCAACATTAATAAAAAGCAGACTGGACATAAGGTCTTGGCCTAAAGACGACCGAAGTCGATTTTTGACTATTTTAAATTTAGAAAAAACTCGTTCACATGTGACGATGCATTACACCACAGCAACTTAACTCAACTCACAACACAGTATAGCTCGTATAAAGCATTCGTATAAACGGCGAGATATAAACAGTTGTTAAACGTGTTCTACTTTTGGAAAATGTAATTTAAAAAAAAAATGTAAACAAAACATAACCAAGAAGACAAAATAACTTCTAACAAGACAAAAACTTTTTTTGTAAGTTATGTAGTGGCCCCTTTGGGGCCCCCTCGGGCCGGGGGCCTTCCGCGATCGCGGACCTGCGGACCTGGCCAGTCCGGGTCTGCTGCTGTGCATTTTTACCTATTCTACGTCAGCGGTGTAAATTTTTATGGAGAGTAAATTTTAACTGCCTTACAAGGCGATAGACAACGTTGTCGTTTGTGAAAAACATCAGAATTATACACATACTATGATAAACAAAGATCGCATTATATATCAAACGAAGCCAAACCTCTCAATTTTTACAGACTTCATAAGTACTTTTTTTCTATAAACTTCAATGTTTCAATTAAAATTACTAAATTGCAAAAAATGATATTAAACGATTGCATTGGACAAAATATTTAAGGTTGGCGTACGAACGTTCAGCGAACAATTGTTATTTTTATTTTGTTTAAAAGTGGTGTGTCAACAATTTGCCATTTTCGTTGTTCTTTAATGAATTATGTAATAAAAATACGTATTTGATGTATTTATTTTTAAAACTGCACTCATACTTAATAATTAATTTAAATAAAGTAAAAGTTGGTCTTGTGGTTAGCGGATCTGCTTTCAATGCAGAAGGTCCAGGGTTCGATTCCCGCCAAAGTCAGAAGTTTTTAACTTCTGATTTGGACTTAGTCCATCTGTTTTTGTCTTAGGAGTTTGTAAACGGTGACTTTGTGTCCTAGCAACGAAGCACATAATAAATTAAGAGTTGAATTGGCCTTGGCCTTGTTGATTCTGGCGTTGATCGGCGGGTGTTCGCACTGTCTATACCACTGATTGCAGTATATCATATTAAAAAATATCGATCTTTGGTTGGTTATCGCTCACTCGTCGATTGCGTCGGGGCCTACAGAGTTGACTTTGTCGCTTTGATTTACTGTCCCCAACTGAAAATCAGTTATATAACTGAGTGGGTAGACCCTAAATACATTTTTTTAAATTTAAACCTAATTCACAGTTAACAAAAAAATGACCAAACAAAATAAAGTATTGGTGATAACTTTCATTTTTTAATATATTAAAAATAAATAGCCTATTAGTCGGAAAAGTCATATTTATTTGATCTATACTACAGACGACCTTTAAATAATTGAATATATCGTGATGAAACATTAAAATTGTTTTAATATCAACAAGTCACTGGCAAGTGTGTTAACAATAATTTCTGGAGCCAGCCTTGTTGATTCTGACGTTGCACATCAGTAAAGCGTAGGTACGTGAACTTAGCACCCCCACTTTGCGCACTAATTCTGTCACTAGTCAGACTATTTAGTGCTCAATTAGTGCTTTCTAACGCACTCGGCCCCAGAATTAGTGCACGGTTAGTTTAGGAATGAATTACTAATTAGTGTTGGGGGTGCCAACTTCACGCTGCACCCCCACTTCGAGCACTAATTCCTAAACATATTCCTCGAATTAGTGCTTAATTAGTGCTTTCGATCCCACCGAATCCCATAATAAGTGCACTTCCGGTTTGGTCCCTGCGACGCGGCGTCTGTTGGGGGTGCAGCACCCTCACTTTGTTTAAAAAAAAAATTACATATATTTTGTGCTTAATTAGTGCTCTTGATCTCACTGTTTCACATAATTGGTGCACTTCCGGTTTGGTCACAGGATCGACGTCTGTTATATATAATATATTTAATTGTTATTTGGAGCACCTTGACTGATGAACACATGCGCAACAAAATGGAATCTTCGGATCTATCTGCGACATCTTGTCTTTCACTGTCATTGGAGAGTAGATACCAAGTAGATACTCTCATACCACTTAAGGTCATTAAGGTACACTTGATAAAAAGATGGATAGAAATTATGTTTAGTGCCGTAAGTTAGGTCTTCGCGAATTGAGTTAAATCGTTATTTTTTTCCAAACGTGCCTGCGTCGAAACTGCGAACGACCTTGCATGAGTGATATACTGGATGTCAGTTTAGAATACCAACGGAAGTGGAAATGCAATTGTATGCATGCCAACATTATCCACATAGATAAAGATAATGTGTTCTTGAAAAAGTTGGACATTGTAATAAATAAATAAATAAATAAATAAATAAATAAATAAATAAATAAATAAATAAATAAATAAATAAATAAATAAAATAAATAATATTTTAAAATAACACAGTACTAGCAGCCTGTCAGGGGCGGATCCAGGACCTTTGTAAGCGAGGGGGGAAGGGTTGATTTGGCGCAACCCAATGCTGAAGGGTCTAAGGAGGGTCACGACATTCCGGTTGCGATATTTTTCTCTGGTTTCAAGTAATTTTTCTGGTATTGAAATGCACAAATTATGCATTATAGTTTTTTAAACCGATTGTCCACCAAAATGTCAAGTTAGAACGTGTGTATGATGCGATATTTCTCAAATATTGCTAAGTTTGTTAAGGGAGGGTTCCATAAAATATTATCTCCTAGAAATTAACAGCAAATAGCTTCAAAATTTTACACAATGTAGTATTTATAAAAATAAAAGTTTTTTGTAAAAAAATTTTCAAAATTTGTATTTTTTTTAAGTTATTCACATAATTGCTTAAATTGTCGACGATTGCTGCAAGTGCATTAATTATGGGATTTCGGTGAGATGGAAATCACTAATTAAGCACTAAATATCTGTAAAAGAAATTTTTGAAAAAAACAAAGTGGGGGTGCTGCACCCCCAACAGACGCCGCGTCGCAGGGACCAAACCGGAAGTGCACTAATTGTGGGATTCGGTGGGATCGAAAAGCACTAATTTCACTAATTCGAGAACATGTTTAAATTAGTGCTCGAAGTGGGGGTGCAGCGTGAAGTTGGCACCCCCAACACTAATTAGTAATTCATTCCTAAACTAACCGTGCACTAATTCTGGGCCGTGTGCGTTAGAAAGCACTAATTGGCACTAAATAGTCTGACTAGTGACAGAATTAGTACGCAAAGTGGGGGTGCCAAGTTCACGCACCTGTAAAGCGTGCCTTACCACTGTTGCAATTTCCTTATTAGAATACCGATATCTGGTTGGACATTGTTCACTCGTCCATTACGTCGCCGCTTACGGGGTTGGCTCGGTGCGCTTTAAGATAAAGTCCGCCACTGAAAGTCATGACAGAGTGGGTAGGCTCTTATGACATGAATTTCGTATCATTTGCGTTAAGATACTGAGAACGTGTCGCCGGCGCCATGTCAAATTGAAATAAAATGACAGTGTATATGGTTGATGCTGCCAACATCTGAAACAATACATAACAAATTATTATTTATTGCCACCCTTTTTAGAATTTTGCAGTACATTTAATCACAAATACAATACACAATACTTTTTAAAGACGGCTATGACGATGTGAAATTTTCTTATGGCTTTCGACGTATAATAAGTACATGTTACACAAATATGTGGAACAGAACTAAGAAGTTATGATGTACAATTATTATCATTGGTTGTGTTAAAAAAGGTGTAACCTGCCTTTGATTTTGCTAATAAGATGATCCTAAAAGATGAAGGAAGATAAAGAAGAACAAAATATATTAATTTAATTAGTCACTCAAAGGAAAATAATTCTAAACGATTTTCACTAAAATCCAAACAAACTGTTAATGCGATATTTTTATTGAATCCATATTATATTATTTTTTATGGTGGGGGGGATCTGGGTTTAATCGCCAGTTGTTGAAAACTTCAAAGGATATATTGTTAGCATGCAGCGAGTAACAATAACTTATCTTAGCGTGTGAGAATATGCATTGTGTGTCCCAAAGTTGGTATTGCCATCTTACCTTTGATTAATAGTAAATTTGTTTGCTTTTGACATTTCATATTATTGATTATTAATCATCGTCTGACAGACATTTTAGTCCCAACTGTGTAGGCTTTGCTTAGAAATACACGCAATCATTAAAGGGCGAGGGGGGGCGAAGGCGAGCGTTTCCATTTGAAACTCGGGCCTGGAAAAATTAGTCACTGTTTTTTTTTTTTTTTTTTTTGTTTGTATGTCTCGCCATAACGTTCGAACGGACAGGCTCGGATCGAGTTGAAATTTTGGACCATCCGCAAGCTTCGTTCTCGATTGAATGCCATTAGTTTTGTGGCAAAATCGTTCAAAAAGTTAAAAGTTACATTAAAGTTAATCGAAAGTTTTTTTCTAAACTTAACGGGGACAAAATCTGAGATAGCCAAATCATTTAGAATGTCCGTCCGGTCACGAATATGTTAATTTTATTTTGATCCGATAAGTAGTGTAGATGGAAATTACATTATAACAAAAGTAACGTTGCCATGGCAACGAAAAGACGCGCTAAGTTTCTAATGCACTGCCACCTAGAAGTAATCAAAATACTTTCGAGGAAGCAGTCTATTATTTGTCAACAAATAGTTTTCCAAGGAGTCAAGGCCCCTCTAGATGGCGGTGGATTTTGTTCAAAAAGAAAAAGGTTTACAAACGGGTTTACCCAAAAACCCTTGGCAATAAAAAATAATTTGGAAAAACTGGCCCCTGTGGACAGCGAACGTCGAAAATTTTTTAAAATTTAAAAAATGTGCAATGTGGGTCAGCTATACCCGTGCCGCTTATCAACGGCCCAACTGAGCGTTTCCCTGTATTTAAGCGAGCGAAGCGACTTTTTCCATTTGACTTGCCGGAAAAAATAGTCATTGGTTTGTTTTTTTTTGTTTTTTTGTTTTTTGTTTGTTTGTATTCTCGGGGATAACGTTCAAACGGGGCTCGGATCGAGTTGAAATTTTCCCCATCCGAAAGTTTTTCTCGTTGAATGCCATAAGTTTTTTGGCAAAATCGTTCAAAAAGTTAAAAAGTTACATTAAAGTTAATCGAAAGTTTTTTTTTAAAATTCACGGCGAAAAAATCTGAGAGGGCCCAAAATCTTTAGAATGCCCGCCCGGTCACGAAAATGTTAAATTTTATTTTGATCTGAAAGTATGTAGTGGAAGTAATCAAACAAAGTCCGGTACCTGGCAACGGAAAGTCGGCAGTTTTTTTTGGCTGATGACGGTCGAGGGGGCTGGGATCGAGTTGGAAAATTTTCACCACCGCAAGCTTTTTCTCGTTTGAATCCCATTATTTTTTGTGGCAAAATGTTTAAAAAAGTTAAAAAGTTCTTTAAAGTTAATCGGAAATTTTTTTTTCAAACTCAACGGCGAAAAATCTGAGATGCCAAAAATCTTTTAGAATGTCCGCCCGGGTCACAAAATATTTAATTTTTTTTTTGTCCGTAAGTAGGTGAGGGAAAAATTACATTTAACAAAAGTAACGTTCCCTGGCAACGAAAAGCGCGCGAAGTTTCTAATGCACTGCCACCTAGAAAAAATCAAAAAATTTTTTCGGGAAGTAGTTATTATTTGTAAACAAAGATTTTAAATATTTTTTCCCAAAGGGGTCAAGGTCCTCAGATGGCGTGGTTTTTAAAGTTAAGATTTTAAACACGGGTTTACCCAAAATCCCTTGGCAATAAAAAAAAAACCGGGAAACGCGAACGTCGTAAATTTAAAAAAAATTTAAAAAAATGGCCAGGGGGGGGGGGGTTCTCTATAGCAGTGCTCGCTTATAAAACGCGTCCAACTGACTTTCCTAGTTAAAACCCAAAGTTTTGTTTTAACCCCAATGAAAGCCCCGGGAAATTTTCTGGCGTCTTTTCCCCTTTTAGGGGGGGAGCTAGGGTAAGAAAAACATGCTTCCGTGGCAGCTTAGGTGAAAGACCCTTGGTATTGGTATCAACATTCGATTGATCCCTAGTAAACAATTTCGATGGGGCTTGTTTTTTTCTAGCCGGCCTTCTAAAAAAAAAAGGCCCTTCGAATTTTTAAACTAGTTTTCGTAAAATTTTGACCGTTTTTTAAATTTAAAAAAAAGGGTCCCTTCAAGGAAATGAAGAAATTTAATAAAGTTTAAAAATTTTCCAAAAAAATTTTTGGGTTTATTTTTTTTCCCTTAATGTTTTTTCATTGTTATGGAACTATTTATATAAAAGGTTTAATTTTTTATTTTTTTGGGTTTTTTTTTTGTTTTTAAGAACCATGCTTTTAATTTTTCTACAATTATAGCCTGATTTTTTTAAATTTTAAGCGATGGCATGTGTAGTGAAAATATGCTACTACTTTGGGGTTCTTTATGTTATTACATTTGTCGAGACACAATTGGTGAAAATTAGATATTTGGTATCAATCGATTCGTTATGAAAAAAAATTAAAAATTTTGATTAGTAAATTTCGTTTTTTTTAATGAACCTTCCCGGGGCAAAAACAAGATGGGGCCGTCATTGAACATTTAACTAAAATACTTTGAAAGTATTTCGCCTTTTAAATTGTAAAACCCCGGGGGGTTTTCAAAAAGTAATAAAAAGGCTACAAAATACAACAATTTTCCAAAAAGTTTAATTTTTTTGAGGTTTTTTAGGTTTAAATTTTTAAGTAATTTTAACGTTTTTTTCAGAGCTCAACAGGGAAACAACATATGTAGGGGTATAAATCGTTTCGTTATGACCGTGATTTAAAAAAATTTAGAGGGGAAAAAATTTCGTTTTTTTTACTGACCCCTTCCCATGCAAAAAAAAAGATGGCCGCCGCCAATAAACCCTTTTGACTCCTTCCTTTAAAGTTATACCCGTTTTTTTAATTTACGTATCCGTTGAAAAGGTAATTAAGACAAAAAAAACTAATTTTTACCATTTTGTTGAAACTTTAAATATTGGGTGGTTTTTGTTAAAAACTTAATTATTTCCCACACTCGTCATCTTTATGGATCTTATGGCGCTTTAAAATTTTACATGCAAAACTTTTTTTGGATTTTTGGAATTTTTTGGCTTGTTTACCCGTAGCAAAATCTTTTTATGTATTCAATGGTCCTTACTTTTTGTTCCACAAAAAACATCCCGATAAATGTATTTGAAGCGACGGCCGTGTAAATGAAAATTATGTCGGTATTTGATTTTTGATGTTTGGAAACAATTTCGTCGAGGCAAAATATTGTTTAAAAGAATTATGTATCTGGTATAAAATCGTTCTTTATGAAATTTATTTTAAAATTTTGATGAGGTACCCGTCGCAAAAAACAAGATGGCCACCAAAAAAAAAATTTTGAAATTATATTTTTTCTAAGGTAATTGACGCCCAAATTTTAAAAAAAAGGTCCCTTTGGAAAGGGAACTTAAGTAGAAAAAAAAAACTTGCTATTTTCACGAAACTTAAATTTTTCTGAGGTTATCTTGTTGTAGAAACTATGACGCTTTTTATGTGGTACCATAAAAAAATTGAAAAAAAGTTTCTCCTCCGGAATTAAAACCCGGGCCCAGCGGGAAACGTATACATTGACAGCCTAGACCCCCGGGTGTTTCTAATTCTAATTATTCACATCATCATCCATCCCACCCCCAGATCCGATCGTACGTACCATAAAAATACACAGAATATAACAGAATGTATGCAAATCACGCTGAAGAAAAAATTTCGTCTACTAGGAGATGTGCTCAAGCAGAATGGTTTTCCAAATAGAATCATTAAAAACCCCCCCCTCAGACGACAAACAAACTCAAAAAAGATGTAGGTACAGAAAAAGAAGAATTACTTGCAACTGCAAATATTTGCCTTATGAATAAAAAAACGGACCGGGAATGGGAAACATTCTTCTAAAAAAACATAAAAACCCCGACAAAAGCAAGGAGAGTTTTAAGAAAAAGGGGACCACACCCGCCTAGAAGGTAGTGGCGTGTATGAAATTATTGGAATTTGACAGGTGCTAAGAGGGTCAAACATAAGGAAAAATGTTTAACGTCAACAGGAACACAGGCTCCTTTGTTAGTTGTTTTTGTTTTGAGGCCTTTTGGGAAAGATTTATTTGGAAAAAAAATTCTGCTTGAGCAATCTCCTAGTTTAAAAGAAATTCTTCTTTTGCAAAGATTTGCATCAGCTATTCTGTTACTATTCTGTGTATTATGGTACGCTAAAATGATCGGTCTGGGCTGGGATGGAGATATGGAATAATTAGAATTAAAACACCCCGGGATCTAGGCTGTCAATGTCATACGTTTCCCGCTGGCCCCGGTTCGATTTCCGGTGGAAGAAATTTTTTCATTTATGTCTATGGTCCATCATAACAGCGTCATATTTTCCCACGACAAATAACCCAGTAAATATTTAAGTTTCGTGAAAAAGAAGTTTATAAATTTTTTTCTACTTTAGTTACCTTTCCAACGGTACCTTTTTAAATTGGTCTGCCAATTACCTTAAGAAAATATATAACTTACAAAGTTTTTTTTTTTTGGCGGCCATCTTTTTTTTGCGACGGGGACCCATCAAAATTGTTAAAATACGTTTCAAAACGAAACGATTTATACCCGATACCAATTCTTTTATCAATTTTTTGGCGCCTGGACCCAAATGGTTTTTAAACTCAAGATCAAAAACTCGATGCATATATTATTCATTTACACATGCCGTCGCTTCAAAAACATTATCTCGGGATGTATTTGTCGGAACATAAAATGTAAGGCTCATTGAATACTAAAGAGATATGCTACGGGAAAAAAAGCCAAAAATATCCAAAACCCTTTTGGTCATGTAAATATATGCGCCATAAGATCCATAACGAGACGAGGGGGGAAATAATTTTTAAATTTTTTTAACATAAACCTCATAAATATTAAAGTTTCAAAAAAATGGGAAAAAAAATAGTTTATTCGTCATTTAATTACATTTCAACGGGAACGTGATTAAAATGGGTATATACTTTAAAAGATATGCGAGTCAAAAGGTTCTTGGCGGCGGCCATCTTGTTTTTTGCCATGGGGGAGCTAAGTAAAAAAATCGAAATTTTCCCATCAAAATTGTTAAAACACGGTTTATAACGAATCGATTTTATCCCAAAAAAATGTTGTTTCACCTATTTGCTCTGAAAAAATCGGGTTTAAAAATTACTAAAAAATTTAAACCCAACATAAACCCCAAAAAATTAAACTTTTTTAGAAAATTTTTGGTATATCGTTTGTAGCTCTTTTTATTACCTTTTGAACGGTTTCCATTACAATTGAAATCAACGAAATACTTTCAAAGAATTTTTTTTAAAAGTTCAATGACGGCGATTTGTTTTTGCCCCGGGGAAGGGCTCAGTAAAAAAAATCGAAATTTACTTAAACAAAAATTTTTAAATTCGGGTTTATAACGAATCGTTATACCAAATATCTAATTGTTTCCCCAATTGTTCTCGCAAAAAGAATGAAACATAAAGATCACACAGTAGTAGCATATTTCATCACACATGCCATCGCTTTTAATTAAATAACCAGGCTATAATTGCAGAAAATTAAATCATGGATTCATTAAAAACACAAAAAAATAATCCCCCAAAAAAAGCAACTTATAAAAAGTAAAAACCCTTTTTTCCTATAAAAATCTTCATAACGAAGAAAGTGTAAAGTAAACAGTTAAGGTTTTTGTAACATAACCTCAAACATATTGGATTTTTGTGAAAATTTTTAAACATTTATTTAAATTTCTATCATTTATCTTTCGAATGGTACCTTTGAAATTGAAATCGGGCAAATATTTACGAAGATACGCTAGTTTAAAATTCGAAAGCGGCGGCCAGCTTGGTCTAGATATGGCCGGTCTCAGCCAAAAAATCAAGACTCTCACCATCGAAATTGTTTATCTAGGGATCAATACGAATCGATTGATACCACATACATAGCTCTTTTACCGTTTCGGGCACGGAATTACCTATGCTCCCCTACTACTATTTTTGGGGCCCAATTTGTTGTTTAACAAAACAATTTCTTGACGTCAGTTGACATTATTTTCTAAATGAATTTAAGCTTGGTTTTAACACGGTAAAATATTATTTAAATTGTTATTCATGTCCCTATCGTCGAAATCGACATCCACTAAATATTTGTATTTGTTAAGCGAGCGTTTCCATTTGACTCTGCCGGAAAAATTAGTCACTGTTTTTTTTTTTTTTTTTCTTTTTTTTTTTTTTTTTTTTTTTTTGTTCGTTTGTATGTCTCGCCATAACGTTCGAACGGAGGCTCGGATCGAGTTGAAATTTTGACCATCCGCAAGCTTCGTTCTCGATTGAATGCCATTATTTTTGTGGCAAAATCGTTCAAAAAGTTAAAAAGTTACATTAAAGTTAATCGAAAGTTTTTTTTTCAAACTAAACGGCGACAAAATCTGAGATAGCCAAATCATTTAGAATGTCCGTCCGGTCACGAATATGTTAATTTTATTTTGATCCGATAAGTAGTGTAGATGGAAATTACATTATAACAAAAGTAACGTTGCCATGACAACGAAAAGACGCGCGAAGTTTCTAATGCACTGCCACCTAGAAGTAATCAAAATACTTTCGAGGAAGCAGTCTATTATTTGTCAACAAAGAGTTTAATTAAATAGTTTTCCCAAGGAGTCAAGGTCCTCTAGATGGCGGTGGATGCAATGTGGGTCTAGCTATAGCACGTGCTCGCTTATCAACGCGTCCAACAGAGCGTTTCCTAGTTAATTTTTAATACAATCCTCAATTTTAAAATGAAAAATGATTGGTTCATGTGAAATCACTGTTAATTAAATGGAACGATAAAGGAATATGTTGTGAAGAAAACAGGTCCTGCAGCTTTTTTCGCTTTCCAAGCTCAATTCCGTGCTGCTTTTAAACCATTAACATCCCCCCCAACTTCACCTATCACAGAATGACTTTCGATGAATATTTTTTTAAGATATACGCAATACGCATGTCGTTCTATTTTATTTTTATGTTTTGACATTTTTCAGCACCTTCCTGAATTTAAAACTCAGCGTCCCTGACTTTTATGTTGACATAACAATTGTTGTTTTTTGTTAAATGTTGTTATAAATATAATAAAAAAAGAGTTTTTTTCCTTTTTTTTTGTTTTAGAATGAATTAATGAACTTTAAAGTAAAATAACATTTGTTGTGAGGAAATTTATCGCAACACGTCTCATTTGCTTACCTTATGGGCTAGTGATAAATCTAGGTTAAAGAAACCGCGGCCGTGAGAAGCCCTTTCGGGTGTAACAACGCAAACGAACTCGAGCTGAAAGAGGAAAAATTAATTATAGCGTCATAAACTCAGGAGCTGTAGAAATTTTTTAATTAATTTAAAAAAAAGTATTTCTAAAAACCAGAAACCCAAAAATTGACAATTAAACTTTATATAAATTTACAATAGTGAACGACACGTTCGTGTTTTTGATTTGACATGAACAAAACAAATAAAAACTTTCAGAAAAAATAGATTTAGGATTTTTTTTTTATAATTCAATTTTCGGATTTTTTTATGCATGATATTGAGAGCTAGAGACTAGATATATACCGCATAAAAAAATTAAAATACCCTTTTGACGAATATATTTTGAACTGTGTTGCCTTCAACACTGAACAACGTACATTGTGTTATATAAATTGAACTATTTTAATACTTGACAAATAAATGTGCATTCTTTAATGACATTTGCACTCTCTGAATTATGGTTTAGTAACACAATTTACATTTTTAAAACAAATCTACAATTGAACCAAAATGTTGTATAACAAACAAAAAAGGAAAATGCCTACTCATTTTAAACGTTTACTTAAAGAATAAAATATTAAAACGATGGTAAATTACAGGCTTTAAAATATATCATGAACACTGTAAGCAGTTAGTAAAGTTATCACATGCTTAAATGTGTTTTTTGTCATAACTTAAGGCTCCTTGTAAAATAGATTCTGTGACAGTAAGTTTTTAAATGATCATATCCGGGTATTTTTTCGAATAAAGACAATATCTATTATTTGAATATATTTTCGTTTTATGAATATATTAATTTAAAACCAAAAAAAATTATTTTTCTTTTATTTATTTAAAGAAATTTTTGCAGGTTCCGGGGGATGTCTTATAAATTTCGCAAATTAAAATTTATTGTCGGTTGTTATTGTTTTGGATAAATTAACAGTCTGTGTTTAGTGAAAATTTAAAACTGGTTAGAAAGCCCATAATACGAGACAAAGTTTTAAAGGTGGCATAGTCAAGACGGGACTTTAGTATCAAGATTCGTTAAAATAAAGACCTTACACTTATACAAGTTAGCCCCCACAAGGGGGATGCATTTTAAGTAAAAAAAGACCCATTTGAACGAGTTTTTGGGAAGTCGATTGAAAATAAAACATCGTAATTAGGGAGATTTAATGCGCACTTTGGAAGCGATCGAAAGGGATACGAAGTTTAAATGAGCCCAAGGTTATGGAAGGCAAAAAAGAAAAAAAGAAACCCCTAAAAATATTCGGATACATGGTTTTAAAGGTAGGAAATAGCTGATGAGATAGAGAAAATCAGAAGATCACATGAATAGCGGGAAAGGTGAACAAAAATCAGTCAAAGTTATATATAGTGGATGAGGAGCTAAAACCCGGGCTAAGGGAAGTGAAAGTTTTACAGGGGGGCCCGGGGTAGCGACAAGATATAGTGGCCGAATTTAAAGATCTAAAGGAAGTAAAAAAAAAAAATCCAAGAAAAAAATACACGGGTGGGAAACAAAGGAAAGGATGTAGCTGGAGAATATTTAAATGTTTAGTAACTAAGAAATTCCAAAAACGAAATTGAGGGGGTTTAAGAATAGGGAGTTCCTTTAAAAAGGATTGTTCAAGCAGCAGAACTGGGAGTGGTAGGGGCAAATGGAAACGAAGGTTTTAAAAAGAAACACCTGGTGGAATAAAATGATAAAATTAGCTACTGCAAAGAAGAATAACGCATTCCAGAAATTGGTATAGAGTTAAGTCACCAGAGTCTAGGGACGAGTACAACAAATGTTACAGAGATGCACGGGGAGGGGTTAAAGAAGAACGTTTTAAATGGTTTCTTGGCTGAACAGAAGAAATGAGAGAGAATGTGCATGGTAACAAGAAGATGCTGTATGGCATAATGAGAGAAAGGAGAAGAGAAAAGTTTGATAGCCACAATTGGTTAAAGAAAATAGTGAAGTTGTGACAGATGATGAAATGAAGAGAAAAATGTGCAACACGTACTTTGAAACCTTTATAAACCCTTATATCAACCAACAACTGATAAGAATACCTGAGGTAGTACATAGAGAAGAGTCTGGAGATGAGGATGAAGAGGAAAACGGTATCATCACATGGAGAGAAGTGACACTGGCAAGGAAGAAAATGATAAATGGAGATGTGTGGTAGATGAGCTGGCCGTGGGGATGATAAAAGCTGCATGACATGTGGGAATGCAATGGCTATACAGAGTCTTATCTGTTGTATGAAAACACAAGGAAGTTCCTTTAGACTGGAAGAAGGGTCTCATTGTACCTATTTGAAAAACGGAGACAAGAGAATCTGTGCCAACTATAGAGGGATAACATTGACATGCCACTGTGCCAAGATCTATGTAAGAGTAATAGATTGTAGAATTAGGAACTCACAAGAAGGAGGTTTAAGAGAAGAACAGCATGGATTTAGAAGAGGAAGATCGACAATGGACCTGATTTTCTCACTCAGACAGCTAATGGAAAAGTGCTATGACCTAGAAAAAGACCTGTGTATGGCTTTTCTAGAAATCGAAAAGGCATACGATAGCCTCAAGAGAGAGAAGGTTTGAGATGAAATGCAAACTATAGGATTTAACAAAGGAATAATAACAAGAGTTAAAGAGATGTACTTGATATCTAGAAGTGCTTTAAAGACAAGAGGTGGAATTACAAAGTGGTTTGACTTTAGGAGTGGATTAAAACAAGGAAGTGTACTGTCACCACTATTGTTTATTATTGACATGGATGAAATGGAAAATTGTAGAGAGAATTGCAGAAGAATGTATGAAAATAATGTTATTTGCAGACGATCTTTTGGTGTGGGGAGAGGAAGAAGAGGAGGTGCAATCTCAAGTTGATGTGTGGCGTGTGGTGGCAGGAGAATATGGTCTGGTGTTTGGAAGTGGCAAGAGTGAAACAATGCTGATGACACGAGATAAAGCAAAGAATGTCAGGATGCTACTAGGAGGACAGATTTTAAAGTGGAGAATTTTAAGTACGTGGGGAGTATAGTAGCATGCGATGGAAGGATTCAACCATAGATATGAAGAATGACGCAGCAAGTTGTTGGGTTATTCCAATCGATCCGTGATCTCATATGGAACAGAGAAGTACCAAAGGTGCAAAGGTTACCATCAACCAGACGTACTTTGTTCCAATACTGACATATGCAGCCGAGACTAATGAAATATGACAACAGTGGATGAGAGCCTTGTGCAGGCTGTAGATATGAAGTTTTTGAGAAGCATTGTAGGTTAGACTAGGTGGGACCGAATACAGAATGAGGATATCCGAGATCAAGTAGGCGTGAAGAATTTAATGGAGCGAATTGGAGAGAGAAGATTAAGTGGTTCGGACATGTCAAAAGGATGGAAGGAGTGAGATTACCGAGATGATGATGGAATTGGAAATTCCAGGTAGCAGACCAAGGGGCAGACCACGACAACAATGGCAGAACAGTGTGAGAAAGGATGTCGAAAAGCGAGGAGGAAACTGGAATGTGGTGGAAGGAGAGGATTGGTGGCAGGACAGAAGAAGATGAAGAGGCCTGTCTTCAATGCCGACCGAACGCAGAGTTGGGCGTGGCAACAGATAATGATGATGATTCCCCTAAGAATCAAAATTAACGTTTATTTCATAAATAATATAACATATTTTAAATATAACATTGAAACTTACTTCTTTTCGTACTGCGCGCAGTTTACTTTTTCTCGATATTTCGTGTACAAGAGATCCAGAAGAATTTGCCTAAAAAAGGCAAAATTTGAGATAAGAAACTTGTTACCATTATCAGAAGAAGTAAATAAGATAGTTAGAATAATCATAACAATTGTGCCAAAAAGTGTTGAAACATTATTTTAACATTTCACCAGCTGTTGAAATTGAATTATATTGTAAAAGAGATAGAAAGAAATTAATTTTACTCATCAGCTTCGTTTTTAAGCGTTCGCGCTTGTGACAGACAACGGAACGTATTAATACCTTTAGTGGAAGAAACTTGATTTTTGCCTCTAAGCTTGAACTTGGCTCAACCTCAATCGTTACAACTACAAAACAATGCCTTGCGTGACTTTAACTGCGGTTATAATAAAGAACATTCACATGAAGCCTACACAATCTTGGATACGAAAAAAATGCAACCTCGGACTGGTACAAAGTATGCGAGGATGCCCCAACTTCACACAAATGAACTGTCTTGCTTAAGGTTACCGCTCAGTCGGAGTGTACCTTTGCGACTGCGCTATAAAAAAGGTACAATTTTACACGTATTCGTTTCAAATTTGTATACGTTAAAGGATATTGAAATAAATATGGTATTGCCAACTACTCCACAAAATTACATGTTTCGAGACGTTATTGCATTTAATTATTTTTCGGAATGTCACAAGATACAGCAAATTAAAATTTCAGTACTTTCTAAAACTATTATGAACGCGGAGACCAAAGTGAGAACTAACTAAATCTATGTATAAAATCATGGTTTTGCAAACATTACCATTATAAAGTATCAACATAAATCTTACCTCTTGAGCAATCCACGTGCAAAGGGAACAAACCATTAAAAGTTTAATAACATGCCAAATTATTGAAATATTTCCAATTAGGAAAAACTCCACTTTTCCTGAACCAACATTATCAATAATGATCACTGCCCGAAGCAAATAGAAAACGTATCCAACAATGTCTGTAAAACAATCGATAACATTGACAAGAAGTTGAACTGAGCATGATTTATTTATATCAGCAGTAACGTGACACAACTTTCTGTGTGTTCTAGCAAATGAATCAACGTAAAATGTTGATTCTTGTTTTGAATTGCGCATGCGCGTATTGAGCAACTGAAAACGTTGCAGTAAAGCCAATCCCCATGAAATGAACTGGATCTCTGACATAAAGTTAATAAACTTTTATATAAAGGTACTTATTAGCAACGCATCTAACATTTTCCTTTTTACTAGTGTATATCCAAATATTAAGTGCAAAATACCTTTTGAGGTTAAGAAAAAAATTGCAAGAACATGTTGAACTATGAGAAAATTTTGGTTTTTCTTGTGAGGTACATGAACGTTGATTCTTTGTAGAGATTGATCGATCTTGTGTAGTTTTTTAAATAACTTCACAAATCGCAACTGTTTTCGTGGATTCAGAAAAGCAATGATCATAAGTAACAGGGGTAAATTTATTTGGAACTCGTCATCAACAGTTGTTATGAAAGATTGGTATTCATAAGTTTGCGAAAAACTGCCTAGATTTGTCCAGACAATAAGTAACAAAGCTAGGACGACAATGAAGAGGTTGTAGGCAGCTCCGCGTGATGAGTACTGGAGAGTGGTTGAGTTGTTTTCTTTACGCAATGAAAAGCAGGCGAGTCCCAGAGCCTTGTGCACGTAAAACACTGGTGTGATGCAGGTGTAGATGTCAGATGCTGTGGATACAGGAGGCCAGGCTTGGCGCTGTGCTTCGATGTCTGTTCCGTATTTCTCATAACTTCTTTTAGTAACACCAACATTAGCCACACACCGATCCATTTTATTTCTGTTTTGTGTTTTTATTGAATGAAGTAATTAATCTGAAACAATGATGTTTGTTTATAGCTTTCTCGGTTTTAAAATATCTATGTCTTTTATTTCAGGAGGACCTATTTGGTGTAGGTAAATTAATATAAGTTTACCTATGCTTATAAGGTCCATATATATATATATATATATCCCCAGTGTAGTCTATTTTTTAATTTCTGTCTAAAGTACTAACATAACAGCGTCATAGTCGCCTACTATAAAGCCAAGGTTAAACATCATATATATATTCTTCACATCATCATCCTTCGCAACTTCGATCAATAGCATTTACTTTGGCTACACGTTCTCGAAGAATAACTGACGAAGAACATTTAGACGAAGAAGGCAAGATTCTACGTGAGGCACTGCTCAGTAAAGGGTTTCCTAACCGGTTGTTCCACAAGGCTTGGAAAAGAAGAACCAGAGCAGAAGAAACTCAAGTCGATCCAGTAGACAAACCAAGAGCCACTGCATATTTGCCATATGTTCGAGGGACCACCGACCGAATTGGCAAACTACTGGCTACTGAAAACATCAAGACGGTCTTTTCGACAGATAGAACCTTAGGCGAAATGATTGGTAGCCACAAAGACAAGATTCATTTGGAGGGTTGGGGCGTCTACGAGATTCCGTGTGGAGACTGTTCGCAGACATATGTTGGACAAACTGGTCGAAATATGTCGATGCGTCTACAGGAACACAAACTCGCCGTCAACAAGATGGAAACAACATCTGCTTTGGCACAACATGTCAAGAAGGAGGGTCATTCCATTGATTTTGACGGAATGAGGCCTCTTGCCATGGTAAGCCATCTATCTAGTCGAATCGTCAGAGAGGCAGTGAAAATTGAGAAGCGTTCACTCAATCTTAACAAACGAGACGATGGCAAGCGTTTGGCTCAATCGTGGAAGCCTGCTTTGATTGAGAGGTTAGTCAAAGAAAGCGGTATAGCGGCTGATAGAGTGCCTGCAGTTCTAGACGAACGTGGGACGGTCCGGACGGGCCCAACCATCTTGTCTAGAAATTTGGAATCCAGCAGAATGACTAGAAGTCATACTGCAGCTCTTGAAAAGTATGAGACTGAGCCGCCTGTGGTACCAAGACATGAAGACAGCGATAGGCCTGCTAGAATGGTCACAAGAAGTCACACTCACAATGCAACCAAGTGATTTGATTTTAGGTTCACTGCAATTGGATCTTTGTAATTTTCTATGTTTGCAAGGTAGTGGTGTGTTTTTTGTTTCTATTTGTTTATTTTTATAATGCTGTTGTTGTTTTATTGAATTTTTGTTTTACCCTTCCCTTGAAAATGGAAACATAGTTTTTCTGAAACGTTGGGATTAAAAGTATTTTCTATAATACTGTGCGTGATTATTTACCGTAAAGATACTTAAAACATTAACCATGGATCACGAAAGCTTAAGACAAAACATATATATATATAAAAGTAATCGGTTTTTCGGTTTTAATGCCACGTATATTTTCATTAGGCCGACGTTCAGTGACAAGATCCATGACGAAAAACGTAAAGACTGACATGTAGTGACTTTCTTGTTTCTTTGCAACGACAAGCTTTGCAATGACTTTCTTTGAATGGTATCAATTCGTCATGTGTGCAGTGATTTCTTTTGTTGACTTTTGTTTGTATTTTCTCTCCAGTTTTGTTCTGTATTTTTCAATAGTGATGTAGTTTTCGTTTTTAATATTTAAAGTTGTATTGGCCCTGAAGATGATGGGTGAAATCTCATCGAAACGTCGGTTCAATGAAAATATACGTGGCATTGAAACCGAAAACCGATTACTTTAATACATATCGGCCACGAAAACCTTCAAATACATTTATATATATATATGAGTTTTTAGACTTTTGTGGTTGGGATATGATGTCATTTTAAAATGTTTAGTCGTGAATTTTAGGCAACGTTCTGAAAGTGAAAAAGTATGTTTTATCCGTGTTTCCCAGCTTTGCGTTAGGATTTGTTTTTGGTGGTTTTGTGTTAACCCTACAGCCGCGTGTCCTGTTATGCCATTATGTTACCTTCAAGAAGCAACGATCTATGTAATTTTAATATTTGTTTGAGTGAAAGCTCACATTGAATAATTTTAGTTGTGTAAGTACCGTAAGTAGCTTGAATTTTCTAATTATATTTTAAGTTCGGCATAATTTAAGTTATTGACAGTTTTCCAACATATTTAACATTGTTAAATTGAAATTATTTGGCCGTACACTGTTCTTAAAATAAATATTTCATTTGTAATATTTCGACACAGATTCTAGTGTCAGTAAATACCTTTGATGTCGTATCAACTATAGAATCGTGAACCGACAGTGTTGGCTCGGGCGCTAAGCGCTTGACTCTGATTCGGGAGGTCCCGGGTTCGAATCCCGTCAAGACCGGCAATCCTGACATAAGGTTTTTTCCGAGGTTTTCCTCAGTCGTTAAGGCGAATGCAAGGGATTAAGTCCTCTTCAACAGACCTCGGACATCCCTTCACAAATTCCTATCCGCACATACCTAGTTCACCTGAAGAGGGGCTAATTGCACAGGTTTCCCACGATAAAAATTTTAAAAAAAAAAATTATTTTATAGAATCGTGCATGGATTTAATAGAGGATGATTCAACGGATGAGGTAAGGGTCAACATTAAAAAAATTCTATGTCGTCAATCCAAGACTAAGGTTAACCTTACTGTTCACGAAAAGAACAGTTTGAAGAACCTCAAGGAGGATGAATCCATCATTATCCTACCTGCAGACAAAGGCAAAGCCACTGTTTTGTTAGACAAAGAAGCTTACTTGGAAAAATTCAACAACATCCTGGACCCTACCCAATATCAAGTATTAAACAAGAACCCTACATCATCGTCTGAAACGAAAGTTTATCATTCACTTAAAAAACATCAACAATATATTGATTATAGGATAAGATCTGACATGACTCCACATTATTCCAAAACGCCACATGCATATGGTTTACCCAAAATTCACAAAGCTAACCTACCCCTACGTCCTATTGTTAGTGCAAAAGGATCACCTTTTAGCAAGTTGTCGACGTTTCTTTTAAACATCCTGAGACCCATTGGATCAAACATCAGATCGTCTGTGAAGAACTCAAGGGCACTAGTTGAGGTATTAGAAGACGTTCCAATTTTTGGTGACTCGAAACTTGTGAGTTTTGATGTTGTCAATTTATTTCCAAGTGTACCTGTTCAGCAAACATTGGCCATTGTTAAAGACAAACTTTCCGCTGACACATCTTTATCATTGAGGACGCTACTACCTGTGGATAGCATCATGGAATTGCTAGAACTGGTTTTATCCTCTTGTTATTTTGATTTTGATGGGAAGTTCTATCTGCAACTTGATGGTTTAGCAATGGGAAGTTGCCTTTCCCCGTTGCTTGCTGATGTTTTCATGGATTCGTTAAAAACTTCCGTTTTACAAAATTGTAAACTTAATCTACAGCTTTTGAAAATATACGTAGATGACATATATTGTGTGTATAGAGGTAGCCGTGAGGAAAATGCTCATTCTTTTTGCTGACCTTAATGCTAAACATTATAACATTAAATTTACCTTTGAAGAAGAACAAGGAGGACGTCTACCTTTCCTAGATGTGAGCATACAAAGAGATCAAGATCATTTGACAACTACGGTGTACAAGAAACTGACACATACAGATCAGTACATCAGAGCTGATTCTTGTCATCCTGCTCATGTCAAGGAAGGCGTGGTGAAAGGTTTTGTCTCCCGAGCACATTCCATCTGTTCGTCCCAAGAAGGCCATCAAAATGAACTTCTCCACATCATGGACGCTATGGAATGGAATGGTTATGCCAGAAATTGTTCAAAGGCATTATGTTTCCCGAAACCTGATGATAAGTTACCTCTTGACCAATCTCTTGAAGTAATCAAACCGAAAGTACTAAAAACCATTGGCATGGCGTACTATCCAAATCTTTCTGAGAAGATTAGAAGAATAATGGCACCTTTTGGCATTCAAGTGGTTTTTGGCTCTTTTGGTACACTATGGTGTCTTCAAACCAAAACAAAACCGTTTGACCCGACACAGGCTTCCAAAAACTACATTTATGCTATTCCGTGCCATTGTGGATCCTTATACTTAGGTGAATCTAAGCGACCATTGGCATTTTGGGTGAAAGAACACAAGAATAATGTAGCACAGCGGAAAGTACATAATTCAAAAAAAAAGAACATGTATATGAAAACCATCATTTCATCAATTGTGTGGCAATATTTGAATCACACTGCCTTCTAGGTTTTGACTCATAAGATAAGTAATTGGCGAGCGAAGCGAGCGTCTCCACTTGACTCTTATGGCTCGAATGTCTGTTTTTTTTTTTTCTGTTACTGCTTCGATACAGGTCGCACCGTTTCTCTGATCGACCTGAAATTTTGCACACATGTACATACCACCTAGGTGAGTTGCTGTATAGTGTTGTGGCAAAATCGTTCAAAAAGTTAAAAAGTTACATTAAAGTTAATCGAAAGTTTTTTTTTCAAACTAAACGGCGACAAAATCTGAGGTGGCCAAATCATTAAGAATGTCCGTCCGATCACGAATATGTTATTTTTAT
The DNA here is from genome assembly GCA_024449915.1 of Sweltsa coloradensis. NCBI lineage: Eukaryota > Metazoa > Arthropoda > Insecta > Plecoptera > Chloroperlidae > Sweltsa > Sweltsa coloradensis. The sequence goes on from JAMZAV010001405.1 coordinate 124,853, forward strand.
TTTGATCCGATAAGTAGTGTAGATGGAAATAACATTATAACAAAGTCCCGTTACCATGGCAACGGAAAGTCGCACAGCTTTTTTGGCTCATGATAGCGGTCGAACGGAGGCTCGGATCGAATTGAAATTTTGACCATCCGCAAGTTTCGTTCCCGATTGAATGCCATTAGTTTTGTGGCAAAATCGTTCAAAAAGTTATAAAGTTACATTTGAGTTAATTAAAAGTTTTTTTTTTAAACTAAACGGGGACAAAATCTGAGGTAGCCAAATCATTTAGAATGTCCGTCCGGTCACGAATATGTTAATTTTATTTTTATCCGATAAGTAGTGTAGATAGAAATTACATTTTAACAAAAGTAACGTTACCATTGCAACGTAAAGTCGCAAAAGAATTCTGGTCACTATGTACTGCTACCTAGAAGTAATCAAGAGTTAAAATAGTTTTCCCAAAGAAATAATGTCAAGGTCCTCGAGATGGCGGTGGATTTTATCCATTCTCTCCTTTTTTACAAATTTTCAGCTAAATCGAGACCTTAGTTGGTATGTTACATTATGGGAATGTCGTACTCGGGTCGTGTTGCACGTACCGGTGCTCGCTCAACAACGCGTCCAACTGAGCGTTTTCTAAGTGTATCTCTTAGGTTGGTACCACTGCTGGTAGTTGATGGTCTGCACGAGATGTCAGCCAGAAGTATTAATATAGCACGCTAGCAGATCCAGATAATAAAGTATGTATTATAATAGCCTATGCAATAGCCTTTAATTAAAGACCAGCTAACCATCCTGATACATGGTGTTCAGAAGTTATGGATGTTGTTACATGGTTTAACTCATGAAATACTCGCTGTATGAATGAATACAACCATGGGTGCACTAGGCTCACATAGACGCAATTCGATGTTCTAGACGCTTTTCGAAGCAGGCCTAGTGTGCAGTCTCTATTTGAAGATGGACGCCGCAAACCCAGCTATACAAGGACCAGCTATACAAAGACCTTACAACATGGTAAGTCTTCCAGTCCCTTCTGCTGTTGTCATTGGTGAAAATGTGGTAGAGATTTGGTCTTTCTTTAAGGCTCAGTGGAGCAACTAAGTCATTGCAAGTGAGCTAAATCTAAAATCTCATGCAATACAAGTGGCTACATTTTTGACTGCGGTTGGAAAAGATTGCTTCCAAATCTTTCAAAACTTAGCATTGTCTGATGCTGACAAGTCCACAGTTGAGTCAATTAATCACAACTTGATGCATAGTTTCTTCCAAAAGTGAACATAATCTATGAAAGACATGTCTTCCATTCTGCTAGTCAGGAAGATGGCGAGTCAGTTGATGCATTTGTCAATAGGCTTAGGAAACTAGTAGCTACATGTTCCTATGGTCCGATGACTGAGGACATGATACGGGACAAGATAGTGCTAGGGATCCGAGAAGTTAGAACGCGCCGCCGTTTACTAACTGAAGTCAACCTAACCCTAGACACGGCTATAGAAATGTGTATGTCAGAGGAAATTACAGAACGACAGATACAGCAACTTGACAACTCATCAAGCCAAGTAGTAAACAAACTGTCTAAACAGGGAAAGTCACATCATAGGTCGGCCCCTAAGGTAACTAAAACATGTAAATACTGTGGGCGTCAACATGAACGCGTGCGGGAAAGCTGCCCTGCATTTGGCAAAAAATGCAATATTTGCCACAAGGAAAATCATTTTTCAAATGTGTGCCGGAGCAAACAAGGTACTGATCAACTACAGTCTAAAGGTAAGAAAAAATTAAATGCAGTATCGCAGAATACGAATGCACAGGGTACAGACTCAGATGAATCACTATATCAGGTGAGCTCTATAGGTTATGACGTACATTATGTTAAGGCCATGATAACACACATCAAAGTCAGTGTGGCTGGCAAGAATGATGTCATCAAAGCTCAGATAGACACAGGCGCTGACTGCAATGTCATGGGTTCAGTGAAATTCAAGCAACTTGTGCAAAATGACTGCAAATCGCTTGAACCTAGTTCCGTCAAACTGAGGACCTAAAGTGGGGAAATATTAAAACCATAAGCCAAGCTCAGATTGATTGTAAATATAAGAATAATAAATGTTCGGCAACATTTCAGATAGTTGAAGGTAACTACACTACTCTGCTGTCAGGTGATACTAGCATGCGATTGAATCTTGTTAAAATACTTGCAGATCTTCATGCAGTAAAAGGTCACGACAATGAATTCGATCAAATAACTAACGAATATCAAGATGTATTCACAGGTCTTGGTAAATTGCCCGGTAAGTGTCACTTTAAGGTAGACTCAGATGCACAACCTATTCAACACAAACTACGACGCATACCAGTAGCCATTAGGGAAGAATTAAAATCTTACTTAAACCAACTTGAGGAGAGGGGAGTTATAAAGAAGGTGCATGATCCTACTCCTTGGACACACAATACTGTGGTAGCTCGGAAAGGTAGGAAGATTCGACTATGCTTAGATCCACCGGAACTCAACGTAGCTTTAGATAGGCCAAGGTATCCGATGAACAAGCTAGAAGAAGTCTTACCTGAGTTGGCGAAAGCAAATATATTCTCGGTGGTAGACGTTAAAGATGAGTAGCGGTTTAACTACGTTCTGGACGAATCAAGGTCGTTACAGGTGGATTCGCCTACCTTTTGGTATTGCCACAGCTTGTAAAGAATTTCAAAGACGACTTCACGAAGCGCTTGATGGATTAAAAGGTGTAGAAATCATCGCAGACGATATTCTGGTATATGGATGCGGTGACGATCTCGAAACCGCAAGTAAAGACCACGATCAAAATTTGAAACAATTACTTCTCAGATGCAGAGAAAAGAATATTAAGTTAAACAGAAATAAATTCCGTTAGAAACAGAAACGTGTTCCGTACATGGGGCATTTGCTTACGAGTGCAGGACTTGAAGCTGATCCAGTCAAATTGGCTGCAGTCCGTGATGCACCAAAACCGACTAATGTTAAAGAAGTCCAAACTTTCTTAGGGTTTGTCACATACCTAAATAAGTTCATCCCTCATTTAACTGACATTTGTGAACCTCTAAGACAGATCGTAGTTAAGGATGAATGGATCTGGACATCGACTGAAGACGATGCTTGGACGCTAACAAGAAACAAGATCGTAACAGCTCCAACACTCAGATATTTCGATACCAGCAAACCAGTAGTATACAGTGTGATGCTAGCAGCATAGAATTAGGAGCAGCTCTTATGCAGGAAGGACAACCCATAGCCTTCGCTTCCAGAAAATTGACAGCCACAGAACAACGTTATGCGCAAAAAGAACGAGAAATGTTGGCTATAGTGGTAGGTTGCGAAAGGTTTGCCCAATATCTGGTTGGCTGTAATAATATTACAGTAGAAACTGACCACAAACCTCTGGAGACTATTCTAAGAAAACCACTTCTATCTGCACCGGTACGACTACAACGTATGATGATGCAAATACAACGCTTTTGACTCAAAATCACCTACAAAAAAGGAGCAAATATGCTACTCGCAGATTATCTATCGCGAGGTCCTTCCGATCCACCCGTAAAGTGCGCTGAGCAACATGACGTACATGATGTATATCACGTCAAAGAAGATGCGTTACTACGAGACCTTGCACTGATACGCAACCATGAGTACACATACGTCAGTGATACAAGACTCGAAACGATCAAGGCAGCCACGAAGCAAGATCCAACTGCAGGCTCTGCGTGAAGTCATTTACCGAGGATGGCCGCAGGACAAGAAAGATCTTCCGTTGCCACTTCATGCTTACTGGACGTTCCGCGATCTACTCGTCGCTCAAGGAGGAATCGTGTACAAGGCAACCAAGCTATAATTCCACCGTTGCTGAAGAAAAAAATCCTTGAAAGAATACACTCAAGCCATGCAGGTAAAGAAGCATGCTTGCGCCGTGCTCGCGAGACCGTATTCTGGAATGGTATGAAGGAAGATATCATCAACCGTGTTGAACGCTGCACCCAATGCCAGGAAGCAGCGCCTTCTCAGCAAAAGGAAACTTTGCTATCATACCCAGTTCCTAATTTACCATGGTCGATCGTGTCTACTGATTTGTTTCAAGTTGGCAACAAACACTACTTATAGACCGAGAGCCAGTGACAGTTTCTATTGCCTCATAAGGTACATATGTTTTGACCATTGGAATAGAAGCGGAAATTCATGTCATTTTCAAAAATGCGCGTCTTACGAGTCAACGTGGGGGCGTTTACCCGTCAGACGCCCCCAAAGTGGGCCCCAAAAAGGGTCAAATCTGCCCCCATTAAGTATACACGATTAAAACATACAAAATTTAATAAAATAAGTTAGCCCAAAAAAAGAATATCACTCGTCAGACGGGCTGCATAGGGCCGTTGACTCATCAGACGCCCCCAAAGTGGGCCCCAAAAAAAGTCAACTCTGCCCTTATAAGGTATACGTGATTCAAACATACGTCATTTTATAGAGTCAGTTACCAAGAAATCGAATATCACTCGTCAGATGGGTTGCGTCTTGCGTTGGGGCTTTGACCCGTTAGGTAACCTCCAAAGTGGGCCCCCAAAGATGTCAAATCTGCCCTTAAGACTGTTTGCCAAGCTCGGGCGTACGTTTTTTTACAATGTTAAATGCCCATTTAACAACACGCTTGATCGTCAAATCCAGCTAATTTCACATACAGAATGTACCTTTAATTTTCAGCCAAAAATCTGAATTTTTGGGAGGCTGCTCAGAAAGGATGAGCGTGTGTCGCTATCAAAGCACATTTGGAGATTTCAGATAATTATCTCCTACACAAAATTGGTAGATTAGGCTACTACAAATTAACAGGTCGGTGTCATATTTACGGTCATTTAATAAGAAAAGTGAGCAATATTTGGAAAATGTGCCTAGATACCCTTTATTACACATTCTTACTTAACATTTTGGTGCAAAGCACAACCCGATAGGACCACCGATAGAGCTTCCAAGTGATCCAGAGTCCAGACTTCACCTCTGCGCTCTGCGTCAAAGCCTGGTTTTCTCGAGCATAGCCAATGATTGAAACATACGGCATTCTATAGTAAAAGTTACCATGAAAAAGAATATTACTTCTCATTATTTTATCATTTTTGGTATTTTTGTAGGCCTATATTATGTATATAAATATATATAATGTCATAATATATAATATATTAAACCTTGGTTTTATTGTAGACGACAATGACGCTGTTAAATTGGTTCCATAGACAGATTTTTTTTTTTTTTTAAAATGCCATTATGTGTATATAGAGATGTTAAATACATACCAAGATGGTTCCTCTATGATCTGTCCTCTTCGTCACTTGATGAGATTATGCAATGCGATTTAGAAGTAGAGGATTTCGATGAGGATGATGATGACATAGATGTTTCGGAAGCAGCGTACAGTGATGACGAATGTGATAACAGTTTTAATTTTTTCACAATTTATTTATTCTAATCCTCAATTGTCTTTAATGAAAAGTATTTGCATGTTTCAACGCATGTAAAAGATTATTACGTATGTTATGATATGATGATGATTACTAATAAAATTTTATAGCGTATACAAGCGTACAGTGATCACGAATGTGGTAAAAGTTTTGATATTTGAAGTTAATTATACCAAACCAATTTATATATTCTAATCAATTGTTTGTAACTTATAAACACTATTTGCATGATTTAACACATTAAAAATTCTTACTTATGATTTGATGATGATTACTTCTAAAGATTACTATGATAAAAAGTTCAAACATACTGTGATAACGAATGTATGGAAGTTTTATGTTTGAGTTAATTATACTAATTTATATATTCTAATCCTCAATTGTTTGTAACTTATAAAAAACTATTTGCATGATTCAACACATATTAAAGATTATTGATTAATAGGTTATCATATGATGATAATTGCTTACGTAACTTATGATTACTATGATCTAATTACTTATTTGATAAAAGTAAAATATGATTGTCAATGATTATCTGGTATCGTTATACAATATGCCAGAGTTTAATTTAATCTGTGATTTAAAAGTCAGAAACCGTATAGTAGCATTTAGCAAGTAGTAAATTAAACACAGCTCTTCATTGGTAAAAAAAAATTACAACACTATTTACATGCAGTTTACACCCTAACATACTATACATACACCATCATTATTTAAATAATTACCATAAACCGAAGTATAACATGTCTTCCTGATTTATTCATCGATCTAGAGATTCCCAAAAAATAAAAAAGTGGTAGTTGCAGGGCTCAATGACCCAAAATATGCATAAACATCATGACTACATATTATTATCGCACAAATCCAATTAAATCCAACAAAATTTCGTAAGTATTCGAGACAAAACATGATTCAATTTTTTTGGGGGGAAGTAGCAGGAAAGGGCCCAACACAGCCAGTCTGACGAATGATATTTTTTTCCGAGGTAAATTTTTCTATAAAATACCGTATTTTTCAATCATGTTTAATTTATGGGGGCAGATATGATCATTTTTAGGGCCCAATTCCGGGGCCGTTTGTCGGGTCAAAGCCGCAACGCAGATCGTCTGATGACTAATATTAGTCCTCCTGGTAACTGACTCTATAAAATGACTTTTGTTTGAATTATGTATATCCTACGGGGGCAGGTTTGACCATTTTGGGGGCCCACTTTGGGGGTTACTTAACGGGTCAAAGCCCCAACGCAGCTCGTCTGACGAGGTGACGAGTAATATTCGTTTTCCTGGTAACTTTTTTTTATAACATGACGTATGTTTGAATCATGAATACCTTATGAGGGCAGATTTGACCTTTTTTTGGGCCCACTTCGGGGGCGTTTGACGGGTCAAAGCCCCAACGCAGCCCGTCTGACGAGTGATATTCGTTTTCCTGGTAACTTTTTTATAACATGACGTATGTTTGAATCATGTATACCTATTGAGGGCAGATTTGACTTTTTTTGGGGGGCCCACTTTGGGGGCGTCTGTGGGGTCAACGGCCCAACGCAGCCCGTCTGACGAGTGATATTCGTTTTTTGGGCTAACTTCTTTTATAATGTTTTGTATGTGTAACTCGTGTACACATTAATGGGGGCAGATTTGACTTTTTTGGGGGCCCACTTTGGGGGCGTCTGACGGGTAAACGCCCCCACGTTGACTCGTAAGACGCGCATTTTTGAAAATGACATGAATTTCCGCTTCTATTCCAATGGTCAAAACATATGTACCTTATGAGGCAATAGAAACTGTCACTGGCTCTCCGTCTATTAGTAACATTGATCATTATTCCACTTATTGGGAACTTGATGAACTAGCCGAACACAACAAGTCATAACCGTGATCAAATGTTTGAAAAAACACTTCACAACTCACAGGATACCATGCACAATGATATCAGACAATGGCCCTCATTACTCCAGCTTGGAATTCAAACATTTCAGCAATACTTGGAAATTCCAACACGTTACGTCGTCACCATATCACAGCCAAGCAAATGGTCACGCCGAAGCTGCTGTCAAGATAGCAAAGAATCTGGTCAAGAAGACATCTGAAGATAGCAGCGATCTCCAGTTAGACATCTTGGAGCAACGTTACGTTCCAAAACAAGATACACAGTGCAGTCCAGTGCAAATGCTAATGTCAAGACGTACACGAACACCACTTCCGATTGCTAACCAACTGCTTATCCCAAAAGTAATTCCAGATATACCACAGAAACTTGAAGCCAAACGTGAAAAACAAAAGCAACACTACGATCGGACAGCCGTCGATATGTTGGACCTAGATGAAGGACAATCCGTTCGTATACAATCACCGTCCGGAAGATGGGAATTAGGCACTGTCACCAAACATATAGGACCCGTTCATATCTCGTAAACATCAACGGAACCCTGTACCGCAAGAACCGCAAGCTTCTAAGACCAACTAGAGAGGCTATACCCCATCACTTCTATTTGGACTATGAAACAAGACATCAATCAATAACACCCAATACTTCTTCAACACAAGGAAATCATCTACCCCAGACTCAACAAGACGGTACCGGATTTTACCAAGAAACTCGTTCAAGGAGAGGACAAGACGACACGGGACTTGCCAACCCGACTCCTTTGAGCAGTCGCCAACAGAATAATGCCGGACCTTCCACTCAACCTTGTTCCAGGAGAGGACGACCAATTGTGCCTCCGAAGAAGTTTCAAGATTACGTTCCATAGGCTCTATCTAGCTCCATAAAAACTAAAGATTGTTTAGATAAATAATTGGAACAGATCTTAGTTTAGTAGATTAGACTCAATATTACGTGTATTCTCTTAGTGTATGAGCCTTACGCTATTAAGATATTTGCTTGTTACGTTTGTTTGATTCAACATATTCTAAAGGTATTTTCTCCATGTTTATTTTACCATTTGCATTTATCTTTGTTTTGTTTTCTTTAAAAGAAAGGGGATGTGGCAGTATTTGAATCATACTGCCTTCTAGATTTAGACTCATAAGATTAGTAATGTATCTCTATGGTTGGTACCACTGCTTGTAGTTGATGGTCTGCACGAGATATCAGCCTGAAGTATAAATGTAGCACGCTAGCAGATCCAGATAATAAAGTATGTATTCTAATAGCCTATGCAATAGCCTTTAATTAAAGACCAGCTAACCATCCTGATACAAATTGGGAGAATACATATGCAATATGCCAAGAATCCAATTGGAATAAAAGAAAGTTTAAAGGAAGCATGTTTCATGGCATGTACATCTAATGTCATGAGTACTCCTAGCGCCAATTGTCCTCCAATATGGAATTGGTTCTGTCCTAAGATCAGGCCTAGTGCATTGCTGCCGTAAGCTGGATGTTTTGACGTTTTTGAAGTTCATGTTCTTATCCTTACCTATTATTTTAACATAGTTTATTTCTGTAATGTTTAATTTTCATTTTAATCATAATTTGTTGGCATTAATGTTTCATGGTCGTTTTTGTTATTTTATATTTATTTGTATTGTTAAAACATTGCTTTGTTCAAGCCAGTTTGACAAAGACACTAGAATCTGTGTCGAAATATTACAAATAAAATATTTATTTTAAGAACAGTGCATGTCCAAATAATTTAAATTTAACAATCAATTTACCTGTTCTACTAGTTTCAATTTATAATATTTAACATTCTTGTTCTTAATATTAGATGGTGTTCGGGACATTGTACAACGTTAATTTTGTAATAACACGAACCTGTACTATTTCTCGCCTGACGTTCGCAGCCTACTGTGAACCGCATTTTCATCCTGCCATTGTTGATCCTTGCTTATTGCACACAATTATCCATTTAGCAATAAATTATCTTAAGCCTTAATTTGGATATGATTTTATATATAATAAAATTGTAGGGCGTTTTTTCTTTTGCTTATTTCGCAGTACAACTACATTATTGTAGAGTCAGCTGTGTAGATAAGCCGGTTTTGCCTCGTAATCTTGAGTATGAGGCAAAGAAGGTCGACCGGCATTCACTCAGTCTTATTAAACGTTTATCGATTAGTATTAGCGTAATTGTATAAATATAAAACGCAAGCAGCCAGCAGCTAGTGTGATCAATTTGTTTGTTATTATTTTCTCTCATCTACATTTCGACACATTTATATATACTACAGCACTCACTAAGAACAACTGAAAATAATTAGTTAATCATGTAACTAGGAAAACGCTTAAGTCCGCCGCGTTGTTGGATGAGCGTAATTGGTGCATTGAGCTGCCATGTGTTATGCGAATTTTCTGTTGTTCTGTGGCAAAATCATTACTAAGTTGAAATTTTTTTTAAATTAAATTAAATTAAATTAAATTAAAAATTAACTTAATTTTTTAAAAATTTTTAATTAATCGTAATTGTTAAAATAATCGTAAAATTGCGATTTTTATAAGAAATAATTTATCGATTGCGCTCAAATTTTACACTAATATATTAATTCATAAAATAAAGGTTCTGCGAAAAATCATTACAATCGGATAAAGCATGTAGGTGTTATAAGTCAAAGAATTGTTAAAAAAAAGAAAAAACCTGTAAAATTTCGATTTTTATGATAAATATTTTTTCAATTGCGCTCAAATTTCACAAAAATATCTTAATTCATAAAATAAAGGTTCTGTGCAAAAATCATAAAATCGGATAAAGCATGTAGGTGTTATAAGTCGAAGAATTTTTTTAAAAATTGAAAAAAATCGTAAAATTGCGATTTTCATGAGAAAAAATTTTCCGATTGCGCTCAAAAACGTGGCAGTTCTAAGTTCAGAGATTTCGAAGGCCTCCATAAAATTTCATCGCAATCGGAGTATCGGTTTAGCCGGAATCGTGTGGACAAACAGACAAAAATACAAAAAAAAGAGAGAAAAAAAAAAAAAAAAAAACGGATTTTTTTCTCCAGTGTAGTGAAATAAAATCTTCACTTCGCTGGCTTCGCTCGCTACGCTCATCCAATTAATTTGCAAAACAAACGTTTGACCCTATTGAGTAGCAGATATTCAAGGAAAAGTTTGCTTCATCAGAACATGAAGGTTCGGGCAATTAAGATATTTTACGATGAACTTGCTTTGCATTCACTTTGTGACAAAGATAAATCTTATTCATTTATCGTTTGACCAACACTGTCGGGTGAACACATGGATCTAGCTTTTCACAATTAGCAAAATTGATTATAAATATTCATAATTATTACAGTATTTAGATATCTACTTTTTTAATAAAGCTAAGCAGGCCTACTAGAATATTCTTGATTCTAAAACACTTATTCTATGGAAATCCGTGATAGGTCCATTTAAAACTTTTAAACATTTCTGCGATTCGTTACAAGTCACGAAACTTATCAGAAAAGCAACATAGATGAATGGACTTAGTGTTTTACCATACAAATACATATTTTACCCTATGTTGTTCATTTTCCAATCAGTTGTTAAATAAAGGTGCATGCCAAATTTTTAAGCTCTACTAAAGAATTACATAAATTGGATTTTCACCACTACCTCAAAACATCACACAATGTTTTTTTTGTTGTTGATTGTTTGCGCACAGAATATATTATGACACTAACTCAAAGCCGACATACGTTTTAAAGACTAATGCCTGTTGCATTGATCTTTGTTTGAGATATAAGTTCATTGTTATCAAATTGCAGTAAAATAAAAACGTAAGTAAACACTGTTGCCACCATCTGAAACCAAAAGACACACGAAAACTAAGACATAACTCAAACATTAATTAATATATAACATTCGATGTTGCGCAGAACAAAATGATATTATTTTAAATGGTGATGCCAAACATTATAAATATTAAAACTTTTAAATGTCTCGCTACCCGTTGATGACATTTTTTATTTATCGGGTTGTTTCGTAGCGGCGGTAGTGATATCTTTCTGTCGACGTTTCGAAGACCATGTTATCTTCTTCTTCAGGACATGAAAATTATGATATGAAGTTTGTGAAATTTCTCTTGTTTCTTGTTATTGTTTTTTTCTATTGTTATTATTTAAGTTTTTTGATTGGTTTACCTAAATAAGCTTCCTAAATTCACTGTCAGATTATCATAATCTGACAGTGAAAACTTATCATAATCTGACAGTGAATTTAGGAAGCTTATTTAGGTTAACCAATCAAAAAACTTTAATAATAACCATAGAAAAAATCAATAACAAGAAACAAGAGAAATTTCACAAACTTCATATCATAACTTTCATGTCCTGAAGAAGAAGATAACATGGTCTTCGAAACGTCGACAGAAAGATATCACTACCGCCGCTACGAAACAACCCTATAGATAAAAAATGTCATTAAATATTATTCGAAAATAAACAATGTTTGTCATTTGTAACTACTAGGATTTGTATGGACAATGCTTTTTATGTCAATAGTAAGAGATAAAGTTATTTTGATTGGATAATTAGCAAAATTTTGTTAAACAGTATAACATTCTTTATTTCATTTAAAATTTCTGCTGATGTTCCCCAAAATCTTGTTATGGTGTTATTTTGTTATTTATTGTACGGGTAAGAAAGTGTGCTTACACAAAAATTGTACTTACAATACAATCTAAATTATGTGTATGTTCTTGCCATAATTGCTTTAATTTGTCAGTAGAAATTCATAAGTTTGCGAATGCATTATAATCACTTAAAAAACTGATACTCACCGAGTGAACTAGCATGAAATCTATTGAGAACAAACCACAGGCCGTGATTCGCACTTGTTGATGTAACAACTGCAAGCTGAACCTCTTGAGCTGGAATTAGAAATAAGTACAATTTAAGTTTCACAAATAATTTCAGATTTCAAGGAGTTGTAAAATTCCACGATTGCGTACTTGGTCAAAAACGTGTCCCAATTGCGTTTTATATAATTTAAAAAAAAACATTCAAATACAAACAATATACAGAAGAATACACACAATTTACTCACTTCCTTCTTTGTAGCACGACTTTTGATAGTATTAAGCAACATGTGGACAATATGTCCAGACTCCTGAGCCTGAGTGACAAAACGGTATAATGTAATTTTATTATCTATATCCAAACAATCAATATTTACATTAGGATAGTTTATAATGGATATTACCTCTCTGGCCACGACCAAGCACGGAACACATACACTAAGAAGTCTTAAAAAACCCAGAATTGTTGTGTAGAATAAAACGATTAAAAGGAGTACACTTGAATCGCCACCTTTTATATATGAAGCGGCAGTTCTGATCACAAGGAAAACATCAAGTAAAAAATCTAAAAAGCAATTGGCAATGATAATCACCAGTTGAATTGAGTATGAAGCGTTGATTTCATCAGTGACGTCACAGAGAGCGCTGTGCGAAACGGAAAACGCCTGAACTAACGCTCTGTCAACTTGTGTTGGGTCGCGCATGCGCGTATTGAGCAACTGAAAACGCTGCCTCAATGCAAGCAACCATGCGATGAGCTGGCTCTCAGACATGTAATTTATAAAACGTGCGAAAATGTATCCTACAGGAATGGCCCACTGATTTTCTCTATCAAAGTCGAAAACACCACTCGCAATATCCACTATACTAATAACGGTCAACACAATGATTGTTAATGATTGATGAACAATGAGAAAAACCCTGTTTTTCTCGAAAGGGACAATTATATTTATTATTTTAAGCTTTGTGTCTGTGTGCTGTAGCTGTTCAAACGATGATATAGCCCTATTTTGTTTTCTAGAGGATACGAAAATATACACCATAAGTAGAAAGGGTAGATTAATTTGAATTTCGTCACTCGTAAATGTAACGATTGTTATGCCTTGATACGTAATTGTTTTAAAAACTAAATTAGTCGTGATAATGACACAGAGGGCAGTAGCGATGACGAAGAGGTTGTAGGCAGCTCCGCGTGATGAGTACTGGAGAGTGGTTGAGTTGTTTTCTTTACGCAATGAAAAGCAGGCGAGTCCCAAAGCCTTGTGCACGTAAAACACTGGTGTGATGCAGGTGTAGATGTCAGATGCTGGGGATACAGAAGGCCGGGCTTGGTGCTGGGCTTCGATGTCGTGTTTGATCTTGAAGTCCTCTGTGTACTTTTTAAAATCATAATGTCGTTTCACTTTCATTATTATTTTTATATTTTTCCTACATTAATATGTAACCAGTTGTTTAAAAAAATCATTATGCTTAATTTAAAAGCAATGTTCTGTTTGAAAACTATCAAAACATTGCTGTTTTTTATTCACATTACAATTAGTAAGTATGCTTATGAAATCAACATACTATATCATTCTTATCAGTAATAAAATGATAAAATGATGAAAATAGACAAATAGTAATAGTACTTTGTTATTAATTTGCATATTTAAAATATAGTTATACTATTATATATATTTAAATTAAATTATAAGCATGTTTTTATCTAATAAAAACATAATATGACGATTGTAGGAAAACTAAGGTAATGTAACAATTTAAAAAAACACGAATATTATACTATCAGGTTTGAACTGGTGTTGATCTCTTTGTTTTATAACCTTTAGAGTATTGTTTTTAATTACTAGTGCATTTGTGTAATTGGACAACCAAAATAATTATGGCTAAAATAATGTATTAATAAATGTCTGCGTAAATGTCTTTCTGCAGACTCGATATAATAGTATGGCATGTCCCTTTCAGTCTTATGCATTTTGTTTATTTAAACTTGCAGACAATGAGCAATCATGCATGTCCATAATAAGGTATTATTTAAAATCTCCCTGTTACATCTTTAATGTCACTGAGTTGATAGTTAACGTAATACGATTGATTTCCACACAAGCAAATAACAATATTCCAACACACAGTAATAAACTATTTGTTGATTTTAAAAGTTGAATATTGAATATTTTAATATAAAATGCAATACAATATAGTGAAACAATATTAATCAACACACACAGACTACATCTGCATTATGTTACACGTAATGTAGATGCTCACTGTTCTAGTTTGTCTGGTATACTTAAAGTAAATCATTTTATTCGAGATTATATAAAAATGTTGTACACGACGTGAAAATTCAAAGCACTTTCCGGTATTAAATAAATATAAATTATTTGACATTTGTCGATCAAAATGTCAAATCATTTGTTTCGAAGACTGGTATAAAAATATGGTACCATACGAAATCCGCTTACAAATTCAAAGGATTTTTATGTAAAACGAAAATCAATCGTAGAAAATGCGACTGCCATCAAAACACTTGGGTAAAATATTTTTTATATCTAGGACAAAACACTCAGACATATAAGACGTTTTGGTTCGCTTTAATATCAACGATTATTCGCGCCTTCCAAATACATAAAAATATAAAACAACGAAAGCCATAACTTAAATTATCGTTCTTCACAAAGTTATAATATAGATTATGTTGCATTATACTTTGCATGCGATTAGTAAGAAGGCAGGTAGATAGATTTCATAATCTATACCCACAAATAACATGTGACTTGCAAGTGTTTTATGATATTCTGAAGATATTGTAGCACTTTGTGACATGTTTTAAGGGTGTACATTATTCCATGGTGTTTTAGAAATGTGCTGTTTCCCTACGTTTTTCTAAAACAGCTTTAAGAAGGTCTTCATGATACTTTTCTTAGCACATTTTTGATTCGTAACGATTCTAATTTTTTATGAACTAAAACAGAAAACCCACACAGCTATGTGGACATGTCGATTTACTATACACACACACACACACACACACACATATTGACCATGATTTGTTTCATTGCCATCAATTATTGGAATTGTGGTACAAGTAACTTCGTCAAACTCTGCTAAACAAATTTCATGAAGTGGATTTATACCACTTTTCTAAAGCACCAGCATTATGTTGATTGTGTTTACACAGAGTATTTTATTTCACACACTGAAAACATACGATTTAAAGATGTATGTCAGTGAAATTGTACTTTGTTTGACATACAAGTGCATTGTTATCAAATTGTACTAAAATAAGGAAAACACTGTTGCCACCATCTGAAACAAACAAAAAATTAATATAAACTATAAAGAAACAATCCAAACATTTAATATATGTACACCATCCGAATAGTATAGAAGAGAGTTGATATTATTTTGTGGTCCGTGAAGTTGGCACCCCCCATTTATCCGATTTCATTATTATTTTGAAAAGGCCAAACTATAATTTATGTTTGTTTTGCCAATCCTAGAAAAACGTATGTTCTTTTTAAGTCAACAGTTAAAGATGAAAAACTGCATTGCGATATTTTATTATCGTATAACAATTAATATATATATAATGGATTTTTATATTATTATATTATATTATTATATTATATTATTATATTGTATTTTATTATATATGGATTATTATAATGGATTATAAAACTATTCTTAATCTATTTTTTTAATTTCCTCATTTACTTTTGAAGTGTATTTGAATTCGAATCCCTTTTTAAATGTTATGTACAGCCGGTGACATAATTAAATGAAAGGGTCTCGTAGATACCTCTTTAGCCGAAATCCCATGGTCATATTTCTGTACACGTTATTTGTAACGCCTTGTGTACTCCATTATATTCCATACATTATATTATATTATTTAGGGGGCTTTGAATTACTCTTGGTCAACAAAATAGTCAGGATCTGGAAAACAAATAGAAGAAAAATAACTTTTTATAAAAACAAAAAAACGGAAAACAAACTGTGGCTGTCAGCCGCTGGTTGGCAGCTTGACCCCTTGATTTAATTATGTCCACGGAAGTACACTAGCCATAGATAACTCAATTTTACAGTAGCAGCACATTACTTCACGTTTACACTGGCATGACGCGCATTGACTTTTACTCACCGAGTGAACTCACATAAAATCTATTGGGAACAAACCACAGGCCGTGACTCGTACTTGTTGATGTAACAACTGCAAGCTGAACCTCTTGAGCTGGGATAAGAAACTATCAATTTAAAAATTCACCAAGACAGTAGGATTTAATAAAGTATAAAATACCGCAAAATGTTAAAAATTGTGACACAAATACAATTCAATTCACAATATATCTAAACATACCAACCAAACACAATACACAACGGATACATAAATAAACTCACTTTTTTCTTTGTAGCACGACGTTTGGTACGATTAAGCAGCTTGTGGAAAACATGACCAAACTCCTGAGCCTGGGTGAAAAACGGTCAAAATTATGTTATTATATAACTATATAATCAACATTTAGATAAAAAAGGTAATTATGTCTTACCTCAATGGCCACATGGGTTAATAGTAAAAGCTAACCGATTGATTTTCACACAAGCATATAGTATTATATCAACACATTCCTAGGCTATGGTTACTTTTGTTTTAAAAGTTAACTGCAACGTCCTGATTATTTGAATATATAAATGAAGGTCAATAAATATTATGAATACCGAATAGGCATCACACAGAGACTACATCTGAATTATGTTACACTATGCTTACTGTACTATAGTTTGTCGGATGTACATGAAGTCATACATTTTATTTGAGATTATACACAAATGTGTTGTACACGACGTCAAAATGCAAAGCACTTAGTATTATTAAATAAATATCAAATATCTTACATTTGTCATTCAAAATGTCAAATCATCCAATTTGAGGACTGTGTAAGAAATATACAACCATACGAAACCACTGACAATTTCTACACTGTTTTTATATGAATCGAAAATCAATAGAATATGATGTGACCGTCAACAAAACACCATATCGAGGACAGAACACTCACAAGTACTTTCCAAAATATCGAAATAAATATTGTATTTCGTTATCATATATAAATACTTCATTTTATTAATTGTAAAATTGTAAAACTTAATCCATACCTACATAAAGTGGGACTGTGGGCATTATCTGGAGCAAGGTAACTCTAATTGTTGGTGATTTTCATTGAATTCAACTTGCAGTTATATCAAAATTGCTATTTTACAAGCATACGACTGTGGAGGTTTATCAATTTATAAGTAATTTGGTAGTATGAAAGTTCGATATATCCCATAATATGAATAAAATTATTAACTAAACAATAATTTTGTCTTAGTTGTGTCATAGAGAATTGGACTTGATTGTTGATTTGTAATGTTTAGGGAATTTTACACGCAATATAACATAATATTATCATTGAGTTAAGAATATGCTATATATATATATGCAGACATTGTATTTTCGGGTAGTCCCGTGTGGTTTTATTATTAGTTCCAACGTTTCGGGCAGTTCTCCCTGCCCATCTTCAAGGAAATTTAAAACATAAAACAATATCAAAACAAACAAAACCTTACTTCTTACTTGTTTTGATATTGTTTTATGTTTACAAATTACACAGATAAGATTGCATGGTCTACTGAACCTCGGCGGACTTCTGGGGAACCTAATTGTTGTAGATTCAAAATACCATGGTGGGATTGGGGGATCACAAACACGAAAACAAAAACAGATAAATATGTATTAATGTTCCGTTGATAGACTCACTCTCATCGCTTGATCGTCTATTACGTTACATGGTAACACTTATTACCATTCAACAATTTAAAATTACTTTCAATTCAATTTCAATTCACTTTATTTTTCCAAATATCATTGTACAACACATTTGAAATCACATTATATTTGTATACCCCTGTAAGAGTGAATCTTGAGGTGGGGCATACCATGCTATGTTCCACGTTTTTTTGTACTATCAAAATAAGGTGTTTCAAGCGAACAGTACACAGTCAGTACTGTAAATAATACGATACCATACACTTAATCTATGTTCAATATTATTATATAGAAATAAACAAATATTTTTAAACTTCCTACTAAGCCTATTAGTGGAAAATAAATTATAATAAAATAATCACTAAATATAAATATTCATATGAACAGTGTTTAGATAAAAGATTCAAAAGTTCTTAATTAGGGCGAAAAACGGACGGGGGAACATTCATGTTCTTAACACTTGCTTTTCGTCCACATTGAATGTATCAAGTTACAATTATTATTATATCACTAATATTAAAGCCTTGTGTAAAAATGTGTTTTTTTGACTTCCGTTTAGCATTGTAACTATTTCTTTTACGAGACAATTACTTGTTTCTGTGGCCTTATGTTAATATATTATTTAAATAAATTTTAACATTGTACAACCCGTTCATTCAGAAGCGCCTGCCAATAAACATTGACGAATAAGGCTCTAGAAGAAGTGGTGGGAGGAATAGGCAAAGGAGTAACAACATCATCTGGAAAAAAATTCGAGCTTGTTTCAACCCCCTTTTCACCCAGAAGATATGTTCGTACCCCAATCTTCTTTAAGTGTGTTGTCAGGTACCTAAATCCCCTAATATGACAATTTTCAAATTAATTTCTCGTTTTACAAAGGCTGGGTGAGTGTGACAACTCTAGAACCCTTTAAATTAATAATGTTTTTAGGGTGTGGCAGCTGCCCATATAAGTTTTGTAATAGATAATTGCTCACTGCAGCTTGGCTGTGAGACCATAGACTGCACTTAGATAGCATTGTGGTATGTTTCAACTTGTGTGCTATTGTTGTATGTTTCATTAACCAGAGCCGCCTTATCAAATTGTAGTAAAATTATTATGTACGTCGTCACGGTTGTCACAATCTGAAATCAAAACTTATTTTATTAAAGTAGAATACATTAAAATTTGAAAATAGAGAATGAGACGATCAAGCACTCAGGATACTTCCAATCGCAGCTGAACGGTGCTTAGAATTAAACTATAACCTTGTGCATGGAATTTCTTTAAAAAGGTGGGATCCAATGCGAAAACTGAAATAAACTATGATATGATTAATAATTGTCAATCGTCATTATTAAAATCAATTAAAACAAGTCTTTGATATTCTTATTCACACAGTCTTAAAAATGTTTAGCGTCAATAATTAAATAGTATTAAAAAAAGAAGCATCACAATTTAATATTTTAAAGATTTGCTTAGGCGTAAACTTCCCCACCCCACAATTATTCCTGGGATAAAGACGCGTCTTTCGATAACCGTAACCCCAACGTACTCAAAATATAAAGGCAATTTTTTTTTTTTAATCTATTGCGACTTCAAAATCGAGTAATTAACAGAATGTTCATGATGTTTTTACTCGACATCGGTTTTTTAAGAGTATTCACGAGACATACAACATGACTCGAGCGCTTGGCACATGTTAGTATATGGATTTCCTCAGTTCACGTAACAATTATTAAATATATAAATGTTGTAACATAGTTTAATCCACTTTGAAGGTTGTCGATAATTTTCAACGGTCTTACATGTAAATGGAAACAAAAACCATCTTCCGGAACAGACAAACACAGAAAATTCAATTTTGAGGTTCCAAATGGTGGATTTTTTTATTTATTTTCATTTTGTACCGTTGGAAATTGGCAAACACCTTCAACCTGGATTAAACTCTGTTGAAACATTAAAATGTTTTTAATAATTGTTATGTGAACAGAGGAAATCCAAGTAACTTGTGCCAAGAGCTCGCGTTTCGTTAAATGTCCATGAATACTCTTAATCTAGAAATGTGAGTTCTGAAACTCGTTAATCAATTCGTACATAGCCAAGGTCGCACCAAAGACCCTATCTTATGCTGAATACGAAAAATTTATTTACGTTTTTCTATCTTTATTAATATATTGTGAATGTGTGGTCTGTAACAAAATAGTCTTTTGTTTGGATATATTAGACACGTGCTTACAACATTTAAATTATTCTAAGTTGAATCACATCTAACCAATATGAAGAAGAAATACGTATTTTAAAAATGATATAATTGTTATATTAAAACTCTTGCTATGCCTGAAAAAAAATTAGCGCCGTACTTACCGCAAAGGTTAAAGAGAAATCTATTGGGAAGAAACCGCAGGCCGTAAGAGAGACTTTTTGGTGTAACAACTGTAGGCTGAAACTTTTCAGCTGAAAGATAATCAATTCGTATAATATTATGAAACAAGACAAGGACCATTATCCATAACTTACAAAGAAGGGCCTATACGAAAATATAAGGTTTTTGAGGAGTAGGAATTTCGTGGGACATAATCCAGTCCCAGCCATGTAGTAAAAAATTTGACATTTCGATTGAGGAACTCTTAATAATTACATTCTATTTAGGATTGCCTGATAGATCTTATAGTACTGAGCCATAGTACTCATATTACGTTATCGTCACAATACTTGGAACCCTTTTTAAGTTTTTCGAGAATATATAGTAATAAAGGAATGTATTTTTAATAGTATGCCTTAGCAGGATACACATTTTTTGAGGTTTGAAATCATTTTGCATTTTTCTACCAATCACTGATCTTTCTAACATTTGGGGACATACTAATTCTATTACAACCGTCAAAATACGAATAATGCATAACCTTTTCAATTACTTAAGGATACAAAGTTCTTTGAACTTACCAATTTTCTTTTAGTAGGCCAACTCGTATATCTATACAAAGGTCACGGCCTTACTGGAATAGTTTGCCTTTTAATAAAGCAAAAACAAAAAAATTGTTTACTTACTTTAATTGTTACAATAATTAAGTTGAAAACGGAATAATTTTTACCTCATTGGCTAGGGGTTGAACAGGCGAAAGAGAGAGACCAAAGTTTAAAGAGGACCCATAAAGACGAGTATGTTTCATAAATAAATTCAAGAATGACGATGTATCCATCTCTTTTTGATTTAAGATCCATATTCTTATTAAATAAAAGACGTTCATTAGCACATCACAAAAGTAGCTAGTCACACTCATCAACAGTTGGAACGAAAATGTTGTGTTGACTTTAGCAGTGACGTCACACAGAGCGCTGTGCGCATTTGGGAAACCTCTGAACTAAGTCTGCATCAACAGGTGTTGAGTCCCCGGGATTCGTGTATTGAGCAACTGAAACGCTGCCTCAATGCAAACAACCATGCGATTAACTGGGAATCAGCCGTGTAGTTGAGAAACTTAGACAAAGTAATACAGCCAAAAAGAAATTGGCAATTCGGATTCAAGTATTTGAAATAAGAACGCAATCCAAGATACTCAAAACGGTAACACAAAGATTATAAAGAACATGATTTAAAACAATAAGGCGTGATGTTGGTTGTAAGGTATAATAACGGTTATTTGTCCAAAAATTTGGTCTATCCTATTTAGAGTTTCAAATAGGGTTATAGCAGATTCTTGTTTTCTTGCTTTCACAAGTACAACCAGCATTACAAAGAAAGGTAAGTTGACCTGCAACTCGTCATTCATCTTTGTAATGAAACTTTCTCCTTGATATTTATGTAATGATAGGTCAATATTTGCTAGGACAATTACCACCAAGACTAGAGCAATGACGAAGAGGTTGTAGGCAGCTCCGCGTGATGAGTACTGGAGAGTGGTTGAGTTGTTTTCTTTACGCAATGAAAAGCAGGCGAGTCCCAAAGCCTTGTGCACGTAAAACACTGGTGTGATGCAGGTGTAGATGTCAGATCCTGGGAATACAGAAGGCCGGGCTTGGTGATGTGCTTCGATGTCGTGTTTTAATCTTTTATCTCTCCTAGTGACTATTTAATAATCATATTGTAGTTTTCCTATCATCATTATTTTCCTTATTTTTTTTCAAAATAAATATAAACGATGTTGTTTATTATCCTAAAGCTTAATTTTCAACCAATGAGTTAAAGTGACACAATTTTATTTGTCCGAAAACTTAAAAAAAAAAAATACTGTTGTTGTATTCAGTTGACAAATGTATTCGCATATAAGTTAACATACACTGTCACCCACTTGCAAACATTTTAATCATACTACTTATTATGTTATATTTTTAATAAAATGTTATGATTGCATAATTCATATTTTTCGAACTTAAAAAATTATATAAAGTTATTGAGAAATGTATTTCGAAAATTAACATAAAATTATTGTAGGAAATTTAAATATAAGAATTTTCCTTTTTTCTATATAATAATATCATGTATGAGCTTGCGTTCTCTGTTTGTAGCAGTCTTTACAGATTTTGTTTTAATCACTCATGCGCGTATGTAATAGTGCACTAAATTTGTAAATTGATATGTTTAAAAAATACGATTTTATATCTGCATAGTTGTGAAATATAATAGCTCAGTCACTAGTCTGGATACATTATTTCGTGAACCTGTCAGGCTTATGCATTTTGTGTATTAAAACTTTCGGAAAACATGCTAAAATATAATACACAATGTGGTTATATTAACGGGCCAAATATAACACATAAAATATCTCCGGGTTAATAGTAAAAGCAAACCGATTGATTTTCACACAAGCATATAGTATTATATCAACACTTTCCTAGGCTATGGCTACTTGTTGTTTTTAAAAGTTAACTGCAACGTCCTGATTATTTGAATATATAAATGAAGGTCAATAAATATTATGAATACCGAATGGCACACACAGAGACTACATCTGAATTATGTTACACTATGCTGACTGTACTATAGTTTGTCGGATGTACATGAAGTCATACATTTTATTTGAGATTATACACAAATGTGTTGTACACGACGTCAAAATGCAAAGCACTTAGTATTATTAAATAAATATCAAATATCTTACATTTGTCATTCAAAATGTCAAATCATCCAATTTGAGGACTGTGTAAGAAATATACAACCATA
Source organism: Sweltsa coloradensis (assembly GCA_024449915.1). Lineage (NCBI taxonomy): Eukaryota > Metazoa > Arthropoda > Insecta > Plecoptera > Chloroperlidae > Sweltsa > Sweltsa coloradensis. The sequence continues at coordinate 147,989 of JAMZAV010001405.1, forward strand.
CGAAACCACTGACAATTTCTACACTGTTTTTATGTGAATCGAAAATCAATAGAATATGATGTGACCGTCAACAAAACACCATATCGAGGACAGAACACTCACAAGTACTTTCCAAAATATCGAAATAAAAATTGTATTGCGTTATCATAAATAAATACTTCATTTATTGATTGTAAAATGTAAAAACTAAATCCATACCTACATAAAGTGGGACTGTGGGCATTATCTAGAGCAAGGTAACTCTAATTGTTGGTGATTTTCATTTAATTCAACTTGCAGTTATATTAAAATTGCTATTTTAACAAGCATACGACTGTGGAGGTTTTCAATTTATACGTAATTTGGTAGTATGAAAGTTCGATATATCCCATAATATGAATAAAATTATTAACTAAACAATAATTTTGTCTTAGTTGTGTCATAGAGAATTGGACTTGATTGTTGATTTGTAATGTTTAGGGAATTTTACACGCAATATAACATAATATTATCATTGAGTTAAGAATATGCTATATATATGAATATAAGATTTTTAAGCATAAGCCCGCTTTAAGGACATAGTTATTGATTCATAGCAGTTGTCGAAAAAGTTTGCCCCAACTGGGGTTCGAACCCAGAACCTCCGGATAACGTGCCATAGCCTCTACCAATTGAGCTACCGGGACCACAGAACAAACCTTTACTAAACTGCTATTTGTTGTGATTGTTGACCTCCATGACATAAATCGAACAGAAGACTGCAATGTTTGTTGCAAAGGTTTGTTCTGTGGTCCGGTAGCTCAATTGGTAGAGCTATGGCACGTTAAGCCGGAGGTTCTGGGTTCGAACCCCAGTCGGGGCAAACTTTTTCGACAACTGCTATGAATCAATATATATATATATATATATATATATTCTAAACTCAATTGTATTAAACTTTTTTCGCGGAAAACCATTTTAAATTTATTTAAAGTGCAATTAATTCGTTGAAATTACACAGATAAGAATGCATGGTCTACTGAACCTCGGCGGACTTCTGGGGAACCTAATTGTTGTAGATTCAAAATACCATGGTGGGATTGGGGGATCACAAACACGAAAACAAAAACAGATAAATATGTATTAATGTTCCGTTGATAGACTCACTCTCATCGCTTGATCGTCTATTACGTTACATGGTTACACTTATTACCATTCAACAATTTAAAATTACTTTCAATTCAATTTCAATTCACTTTATTTTTCCAAATATCATTGTACAACACATGTGAAATCACATTATATTTGTATACCCCTGTAAGAGTGAATCTTGAGGTGGGGCATACCATGCTATGTTCCACGTTTTTGTGTACTATCAAAATAAGGTGTTTCAAGCGAACAGTACACAGTCAGTACTGTAAATAATACGATACCATACACTTAATCTATGTTCAATATTATTATATAGAAATAAACAAATATTTTTAAACTTCCTACTAAGCCTATTAGTGGAAAATAAATTATAATAAAATAATCACTAAATATAAATATTCATATGAACAGTGTTTAGATAAAATATTAAAAAGTACTTAATTAGGGCGAAAAACGAACGGGGGAACATTCATGTTCTTAACACTTGCTTTTCGTCCACATTGAATGTATCAAGTTACAATTATTATATCACTAATATTAAAGCCTTGTGTAAAAATCTGTTTTTTTTTACTTCCGTTTAGCATTGTAACTTTTTCTTTTAAGAGACATTTGTTTCTGTGGCCTTATATTAATATATTATTTAAATAAATTTTAACATTGTACAACCCGTTCATTCAGAATCGCCTGCCAATAAACATTGACGAATAAGGCTCTAGAAGAAGTGGTGGGAGGAATAGGCAAAGGAGTAACAACATCATCTGGAAAAAAATTCTAGCTTGTTTCAACCAACTTTTAACCCAGAAGAAATGTTCTTTCCCCTATCAAACATCTTTAAGTGTGTTGTCAGTTACCTTAATCCCCGATTATGACAATTTTCAAATTAATTTCTCGTTTTACAAAGGCTGGGTGAGTGTGACAACTTTAGAACCCTTTAAATTAATAATGTTTTTAGGGTGCGGCAGCTGCCCATATAAGTTTTGTAATAGATAATTATTGCTCACTGCAGCTTGGCTGTGAGACCATAGACTGCACTTAGATAGCATTGTGGTATGTTTCAACTTGTGTGCTATTGTTGTATGTTTCATTAACCAGAGCCGCCTTATCAAATTGTAGTAAAATTATTATGTACGTCGTCACGGTTGTCACAATCTGAAATCAAAACTTATTTTATTAAAGTAGAATACATTAAAATTTGAAAATAGAGAATGAGACGATCAAGCACTCAGGATACTTCCAATCGCAGCTCAACGATGCTTAGAATTAAACTATAACCTTGTGCATGGAATTTCTTTAAAAAGGTGGGATCCAATGCGAAAACTGAAATAAACTATGATATGATTAATAATTGTCAATCGTCATTATTAAAATCAATTAAAACGAGTCTTTGATATTCTTATTCACACAGTCTTAAAAATGTTTAGCGTCAATAATTAAATAGTATTACAAAAGAAGCATCACAATTTAATATTTTAAAGATTTGCTTAGGCTTAAACTTCCCCACAATTATTCCTGGGATAAAGACGCGTCTTTCGATAACCGTAACCCCAACATACTCAAAATATAAAGGCAGAATATTTTTTTTAAATCTATTGCGACTTCAAAATCGAGTAATTAACAGAATGTTCATGATGTTTTTACTCGACATCGGTTTTTTAAGAGTATTCACGAGACATACAACATGACTCGAGCGCTTGGCACATGTTAGTATATGGATTTCCTCAGTTCACGTAACAATTATTAAATATATAAATGTTGTAACATAGTTTTATCCACTTTGAAGGTTGTCGATAATTTTCAACGGTATTACATGTAAATGGAAACAAAAAACATCTTCCGGAACAGACAAACACAGAAAATTCAATTTTGAGGTTCCAAATGGTGGATTTTTTTATTTATTTTCATTTTGTACCGTTGAAAATTGGCAAACACCTTCAACCTGGATTAAACTCTGTTGAAACATTAAAATGTTTATAATTATTGTTATGTGAACTGAGAAAATCCAAGTCACCTGTGCCAAGAGCTCGCGTTTCGTTAAATGTCCGTGAATACTCTTAATCTAGAAATGTGAGTTCTGAAACTCGTTAATCAATTCGTACATAGCCAAGGTCGCACCAAAGACCCTATCTTATGCTGATTACGAAAAATGTATTTACGTTTTTTCTATCATTATTAATTTATTGTGATTGTGTGGTCTGTAACAAAATAGTCTTTTGTTTGGATATATTGTCACGTTGAGAGGTTGATTAGCCCTTTGGTATGGATGTTATTTACCAAAGTAACAATTGTTTTGGGGAACGTAGCTGTTATTTGTTACACAGGCTAATCTTCCCAACGGTGACCGAGATCGATAGGTATAAACGGGGTGATGACTTCTAGGGACATGTATTAGGAGATTTAACATGAACAAGAACATGGTTTTAAACAAAAGAAGGGCACATGTATTTAACTTTTTAAAAAAATTTAATCTTGCCCTATCAGCTGGGTCTGATCCTCCCCGACAAAAAGTGAGTCGGCCCCTGTTTTACTGGCATACTGTAATAAAAAATCTTTTGGGGGTACACTATCCTTTTGGCCCCGGTATGTCAGGACGAGTCTAAAAACCCCCGGCCCCTGGACGACTCCCCCCAGGTCTTCTTCTTCGACTTGGGTCGGCTGCCGCCTTCGGTCTCCCCCGGATCCTGGCACCCTGACTCGTTTTCTTTTTTTGTTTTTCCCTTCAGTTCTTTAAGTAAAAACTCCATTTATTACCAATTTTATTACGGCCCTTGTCGGTGACACTTTTAAACCTTCCCCCGAAGACAATTTGTGTGTTTTGCTGGTAGAAGTCACTCCCCGATCGACGCACATCGCCCCCCAAAAGAAGTTTCCCCCAGACTTTCTCGACTTTCCCATCCGGGGCTCCAGTCTGTACGTTCTGGGCCTAAGTCCTTCCCCTCAACCTCGCACCACTATCGGCAATTTTATTTTATGAAAGGCCCTCATTCTTTTCTATTAAAACAATAACTTATGTTCCCAATAGAATTTGAAACGCCACTCGCACATTCGACCATGTTTAATAAATTTAACTTGTTAAGAAAGTGTCCAATCATCATTTTTGTCAACAAACGATTCCAAACACTTGGATAAGAAACAGACCATGTAGTCCCAAAGTAACAAGGGTAGGAACCCCCCAAAACAGACATCTCGACCCCCCTAGAAGATTGACCCGAATCTTGGAAAAGATCCCTCATATACATCACAAATACAGGAAGATTGAAGCCCTCAGGATTAAGAGTTTCCTCGATACACAGTACTTTTCTAGATAATCAACCTGTTTTTCAGATTCCCCTCTTTATCCCTCTTATGGTCTCCTTTCCCTTGCAAATTTTGAATCTTCTCCATATCAAAAGTCCTTTTCCCATTTCTTTTTCCTCTTCTTCCCGCAATCAAGTCAAAACTCATCATACCATACCAAAGAAAAACAGCTCAAAATCATAATTTAAAGAAAACAAAAAAAAAAAACGACCCAGCTTCAATCTAGAAAAAAGCAACCCACTCCCCTTTCCCAGGTAATACTTTTTCCAGGAACCCAATATAAAAATTTATAAAAGACAGTAATCATCCTATAAACAACGCTAATTCCTGCGAATTAGACATTAAATAAAATTAATCTGTAAAAACCCCTATATTTAATTTAACCCAAGCAATCTTAAAAAAAATTAAAACAAAAACAAACAGAAAAATATCTTTGCTTGGCAAAAAATAAAAATAAAAAATTACATTTTTAAAATTTACGTCTCAAAATTCCCTGAAAAAATTAATTCGGAACCCCTGGTAAAGTTCCTTTAACCAAAACCTTAAACATTGATGGCTTCCCCGAAAATTGAGTAGCTTTCCAGACAGATTCCTGAAAGCCCCCGACGTACTGCAGGGGGTATTTGCATCCCAAAGATCCCCAACGTTCCCACCCCCGGACTGCAAAAAAGAATGAAGACAGTCCACTAAAAATAAAAAATTTTTCGGCCAGCCACATACTTTACAAAAACACCACGCGCTTAAATGTAAAAAAACTACAGCAAAACTGCTGACGAATGTATACCACATTTGACCGACATTGAAAAATGCAATCACAGCAACTCGAATTCGCTGTTATTAAAACGACTGTTAGTGCAACGTTACACTTTCAAAAAATTTCCCCGAAAAATAAATAAAATAAAAACCGGGGCTTTTTTTAACAGAACTAAATTTGAATAGAAAAAACAAAAAATAATTTGAAAAGTTTATCGAGAACAATCCAACAAATATTAATCAAAAAGTGAAAATTAAATTACTTTTTACAATGGACAATTATTCCAAAACACATCGTTTTTACATCCTTTAATTCCAAAACAAAAATATTAAATTTTATAAATTAATTTTATTGCACATGTTTTCATCATTTGTAAAACGGGCCGAACCCAGTCCTATAGTATAGGCATTGTATTTACTTTACCCCAAGCGTGTTTTAATTTAGCCAACATCCGTGAAAAAAACCCCACAGTAATCCCCCGACACAGATTTCCCTGATGAAAACAGTACACCGGGTTTTAACAAGACAAGTAGAAAAACTCCAAATAAACAAACTGCAAATACAGTACAAAGTGTCAAAAATTTGAACAACCCCATGCTAAAAGGGGAATACGACAAAGACAGAAAAATTACCTTCAAATATCTGACCAAACCGAGCAATACAACTTCGATATATAAAAAGAATAACCAAACATAGAAATGCCTTTTCATTTAACCCCTAAATTAAAATTATGTATACTTGTGACAGTACAAAAAAAAACCTAATTTTCAATGAGTACTTTTGTTAGCTAAAGGCGAACTAATATTAAAGTGAAAAAATCCATCCGTAAATCTAACCATGGGGAAACCCCCTATCATTCAAAACACAGAAACCCACCACAAGACACCCACCAGGTAGTATCCCTAAGGTGTCCCCTACTTGCCCCTTTTCCCCGCGCGCCGACTTTTAAAAACGGAAATGCAAAGCGCCGACGTACTATATGCAGTACAAGCTCTGTAGCCCGCAAAAAACCGCGCACGTTTTATACATAACGAGACCTGCCCTACGTCGAAAAACCACGCAAAGATCGAACCCACGACCTTGTACAACCACAAAAGAGTAATAAAACCCCCTTTGCAATATTTCCTTATTTATTTGTTAGCAAACACATCTTTTCAATTGCACCATGCAAGAATCAATAAAAGACTCCCCAATCAAAACAAAAATAACAATACTATCAAAACATTTCCCAAGCTATGAAAGGACAAAGAGACCGCGGGATCCCTTTAAAACCCACCGAAAACCCCCGGAAAAACTATCGCAGCCCTACCCCCCCATAGTTTATCCCCCAGTATAAACAAAAAAAATTTATAATACAAATAAATATACTCTAGCGAGAAACCACAAAACCAGCACAGCCCGACGGCCAAGATGGACTTTCGTCTATCAACCTCAATCTTTTATTTATACCAGTATAAAAATTCAAAACCAATTACTATTTTGACAAAAAAAATCAAAAAAACAAACCCCCAAATTTTTTTATATAGGCACTTGACTAAAGACCATATAATTACAAACCCCCTAATAATTTGTGAAAATAATTTTCTACCCAATATCAGGCCCAAAATAATTTTAAAACATCTTTTCAAATTAAACAACAACGAACATAATGTCGCGCAAACCTTACTGCACCCAGAGACGGATACAGACAACCAAGTAAATCAATTTCTGACCAAACATTTCTCAGGAGAAAAATATAAAGCACAAGAAACATCAATGACCCCCAGGCACTTGAACTTATACGTTTGAGAACATAACTAATATTTTAACCCTTTTCATAATTCAATATCCTCTAATAATATAGAACGCCCCCTACTATCACTAAAATTATACTGGCAATACAATACTAAACAATGTACAAATATCCATTTACTATTTACATGCGATGGGCCCCCACCTGATCATCATCATTATAATTAACATTAAACAACACTAATTTTTTACAATTACTTACAAATCTTTAAAGACATCAAAAAAAAATTATAAACTAGGTACATTATTTACACTATCACACTACCTAAACAAGAAATCTTACAAAGTTATTATACTTTTTACAAAAATAAACTTTTAAAAAAAAAACTAACTTTTTAATTTAATTATAACCATTGAGTATATATTGTTTTATACACCTATGATAAAAAAAAAAAAACGCGGAAACTTGAGCAAACGACAGAGAATGGATCAACACGAAAACCAACGACCAGTTGGTCCTTTCCCCTTCCGAGATTGACTCCCCCTATTTGGCTGGAAATCAATTTTTTCAAAATACGATCGATTTGTCTGGCTCCAAAAAATTTTTATTGCACAAAGTCGAGTTGCGCGACGCTTGGTAAACATCGAAAATGTGTTCCAGACAGCTGATGTTGTGTAGCCTCGCACTCCCCAGTCTGCGCGAAAAAAGACACGCCTGAGAAAGATTCCCTGATGTGGGCCCGCGAGTGTTCCCTAGACGTGGCTACTTGGGGCCCCATGGTAAGTGTCGCCGAGACGATAGGCACGTCGGGCCCTCAGAACCCAGCGCCCCCCCCGCGCTTGTTACACAAGCCACAGCGGAACCCCACCTACATACATAACTATTATGCATCCTCACTAAATAGGAAAATCGACACCTCCGCGTTTTACCACTGCAAAAGCATAGCAAAAAAGGGAGAGCACAAACTGCAAAACCAATTTCAAAATCGACCAAAAATAAACATCAATAACTAATTAAAAATTTAGACGACAAAAGAATCTGATTTTTTTAGAAACTTAAAAAGACATAGTAACATTGCCCTTCCCAGGATGAGACGATAGTAACAAATAGTAACAACTCGACTAGTGGAAACAATTCACGCTCTCGGACGAACGCAAGCTAAGCAGGGCCTTAAAACTGTACACACTAGTCGCATTTAAAAGGGGACACCAGTCTGCCACGAACAAAACAGTGCAACCTTTCCACATTTTCAAAAACGATTTTTGTTTTACAAACATAACCAATTATGTTTGCTATCACATACAGATACATAACACTTGAAATGAGTTTCAAGCACATAACGGGTTTTAATATAACCCTAAAACATAACTAATTATGTTTAATTTTCGAACCCCCTTTTGAAAACCCTCTCAACACACGTCAGAAAATCCATCAAAACCATTTAATACCTTGTATATAAAGTCTATCATTTTTTTAAACCTAGGCGCCAAATCCCCCATGTCACGTTGAGAGGTTGATTAGCCCTTTGGATGGATGTTATTTACCCCAAAATAACAATTTTTGGGGAACGTAGCTTTATTTGTTACAAGGCTAATCTTCCCAACGGTGAGAGATCGATAGGTAAAAGGGGTATGACTTCGGACATGTATTGGGGATTTAACATGAAAAGAACATGGTTTTAACAAAAGAAGGAGCACATGTATTTAACAATTTGAAAACCTAAACTTGCCTATCGCTGGGGGGATGATCTACCCCAGAACGTGAGTTCGTTTTTCCCCGACATGGATTACAATGAAACTTGCAACATTTTCCTTTTAAACCCCATTTTAGTGCGATTCCACACCCCACCCCTGGCGACCCCCCACCTCGCCATTGGGGGGCCGTTCTCCCCCCGGACCCTGGACCCCACTCGCCCGTTTTCTTCCTTTACTTGCAACCCCAATTTTTCCCTTTTTTTGGGGCCCTTTTGGTGCCCAAAAAAAATTTCCCCCGAAGCCAATTGGGTTTTCTTCAGTTCATATAGATCCAATAAACCCAAAATTCCCCAAAATTTCTGACTTTTTCCGGGGCCCCCTTTACTCTTCCTAAACCCTTTTTTCAAAATGTCACCCCCTCGGGGGAACAAGAAATCGCACTTTTTAAAAACAAAAACTTTTTTTCCCCCAAAAAATTTTTCGACTTCCCTTTTGCCAGTTTAATAATTAACGTTTTAAGTTCCTCAACTTTGTCAAAAAACTTTCCAATCCCTTGGCTAGAAACGCCATTGTCCATAACAATAAAATACCCAAAAAATGAAAATGACACTGCTTTCAACATTTAAATTTTTTTTTAAGTTTAAAAATCTAAAACCAATATGAAACCCCTTCCCCTTTGGTTTTTCCCTTTTTTTTTTTTGCTCCGAAAGACATCAAAAATTTTTTTAAAAATTTTAACATATTAAAAAAGTGGAAAATAAATTTCTTGGTAACACTTTCCTAAAATTTGGATTTGAAATAATTTATAAAGAATAAAATAGATTTCACAAATTTCAATTTTGTTAAAAAGTCCAAAATTGACTATATTCGTGAATTTTTTATTGCTGTCAAAATTTAAAAAAAGTCAAAATTTTGAAAATCTATGACTGTAAGAACGTCCATGTATTCTTTATTGACAAGTTTGCAAAATTGTATATACGTAGGATGCTTTTTGGCCGAGCAAACCGCTATTACTAACTGTCAAAGGGTGGTGAACCCTATGAAGAAGAAATACAAATTTTAAAAATGATCTAATTGTAATATTAAAACTCTTCCTATGCCTGAAAAAAAATTAGCGCCGTACTTACCGCAAAGGTTAAAGAGAAATCTATTGGGAAGAAACCGCAGGCCGTAAGAGAGACTTTTTGGTGTAACAACTGTAGGCTGAAACTTTTCAGCTGAAAGATAATCAATTCGTATAATATTATGAAACAAGACAAGGACCATTATCCATAACTTACAAAGAAGGGCCTATACGAAAATATAAGGTTTTTGAGGAGAAGGAATTTCGTGGGACATAATCCAGTCCCAGCCATGTAGTAAAAAATTTGACATTTGATTGAGGAAACTCTTAATAAATTCACATTCTATCAGGATTGCCTGATAGATCTTATAAGCACTGAGCCATAGTACTCATATTACGTTATCGTCACAATACTTGGAACCCTTTCTAAGATTTTCGAGAATATAGAGTTATAATGGACTGTATTTTTAATAGTATGCTCTTGCAGGATACACATTTTTTTAGGTTTTGAAATCATTTTGCATTTTTCTACCAATCACTGTTCTTTCTAACATTTGGGGACATGCCAATTCTATTATCAACCGTCAAAAATACGAATAATGCATAACCTGTTCAATTACTTAAGGATACAAAGTTCATTGAACTTACCAATTTTCTTTTAGTAGGCCAACTCGTATGTCTATACAAAGTGTTCACGGCCTTACTGGAATAGTTTGCCTGTAATAAAGCAAAAACAAAAAAATTGTTCACTTACTTTAATTGTTACAATAATTAAGTTGATAACGGAATAATATTTACCTCATTGGCTAGAGTTGAACAGGCGAAAGAGAGAGACCAAAGTTTAAAGATGACCCATAAAGACGAGTATGTTTCATAAATAAATTCAAGAAATGACGATGTATCCATCTCTTTTTGATTTAAGATCCATATTCTTATTAAATAAAAGACGTTCATTAGCATATCACAAAAGTAGCAAGTCACACTCATCAACAGTTGGAACGAAAATGTTGTGTTGACTTTAGCAGTGACGTCACACGGAGCGCTGTGCGCATCGGCAAACCTCTGAACTAAGTCTGCATCAACAGGTGTTGGGTCGCGCATGCGCGTATTGAGCAACTGAAAACGCTGCCTCAATGCAAACAACCATGCGATTAACTGGTTATCAGCCATGTAGTTGAGAAACTTAGACAAAGTAATACCAGCCAAAAAGAAATATGGCAATTCGGATTCAAGTATGTTTGAAATAAGAACGCAATCCAAGATACTCAAAACGGTTAACACAAAGATTATAAGAACATGATTTAACACAAAAAGGCGTTGATGTTGGTTGTAAGGTATAATAACGTTTATTTGTCCAAAAATTTTGTCTATCCTATTCAGAGTTTCAAATAGGGTTATAGCCGATTGTTGTTTTCTTGCATTCACAAGTACAACCAGCATTACAAAGAAAGGTAAGTTGACCTGCAACTCGTCATTCATCTTTGTAATGAAACTTTCTCCTTGATATTTATGTAATGATAGGTCAATATTTGCTAGGACAATTACCACCAAGACTAGAGCAATGACGAGGAGGTTGTAGGCAGCTCCGCGTGATGAGTACTGGAGAGTGGTTGAGTTGTTTTCTTTACGCAATGAAAAGCAGGCGAGTCCCAAAGCCTTGTGCACGTAAAACACTGGTGTGATGCAGGTGTAGATGTCAGATACTGGGGATACAGGCGGCCGGGTTTTGTGCTGTGCTTCAATGTCGTCTGTACAACTTGGTCCACTAGTGGGTAATTCTTTAGCAATGCTTTCTACTACTTTTGGCTTCGTCGCAACTGTTGTCGTTGAAGAACTCATTCCAAATGCCACTATTTTGACAAAAATACTTTTTTTCTATTCACTTCAAATCGTGATCGTTAACTATGATTCGTGAAAATAACACGTGTATTACACATTTGACCATCGTATACTTTGTTTGTTAAATGACATAATCATAGACTAATGGTCTAAATAAAGGCACATCAATTAGCTAATTCTTTTATCCCTTCGGATTGTTACCATTATTATGTTTTTTTATTCATTTAGAATTAAAAGAGAATATTTGGTTGTCTGTGAAACGTGAAATCTACAAAATATAAATACAGACTCTTACTTGTTTTGACAGAATATTATGGAACATCAAATTTAAGCACATTTTTACCGTATAATTGTTAATTGTAGAAGAACAAGCATGTGTTAATGCTCTGTGACGTTTTTGAGGTGACACAGAGGTTATTTTGGTATGTAAATAATTATTATTAGCAAAATCTATAAAAACGAGTAAATCGGACTTTCAACTAAGATTGGATAACTTTTGTAAAATCGTTTGCTTATATTGTTGTAGTTTGGATAGTAGTTTTAGAGGCGAGTTCAAACCATTTCATAACTATAACTATCCTGCTCAAGTATCATTTAAATTACTTTATTCGTTATACTTTCACGACCCGATATTATTGAAGAGATATTATAACATTAACGGGATGATCTTCATTTTAAGAACAATATCAAATACAGCACTACATTATATTAACACAACAAATTAAAAAGGGTTAAACAGTATATATTGCTTGTTATTATCAGTTTGCGAAACAGGTGGAATTGATTGAAACACTCATGTACGAGTTCTCCAAATCCACAACAGTCGTCACAATATCAAACACTTTACGGTGCATTGCGATAACATCGTTTATGTGAGTGATAATTGTCATTGTGTTATGTTTAATATTGAAAATGTTGCCAACCTTAATGGAGTGCGTGAAATGTGGCTGATAGAAAACACTTAGATACGTTCGAACGTTGTGTATTTATCTGTCCTAGGACGATGAAATCGTCTATGTGAAGTCTGTTGACAGATTTCATTTGGCATGTCATGTTAAAACGAATATTGTACTGTAATTAATTGGATGAGCGTAGCGAAGATTCCATTTCACTACACTGGAGAAAAAAATCCGGAATGTTTTTCTTTTCTTTTTTTTTCTGTATGTATTTTTGTGTGTTTGTTAACACGATTCCGGCTAAACCAATACTCCGATTGCGATGAAATTTTATGGAGGCCTTCGGAATCTTTGAACTTAGAACTGCCACGTTTTTGAGCGTAATCAAAAAATTATTTCTCATGAAAATCGCAATTTTACATTTTTTTTCGATTTTTAAAAAATTTCTTCGACTTATAACACCTACATGCTTTACCCGATTTTATTGATTTTTTCACAGTACCTTAATTTCATGAATTTAAAATATTTGTGTGAAATTTGAGCGCAACCGAAAAATTATTTCTCATGAAAATCGAAATTTTACAGTTTTTTCATTTTTAAAACAATTCTTTGACTTATAACACCTACATGCTTTATCCCATTGTGATGATTTTTTCACAGAACTCTAATTTTATGAATTAATATATTCGTGTAAATTTTGAGCGCATTCGAATAATTATTTCTTATGAAAATCGCAATTTTACGATTTTTAAATTTTTTTTTAATTAATAAAAATATAAAGTAAATTTTTTATTTTATTTTATTTTATTAAAAAAAATCTTCGACTTAGTTAAAAAATTTCACAGAACAACAGAAAATCTGCATAACACATGGCAGCTCAATGCACCAATTACGCTCATCCAACAACGCGGCGGGACTAAAGCGTTTTCCTAGTATTAAATCTTAATCTAAAACTTTATTGTAAACATAACTTTATCTCATTGCGTTCAAGAAATATTTTTATTTGAAGATTGGCTTTATTGTATTTTTAAATAAATACACATTTCATAAATTGACATTGACGGTTTACGTAATCATCAATATTTATTCACAAAATTGTTAATGGCCGCAGAAGAGCTACTGAAATAAAGTTGTTTCTTACATTTAAATGATGAAAATATCGTTTACAGTTTACAAATATGTTAAAAAAATATAATTTGAAGATAACGAACTAAAATTATAACTAACATTCATGCAAAATTTACTAATGATATCTCCAACCGTTCAGCTGCAATCGTTAATACATGATCGCTCACATTTAAGTTGGGCCAAGCTCAGTGCACCCTCTTAAAACACTGGTGTGATGCAGGTGTAGATGTCAGATGCTGGGGATACAGAAGGCCGGGCTTGGTGATGTGCTTGTAGGTCATGTTAAATCATTAGCTCTTCTAGTGCATAATTTAAAATCATGTCGTTAAAATTTATTATTATTCTTCTCATATTTTTCAAACAAATAATATTAACCCGGTTTTCATAAATCATCTGAAGGTTGATTGTCAAGCAATGAGTTAAAGTGACACAATTTATCTGTCTGAAGAGTTTAAAATATTGCTTTATTTGCTTTCACCTAACAAATGTGTTTGCTTATGAAGTAAAAGTAAACATTCACTATCACCCACTTTCATTCATTATAATGATCTTCTCATTAGAATTGAAATTACAAAAGTTGTTCATAGATAGAATTGTTAATGTTTGGCGTACTTAATAAATATCCAGTTTTTAAACATGTACTTCGAAAATAAGCATAAAAAAAGATTGTAGGAAATGTAAATGTGCGGAATTTTCCTTTTTAATATCATTTAAATCAAGTATGAGCTTGCATCTTTGTGTGTATCAAACTAAATTGAATTATTTTTTATCACTTATGAGTGTATGTAATGGAACAATCAAACTTAGTGAATTAATATTTAAAATATACAATTTTTATATTTGCATGTATGTGAAATATAACTAACCAAATAGTCTGGATACAATAATTCATACAACTGTCAGGCTTGTGCATTTTGTTTATTGAAACTTTCAGACGACATTCAAAAATATGAACGTCTATTGTATATGACAGTCTATGACAGTCTATCCCAATGTCACACAAAAATTTCACTGGGTTGATAGTGAAAGTTAACCGATTGATTTTCACACAAGCATAATATAACATACACATACACATCTAACACACATCTACACAGTGCTTAACATTATATTGTTGGTCCTAATTGTTTTACTATTTTAATATGGAGTGCAAAACTTATTATAAATACCATACAATGCAATACACAGAGACTACATCTGCATTATGTTCCACGTTATGTAGATGTTCCCATTTCTAGTTTGTCGGGTAAACTCGAAGTCAAACATTTTATTCGAGATTATATGGGATGTTCTCGAGGTCAAAATGCAAAGCACTTCGCGGAATTAAATAAATATAAAATATCTTACATTTGTCGTACAAAATGTCAAATCATTCGCGGAAAGGACAGTGTATATGTATGGTACCGTACAAAAGCCGCTGACAATTTTAACACTGTTTTATGTAAATCGAAAATCAATCGTAGATAATACTACTGCCATCAAAACAATTGGGTAAAGCGAATTTCAAATCGGGGACGGGACACTCAAGTACTTTTAAAATAACGAAATGATTAATTTATTTCGATATTACATACATATTTAATTTTGATTTGTAAAATTTAATCAAGACCTATAGTGGGACAGTGGGCATCATCTGATTCGAGGTAGCTCATATGGTTGGTGATTTTCATAGAATTATATTCGCATTTATATTTACATTACTATTTAACAAGCGTACGACTGTTGAAATTGATAATTTACAAGTAATTGACAGTTCGATACATCCAGTTATATGCCTCAAATTATTTGCAGAGACAAAATTTTGTCGTAGTATTGTCATAGAGCATTTGACTTGATTATGGTTTCATAATGTGTTGGGAATTTTATATTACTCTCAATAAAGAATAGTAATACACTTTATTAATGGATATACATTGTTAAATTTATTTTAAAATGCATTTAATTCACTGGAAAACATAGTTAGAATTGCATGGTCTACTGATAGACCTAGCGGACATTTGGGGAACCTAGCCCGTGAAGATTCAGTAGACCATGGTGGAAATCGCTAACGCCACTTAAAGTAGTCAGACATTCGGAAGAAGAATCGATCAAATCCATTTTTATTATAATACAAATAAAATATAACAATTTACCTGGCAATGGCATACTTCAATATTTACATAATTTGTTAAAGTTTGAATAGTGACGTATATTTCTGTGGATGTTACCAGCACCTACAAAACACGGGTTACGCAATGAAAAGCAGGCGAGTCCCAAAGCCTTGTGCACGTAAATCACTGGTGTGATGCAGGTGTAGATGTCAGATGCTGGGGATACAGAAGGCCGGGATTGGTGCTGTGGCCAGTGCTAGCCACCAATTCTGAATGCATCTCTTTTTCTAAGTTAATTGTTTAAATTGGAGCTGACCAGAAGTTTTCAGCATAACTAAGCATTGAGCTCGATTGTGTTTGTGTATGATGTGGATATTTTTGTAATCCCCTTGGATAGATTTGTACTCTTTCAACTGCTGTTTCCCTCATATTCTCCATCATATTTCAAATGTCGCAAACTGTATCTATCTTGGTCTTGGTATTTAGACCTTCTCAAAGCTGCCATCACGTGATATATGATAGTAAGCACTTAATTTATAATTTGTTTAGTCAAACTATATTTTAAAGTTTTCGCATTATGTATGAACGTTATTAATCTGCATTTAGGACAACATAAAATCAATGCTCTCACACAAACGCTAGTAACACAACAAAAAAAAGACAACAACACAAAAATACATTTCTATGATCTTTGTTTCGTACACTAGTAACATATGATTTGTAATGAGCGTATCCAACTTTTAAATTTTAATATACAACTGCTACTTTTAGTTAATTGTAAAAACCCATATCAGTATGCCTGTGAACGCCTTCAACAAATACATTTTTTTCATTTGGTGACACTCAATCAAATATGATACAATCCATAAAAATTAAATAATAATTCTTGATTAAAGTGAAATATGTTAAAAAGATTAATAAAACATTTTTTGAATAACTTCCTCCAAAAACAGTAATTAAAATAAGATCTAAGTAATCTTGTCAGGAACGTTTCACACGCAGGATCCACTCGAATAAATTACTCTAGTTTTAATTCGGAAAATTAGTTTTACAGCGTTGTATCTTTAAGCAGTTAAAACATTCTTAGGAATTTGAAAAGTTATCCTGCCGTTGAAACCTAATTTCCAGATTCTATAATCCCATTAAAGTAGGAACGATTGTATTATAATTATAATATTATAACCTGAATGATGGAAATGTACTGCAAGAATACAGTTTAAATTGGAACGACAACAAACATAACTTATAATATATTCTATGCATTATAGTTGGAAATACTGAAAAGTGGATACACGTGATTAGAAACTGATCGGATGGACTCATTAATTTCTGAATTGTATTACGTTTCAACAATTTCCGCTCGACTATTCCAATCGAAAATTATTTTCTGGGAATATTATACCAGCAAAAAGCTTTTCCCACCGTTCTAAACGTTCACAAGCTAGGGAATAGACGAGTCGTCTATGTCTGGCGGAAATGTCTGGGAAAAGAAGTGCTCGCTTTAGAGTAGCCTTACACGTTGCTAGGCAATATTGCAAGTCTTTTGGACAGGATTACATGCGGCATTAAACAATTTACAATTGCATGTGTTCAGTTATAACTTTGTTTCTATTTGTATTTATTAGTAATAAATTATAACAATGTGTAATCCAGATATTGAAATGTATGAGATGTTCTGTCTCTTAAAATATTGTTAATTTTTTTAATATCTATAAAAGTCCAAAGTCCAGAAAATTTCAAAAGGAACAGTGTAGCTGTTAACTGTCACCACTGACATAGTTAATATTAAATATTTTGAACAGTGCACACTGCACACCCCAATACACTTTCTTAATGCATGAAATGTCCTACTATGGAATCAGTTTGTTTTACTTTTTGAATTAACTTTAAATAAAATAAAAAAAACAATTAAATTTAAATGTTGTAACTAATGAATTAAAAAACAAACAATAAATAAACAAATAAACCCTAGAAAACTTTAAATCTGACTTTATTGATAGATTAAACGGGATAAGAAATATAAATAAATAAAATAAATAAGTTCGTATTTAAAGTATACCCATCCCAAAGTTATATCACTGATTTTTAGTGGGGGACGACATTAAACCAAAGTGACCAAGCCAACCCTGTAGGCCCCGATGCAATCGACGAGTGAGCGATAACCAATCAAAGATCTGAAATGAATTGCCCATTTTCATAACACATTATAAAGTACGGTTCAACACAATTGTTTGGGAAATGTGGGGGGGGGGGTAGGTGATTACTTAACTTTGGTTAACAAATTGGGTTCACCATTTAGTATTTAACAATTACATTGAGCATTGTGCTTTTACTAGAGCTTTATAGAGATGATGAGCTAGTAGTGTTGATATGATATTATAGTTGGTTAAATTTTTGTGGAATTGTTATTATTTTGATTTAATATTAATGAATCTTTATCAAACTGAAGGAGAATAATTATATATGTTGTCACTGTCCCCACCATCTGAAAATAATAAAAGAAAATATTTTACAACTCATGCTTCTCTTGATTGACAATTAATCGTAAGGTATACACATTGTTAATTAAAAGAGTATACATAATTCTTTGACTACATCTTCCTTAGAATACACTTCAAAACAAACGCAGTATGGTTGGTAAAATAAATTGTTTAAAAAAAAAACACTTTAAAACTCACAATGAAACATCTGATCAATACCTCGAAATAGGTAATAGATGTTTATTTCGTACGTTCGAAAATTAATTTAGATATTTAGTTGCTACACCGAAATTCTAGGCATTCTAAACAACTGAATGTAACTAAAGTATCAACTTTTTAATACCATTTTTTTGCGTAAATAAAACCACATTTTATCAATTTTGTGTGGTAGCAAACGCCTTTCATATCACCTTTTATGAACGCATTGAGTAGATTCCCGCAAAGAATGTGCAGATTGGATGGCTGATTCTTAATTTTATACACCTTGTTTTTTATTGTTATCTTAAAATATAACTTTGTCTTAAGCTGATTTTGAAATACTTAACGATTATTTTTTTAATAAACTGTGACATCTGTAAAATATAGAAGCTAGTGTCTATCCTATTTGCATGACACATATATTTAACCAAATCTATATTCTATTTTTTTGTTTCTATATTCCTAACAACGGGTCGAGAAAGCCTACAGTACAGCCTATATTCTAGTAGATATTATTAAGCGAGCGAAGCGAGCGTTTCCATTTGACTCTGCCGGAAAATAGTCAATGGGTTTTTGTTTTGTTTTTTTTTTGTTTTTTTGTATGTCTCGCCATAACTTCCGAACGAAGGCTCGGATCGAGTTGAAATTTGGACCATCCGCAATTCGTTCTCGATTGAATGCCATAAGTTTTGTGGCAAAATCGTTCAAAAAATTAAAAAGTTACATTAAAGTTTATCAAAAGTTTTTTTTTTAAACTAAACGGCGACAAAATCTGAGGTGGCCAAATAATTTAGAATGTCCGTCCGGTCACGAATATGTGAATTTTATTTTGATCCGATAAGTAGTGTACATGGAATTATATTATAACAAAAGTAACGTTACCATGGCAACGAATTTGTATGTCTCGCCATAACGTTCGATCGGAGGCTCGGAGCGAGTTGAAATTTGGACCATCCGCAAGCTTCGTTTCTCGATTGAATGCCATTAGTTTTGTGGCAAAATCGTTCAAAAAGTTACAAAGTTACGTTAAAGTTAATCGAAAGTTTTTTTTAAAATCTCAACGGCGACAAAATCTGGATGGCCAAATTATTAGAATGTCCGTCCGGTCACGACTTTGTTAATTTTATTTTGATCCGATAAGTAGTGTAGATGGAAATTACATTATAACAAAAGTAACGTTGCCTATGGCAACAAAAAGTCGCGCGAAAGTTTCGTAATGCACTGCCGCCTAGAATAATCAAAATACTTTCGAGGACAGTGTATTATTTGTCCAAAGAGTTAAATAGTTTTCCCAAAGGGTCAAGGTCCTCTAGATGGCGGTGGATTTTATCCACAAAGTAAAGGTTTACCACGGTTTACCCATAATACCTTGCCCAATAATAAATTAATATTGAAACTGGCCCTGTGGACAGCGAACGTCGCAAATTTTAAAATATAAAAAAATGTGCATTGTGGGTCTAGCTATAGCACGTGCTCGCTTTTCAACGCGTCCAACAGAGCGTTTCCTAGTTTATTTATATCAAGAGTCTAGTACAGCACAAATACAATTTAAAAATTGACAAAATAATATTATGTATAACCGTTATATTAGTCACTCAACGTATAACTAAAGTAAAAATAAAAATAACATTATTATCAGATACCTACGAACTAACACATAATTATATGATAAACAATAAACAAATATATCAAAATTAGAAGTGCAACAAAATATGAGAGTAAATAATGTTTATGTTACAATATTACAGGAATGTGTTCATAAAAGAAAAGAGAGAGATTTTTCACCTTTAACTGCAGTGCAATTGCTGATTGATTTTTTAAAAGAATTAAAATCATAAATATGTCGAACTTTGGTAAATTAGGTAAATTATCAAATGGAGGTGAACGAAAAGTGTAAGATCTACGGGTAAAAAAAGTCTATGTCTAGCTACATGGAAAAGGTGCGATAAGCCTAGCATAGCGGGATGGAACATGGAGTGGAAACATGAAGGCAATGACTGGTGGACCGGGAAAAAGTCATTGATGATACGGTGCAAGAAATACATATCATAATGTTTCCTTCAAAATTCTAGATCTGTCATGAAAAGTTCACTCATAATTTGTTGTGACCAATCGTTAAAAGCTGGTACTCGATACTACCTTGTTCACAGTTGAGTTTTATATAGTTAACAGACAAATATATGACACAACTTTTATTATTGTAACTTTATTCTTACCGAATACACAAGCGTAAAATCCAGAGGGAAGAAACCGCATGCAGTAATGCAGACTTTCTGGTGTAACAGCTGTAAGCTGAACCGCTTGAGCTGAAACAGGATTAAATAATATGTTGTATTCTATTAAAATAAAAATGTGTTCTGTCTTGTAAATAAGTGACTTTGTGTCATATATTAACAAAATGGTGGTATGTTTTCCCCACTGTTATATTGACAGATAAAAGCGAATTGAACTATTTACTTTCTTAAAAAGTTAACACTGAAGGACCAACGAGATCGAAAAACAAAATATAATATTGTAATAAACGATAGACACTAAGATGCAACAAAAATGATTGCAAGTCAATAAATAAGATATTGTAAATGTACAACGCCAATTTTTCCCTTTACTCTCTATCAAAGTTACAATTTTATACAAGAGTTTATTTTAAATTCATATATATTCCATTGGAACTATATTGTTTAATTGTATATTTGCATAATGCCCAATTAAAAAGTGCATTCACTTTAAGACTGATTTCTAGTTTAAGGCAATGAAGCTTTCACCGGGCGTTTAGTGACAACGAAAGAAATTGCCTAATTAACTTTTGAAAACCTAGCTGGTGAAGATTCAATAAACCTTCTGGTAAGATTGGCGATATATGTTCTAAATTAATTTTCTTTTACACCGTATAAAGAAGTCTTGAATTGTAAACAAAAAGACGATTCAAAATAATTTTAACGAGGACATAATAATATGTTGTCTGTCAATTACACGGGTTCATTGAAAATATCCCAGTTTATAATTCTTTGCAGGTTTAAATCGTGGTGAATTACGCTGTCGATGTAAACAATACCCACAAAACTGAAGATATTTTTTAATGTGCTACCATGTGCGCGAAAAAGAGGCAAAAATAAACAAAGAAAGGCCATTATTTCCACCGACAATGTTGGCTTGAGCTCTAAGCGCTAAACTCTGATTCAAATTGTCACCCAAATTCGAGTCCGTTGTGACCTGCATACATTACTGAAGGTTTTTTACTAGGTTTACCTTAGTTGTTAATGCGAATGCAAGATGCGTCTTAAACTGCCTCAGACATACCTTTTCATTACTATCCTATTCGAAATATACCCAGTTGACATCGCACCATATAACAGGATTATTTATATATTACACACAAAATTTAAAATTTATATATAACATTAACACACAACACATATACATTAACAATAAGTATATCATATTCATAAGACAGCAGATGGTTCGTAATGCTGACATATTTAACTCGATATTTGACAGTTTATTGCATATTATTCATTTATCTACTTAAAGTAACAGTTCAAGAAGTATTCGAAAAGTAAAATACAGTATAGTACTCACTTCCCTACGTGTGGCTGGCTCAGTATTGTTCCTCATCGTAGCGTGCACAATATGCCCAGTAGAGTTTCCCTGCATTGAACAAGAAAACATTAAAACAACCTTAACAACAAAGGGACTTAAGAGGAGTCGCTGAGGCTGGTGCGTAGACAAGTTTAGGTGAAAAGCTTTCTGTCTTTTTCGGGTAAGAGGTTAATAACACCGTTATCAAATTTGATACTTACGTTATAAAATATTAATCTATGTTATCCAGTGCGCGTATTTGTAAATTGATTCATTAATTTTTTATTAAAAAAATAGTGAAATCAGCATAGTTTACTCCATTTTGGTAAACTTCAGGAATTTATTCCAAGTGATTATATTTTTTAGACTCAAATTTGGATATTGAATATCAACGTTTAAATCAATCTGAACGAGTAAGTAAATTTGGATTTATCGTAAGATAAACGGTTTGGTGGGAATTGTCCATGTTTTGGATTTCCCACTTTCTCACGTTTTTGAGTCATTATAGCAACCAAGTGCGGATATCACACACATTCATGCAAATTTAGCAACCGTACAGCAGAAATCATCAACAACAGAGCGCGCGCCTTTGAGTTGGGCCAAGCTCAGCGTCCTCGCTTCAGTAAACAAAATAAAAAAATATCATTCAATCTCACCACTTTGGCTAGTTGTGCGCAGCAGTAACTAATTATAAAAATCTTGAAAATACACCACGATATTAAAGCGACTTCAAAAATAATTGTTTTCAAGGGATGATATCCCCCATTTGTTAATATGATAACCACCCTGAATAAATAAAAAGTATTTATTAAAATATCTGTTAGTGAATTCGCAACTCTTATCAATAGCTGGAAAAAGTAAATACTGTTCACTTCTTCAGTGACGTCACACAAAGCGCTGTGAGTGGCGGCAAACCTCTGAACTAAGTCTGCATCAACAGTTTTTGGGTCGCGCATGCGCCTATTGAGCAACTGAAAACGATGTATCAATGCGAAACACCACGAAATAAATTGGGTCTCAGCTATATAGTTGAAGTTCATTGTTGCAGTGAAACTTGCAATAAACACAAATATTAAGTTTAATTCAATTTTTAACATACTAAATACTAGTATAATAGAGTCTAGTATGAAAAACAACGTTAACGCAAACACGTGCTGGGCAATAAGAAAATGTTTACATTTCTCATGAGACACATTTATCTGGAGACTGTCCAACATTGCATCAATATTATTTAAGTTTCTCAAAAGCTGCAATATATTTCTTTTGACTTTGGGCTTCAAGGAGAGTAATAATCAAAATAAATATTCGAATGTTGTATTGAACACTGTCGTTAAGAAATGTTATGCATGATATAGAATGATAAGTAATATTATAAAGTCCTACATTTCCCACAACAGTTATAAGTAAAACTAGGGCGATGACGAAAAGGTTGTAGGCAGCTCCGCGTGATGAGTACTGGAGAGTGGTTGAGTTGTTTTCTTTACGCAATGAAAAGCAGGCGAGTCCCAAAGCCTTGTGCACGTAAAACACTGGTGTGATGCAGGTGTAGATGTCAGATGCTGGGGATACAGAAGGCCGGACTTGGTGCTGTGCTTCGACATCTGTTCCATGTCCTACATCTCTCTTTTCTGATGGCATTATCGCTGCTTCTCAGAAATTCATCTATTCAATTTTCCAAACTGCCCTAGTGCAAGAATGAAACGATGCATTCTATTTATCTGCGAATAACTGTCTATGAGTTGGCAGTTAAGATGTAACTCTACATAAACCGCAGAAGGTTAGGCCTTTATTGTTACTGTCTCCTTCTCTAGTCTACAGGTAACACACATTACTTAATTGTGTTTAATACTTTTCAATTAAATTAAGTGAATCGATAAATATTCTGATACTGTTATATAACGATGCCTGTCATTTTTTTCTCGATTTGGTTAGTCGGGAAACACTCCCGTAGGTGTAATTACTACAATTATGTCTGGAATGGAATGGTGTCTGGAATGCGGGAGACCGTGGTTCGATTCCCGGTTGGGGCGGACTTTTTTTAATTTCTGAATTGTAGTAAATAATGATGCCTGTCATATTGACAAGAGCAATTAACCCTTTTGCAGAGGTTCTATATTTACACACCTTTCAAAATCTACACAATTAAACTGACAGTTTTCATACTTTACCTCGGCAAAAAGCTGCTTGTTGTTCGATTTAGAATTTTTACCTACTAAATCTAAATGATTAGACGATTTTTGTAATGGATCAAAATCGCAGTTGTGTATAAACAAACAAAAAAACACAAATTCCGGGATTCGAATTTTGCTTGCCTGATAGCTAGATTTCAATTTAAAAGAAAAAATTGGAAAACTGAAAAATTGCAAAAAAATCTATTTTTGAAAATATACTCAAAATTTGATTTTTTTCAATTTGATGCCAATTGGAATCAAAATCAGATTTTTCTAAAATATCAGGAAAAATAAAAAAATGTCTAAAATTCAAAAAAAAATCACAATTTCAATTGTTGGGTAGAAAAAATTTTGGGTGTCAAACATATGCCCTATAAAGGGTAAGAAGTCGATACATTTAATATACTATTAGCCTTGAGAATTCTATTTAACTGTACCGACAGTGTTGGCTCGGACGCTAAGCGCTCGACTCTGATTCGGGAGGTCCCGGGTTCAAATCCCGTCGAGACCGGCAATCCTGACTGAAGGTTTTTTCCGAGGTTTTCCTCAGTCGTTAAGGCGAATGCAAGGGATTGAATCCTCTTAAATAGCCCTCGGACATCCCTTCACAATTTCCTATCCGCACATACCTAGTTCACCTGAAGAGGGGCTAATTGCACCCTATAACAGGTTTCCCACGATAAAAATTTAAAAAAAATTATTTAACTGTAGTATTTCTACATTTATTTGTAAAAAGCAATAAAGTTAAATTTATATTTAAGTTGCGTCCAGGAAAACAGAAAAATATATAAGTTTGTTTACTACACATACACAACAATTGATTCACGTTATATATTTGAGAATTATAAAGCCTAATAGTTTATCGAAACGTTATGAGAAAATTGGATACAAATTTAATAACCGTTATAAATCCTAAACGTTTTAATTCATTAATCACATAAATAAAATATTTTAATCGTTTACAAACAGACACCAATTTTCTATTTGGTAATGAAAAATACCCAGGATAATAAAATAAATATACAATAGAAAATATGTGCACATATGTATATATTTACACTTTTGTTGTCATTTTCTTCTTAATGTTATAAGATCTACTACAACAAGCATTTTGACATTGTTAATTAATGTTGAGCATAATAATCTTAAATTTTGTCAATATACGTTATGTATTCAGTCAGTGTAGTGACAAGATAATTTAATTTTTATCTAGATAAAGATAAAGATAATCATGCGATTAATAAGTTTAAATTGTATAAGTTATATTAGTTAGCGTAATTGTATAAAAATAAAACGCAAGCAGCCAGCAGCTAGTGTGAACTATTTGTTTATTATTATTTTCTCTCATCTGCATTTCGACGCATTTATATATACTACAGCACTCACTAAGAACAACTGAAAAAAATTTATCATGTATTTAATTTGCAAAACAAATGTTTTACCCTGTTGAGTAGCAGATACAAAAGTAAAAGTTTGCTTCATCAGAACATGAAGGTGAAGGATCAGGCAATTAAAATATTTACGAAGAACTTGCATAACATTCACTTTGTGACTAAGAGAAATTCAAGTTATTTATCTTTTAACATACACTTTCGGGTGAACACATGGATTCAGCTTTTCACATTTAGCTTAATTCATTTAAAATATTCATAATTACAGTATTTATATATCTACTTTATTTTTAAATATAGTTAAGTAGGCGTACTAGAATATTCTTAATTTTTAATCATCTATAATATGGATATCCGTTATAGGAACATTTTCAACACTTCTGCGATTCGTTGCATGCCACAAAACATGTCAGAAATTCAGCATAACTAAATAAAGATAACGTTTACCATACAAATACATATTGACCTGTTTTGTTCATTTGCCAATCAGTTATCGAAAATGGTACATGCCAAATTTTTAAGCTCTACTAAACAATTAAATAAAATTCATTTTTTAACCACTATTTCAAAACATTACACAATGTTGTAGTTGATTGTTTGCGCACGATATATATTATGACGCATTATAACTCAAAACCGACATTCGTTTTAAAGACTTATGCCTGTTCCATTGGTCTTTGTTTGAGATATAAGTTCATTGCTATCGAATTGCAGTAAAATAAAAACGTAAGTAAACACTGTTGCCACCATCTGAAACCAAGAGAGACATGAAGATTAAGAAATAACCTAAATATTAATAAATATATACAATTCAATTTTGCGAAAAACAAAACGATAAAATTTTAAAGTGTGAGGCCAAAACTTAAATTATGTTGTAAACGAAAAATATTTGTAATTTGTAAATGATGCGATGAAAATTGACAATGCTTTTTATGTCATAAGTGAGAGATTGAGTTATTTTGATTAGATATTTGACTAAATTTTGTCAAACAGTAAAACATTCATTATTTCATTTAAAATTTCTTCTGACGTCCCTCAAAATATTGTTTTGGTGTTTTTTTGTAATTTATCTTACCGTTTAATGAGTGTGCTTACACAAAAATTGTACTGACAATACAATCTGAAATTATGTGTATGTACTTGACCAAAATTGCTTTAATTTGTCAATAGTAATCCATAAGTTTACGAAATACACTCTAATGACTCACCGAGTGAACAAGCATGAAATCTATTGAGAACAAACCACAGGCCGTGATTCGTACTTGTTGATGTAACAACTGCAAGCTGAACCTCTTGAGCTGGAATTAGAAAAAGGTACAATTTACGTTTCACAAAGAATTTCAGATTTCAAGGAGTTGTTAAATTCCACGATTTTGTTCTTAGTCAAAAACGTGTCTCAATTGCGTTTTATATAATTCACAAAAAAAAAATACAAATACAAACAATATACAGAAGAATACACACAATTTACTCACTTCCTTCTTTGTAGTACAACTTTTGATAGTATTAAGCAACATGTGGACAATATGTCCAGACTCCTGAGCCTGTGTGACAAAACGGTTTAAAAGTTATTTTATATCCACACAATCAATATTTACATTAGGATAGTTTATAATGGATCTTACCTCTCTGGCCAAGAGCGAGCACGGAACACAGACACTAAGAAGTCTGAAAAAACCCAGAGATGTTGTGTAGAATACAAAGATTAAAACGAGTACACTTACATGGCCACCCTTTAAAAATAAAATAATAGTTCTTATCACAAAGAAAACGTCTAATAAAAAATCTAAAAAGCAATTGGTAATGATTATCACCAGTTGAATTGAGTATGAAGCGTTGACTTTATCAGTGACGTTACTGAGAGCGCTGTGCGCAACGGAAAACGCCTGAACTACAGCTCTGTCAATACGTGTTGGGTCGCGCATGCGCGTATTGAGCAACTGAAAACGCTGTCTCAATGCGAGCAACCATGCGATGACCTGGCTCTCAGACATGTAATTTATAAACCGTGCGAAAAAGAATCCTACAGGAATGGCCCACTGATTTTCTTGCTCACTGTCGAAAACACCACTAGCATTATCCACTATACTTATAACGATCAACACAAAGATTGTAAACGATTGATGAACAATGAGAAAAACCCTGTTTTTCTCGAAAGGGACTTTAATATTTACTGTTTTAAGCTTTGTGTCTATGTGCTGTAGCTGTTCAAAACATGATATAGCCCTACTCTGTTTTCTAGAGGTTTCGAAAATATACAGCATAAGTAGAAAGGGTAGATTGATTTGAATTTCGTCGCTGATAAACGTAACAAAAGTTATGGTTTTATAATTAATTGCCTTCAAAACTAAATTAGTCATGACAATAATAGACAAGGCTATTGCGATGACGAAGAGGTTGTAGGTAGCTCCGCGTGATGAGTACTGGAGAGTGGTTGAGTTGTTTTCTTTACGCAATGAAAAGCAGGCGAGTCCCAGAGCCTTGTGCACGTAAAACACTGGTGTGATGCAGGTGTAGATGTCAGATGCTGGGGATACAGAAGGCGGGGCTTGGTGCTGTGCTTCGATGTCGTGTGTCATTATTGAAGCTCGAGCTCTAGCGTATTTTTTTCAATCATAAAGTCGTTTCACTTTTATTATTGTTATTTTTTTTATTTTTCTAAATTAATATGTACCCTGTTGCTTAAAATAATCATTTTGCTTAATTTTTAAGCAACAAGCTAAAGTGACACCATTTGATCTGTTTGAAAACTTTCTTAACATTGTTGTTTTTTGCTTTCACCTTACAATAATTAACGTGTATGAATGTATGAAGTCAACATACTATTACCCTCTATCAGTCATAAAATGATTTAAAAAAATAAACAATAAGTAATAGTACTTTGTTATTATTTTGCATATTTAAAATATATTTGGATTTTACAACAAAATTATGAACATGTTTACTATCTTATAAAACCAAAATGTAGAGATTTTAGCAATTTTAAAAATACTAACGAATAATATACTTTCAAGTTTGATCTGGTGATGATCTCTTTGTATAGCAAGTTCAATGTAATTGTTTTTAATTACTGTGTGTGTGTAATGGGACAAACATACGGAATAATTTATATAAACTAAATATATTAATAAATGTCAGCATTTTTGGGAAAATATAACAGTGTTATACCTATACGTCTATCTGGCTGGATTATATATGTAATTTCCCATTCAGTCTCATAAATTTTGATTTTTAAAACTTGCAGACGACAAGCAATCATGCATGTACTTAATTATGTTTTATTTTAAACCTCAATGTTACAACTTAAGTTCACTAAGTTGATAGTTAACGTAAACCGATTGATTTCCACACAAGGAAATAACAATATTCCAACACACAGTAATAAACTATATGTATTTATTGATTTTAAAATTTGACTGATAACTATTGACTATTTTAATATGAAATGCAACAAAATATAACAAAAACAACATAAATCAACATTTGCACACTTAATCTGCATTATGTTACACGTAATGTAGATGCTCACTGTTCTAGTTTGTCTGGTACACTCGAAGTAAAACATTTTATTCGAGATTATATAAAAATGTATTGTGCACGACGTGAAAATTCAAAGCACTTTCCGGTATTAAATAAATATAAATTATCTTACATTTGTTGATCAAAATGTCAAATCATTCGTTTCGAAGACTGTGTATATATAATAATATATAATATGGTACCATACGAAATCAACTGACAAATTTCACGCATTTTTATGTCAAACGAAAATCAATCGTAGAAAATGCGACTGCCATCAAAACACTTGGGTAAAACATTTTTCATATCTGGGACAGAACACTCAGACATATAGCCTAAGACGTTTTGGGGCGCTTTAAAAGCAACGATTATTCGCGCCTTTCAAGTACATAAAATGTTAAACCAAGAAAGTAGTTAGGTACATTATTGTTCTTTTACAAAGTGACAATATAGATCGTGTTGTATAATACTATGCATGCGATAGGTAAGGAGGCCGGTAGATGTCATAATATTGTAATTGAGCATATGACGAAGCAAGTGTTGTTTCTAACACTGTTTGTTTGTTGTTGTGATTAAGTTCCAGGTTAATATTATGATTAGGAGAAAACATAAAGGCTGTTAGAAGTGGCGTGCCATCATTTTAAAGCGTCTGGTCGATATAATATAGCACAGTTGGTAAGGTGGTTGGTTATATGTACTCTTACCTATGAATAAAATGTGATTTGCAAGTGATTTGTGATATAATGAAGATTTTGTAGCATTTTGTGAAATGTTTAATGGGTGTTCATATTTCCATGGTGTTTCAGATATGTAATTAACCTAAGTTTTTCGAAAACAGGTTTAAGTAGGCCTACATTATAACTTTTGGTTTAATATATATACAATATTGTATAAACTATATTTCAATATATTAACACATTTCACATCATTTAATTTAACATCCAGTTGTTCTCCATTTTACAGGAGAGATGTTAAATAAATTAATAAAAGTATTAAAAATTAAAATTCGGTACGAGTCCAATTTTTTTGGGATGTATGTCAGAAAATCGATACAGCTATGTGGACAACTAGACATTTCGACTTACTATTCACATATATATAGATATTGACTGTGTTTCGTTTCTTTGCCAATGGATAAAACAGTGGTACAAGTCAACTTGGGTTAAGCTCTACTCAACAAATTTCATGAAGTGGATTCATACCACTTTTCCAAAGCACCAGTATTGTGTTCATTGTGTACACACAGAGAATTTTATTTCACACACTGAAAACATTCGATTTAAAGATGTATGCCAGTGGAATTGTACTTTGTTTGAGATAGAAGTGCATTCTTATCAAATTGTACTAAAATTAACACATAGGTAAACACTGTTCCCACCATCTGAAACAAACAAAATACATCAATATAAAGGATAAACACAAACATTTAATAGGTCTTTATATTATTGAGTATGTACACCAACCGATTAGTCTATGAGTAAATTGACATTATTTTTAAAAGGCCAAACTAGTTGTACTATGTATTTATAATGAACATGTTTGTTCTGCTCATACTGGCAAAACGTATACTGTTCTTTGTATGTCAGCAGTTAAAAATGAAAAAGTACATTGCGATATCAATTTGTTCTCGTACATAAATTTATTTTGCTGAACTTCATATGGTTTATAAAACCATTCATGATCTATTTAAGATTTCCTCGTTTACGTTTGAAGTTTATTTAAATGCGAACACATTAGATGTGTTATGAACAACCGGTGACGTAATAAAAGAAGGGGTCTAGAAGATATCTTTTTCGCCGACATCCTGTGGTCAACTCTCTGTACAACTGATTTGTAACGCCTTGTGAACTCCATTATATTCCATATATTATATTGTTATTAAATTGGCTTTGAATGACTCTTGCTCAACAAAATAGTCAATATCAAGAAGGTAGATAGAAGAAAAATAACTTATTATAAAAACAAAAAACTGAAAACAATCTGTAGTCAGCAACCGCTTGTTGACAGCTAGACCCTTTGATTTAATTATGTCTCCGGGTGTACACTAGACATAGATATATAAATTTGACAATAGTAGCACAATAGTTGACGTAAACTCTAGCATGACGCTCATTGACTGCAACTCACCGAGTGAACAAGCATGAAATCTATTGAGAACAAACCACAGGCCGTGACTCGTACTTGTTGATGTAACAACTGCAAGCTGAACCTCTTGAGCTGGAATTGGAAATTATTTACAATTTATTATTCACAAAGACTATCAGATTTAAATAAGTTGGAAAATACCGCAAAAATGGTAAAAATTGTGACACAAAAATGCAATTCAATTCTCAATATAATAATTATCTAAACATACCAACCAAACACAATACACAACGGATACATAAATTAACTCACTTCTTTCATTGTAGAACGACGTTTGGTACGATTAAGCAACTTGTGGACAACATGTGCAGACTCCTGAGCCTGTGTGACAAACGGTCATAATTATGTAATTG
Source organism: Sweltsa coloradensis (assembly GCA_024449915.1). Taxonomy (NCBI): domain Eukaryota; kingdom Metazoa; phylum Arthropoda; class Insecta; order Plecoptera; family Chloroperlidae; genus Sweltsa; species Sweltsa coloradensis. Next base: position 179,422 of record JAMZAV010001405.1, read on the forward strand.
TATTTCACATAATCAACATTTACATAAATAAGGTAATTATGTCTTACCTCAATGGCCACAAGATAGCAGGGAAACATAAACTTAGAATCCTGAAAATAATCATAATTGTTGAGAAGAATTCAAATATTACTAGTATTATATCAGCATCGCCACTCTTTAAATATATAGTGGTAGTTCTGATAATAAAGAAAGCGTACAACAAAAAATCTAAAAAGCAATTGGCCATGGTAATCACATGTTGAATTGCGTATGAAGCGTCGATTTCACCACTGACGTCACACAGAGCGCTGTACGCAGCGGCAAACCTCTGAACTAAGGCTGCATCAACAGTTGTTGAGTCGCGCTTGCGCGTATTGAGCAACTGAAAACGCTGCCTCAAAGCTAACAACCATGTGATAAACTGGCATTCAGCCATGTATATTATGAACTTTGTGACAAAATATCCAATCGGAATGGACCATGGGTCCGTCGTCTCAATGTCAATAGCCTCACTAGCGTAATCCAAGATACTTATAACAGTCAACACTAAGATTGTGATCGATTGATGAGCAATAAGAAAAACCCTGTTCTTCTCGTAAGGCATAAAGATATTTATTAATTGAAGCTTTGTGTCTATGTGCTGAAGCCTTTGAAACGATGAAATAGCCCTATGCTGCTTTCTAGAGTTTATTAAAATATACAGCATTAGCAGAAAGGGAAAATTTATTTGAATTACGTCACTTGTAAATGTAACAAAAGTTATGGATTTATAATTTAATGCACTTAAAACTAAATTAGTCACGACAATGACCACCAAGGCTAGAGCAATGACGAAGAGGTTGTAGGCAGCTCCGCGTGATGAGTACTGGAGAGTGGTTGAGTTGTTTTCTTTACGCAATGAAAAGCAGGCGAGTTCCAAAGCCTTGTGCACGTAAAACACACTGGGGTGTGATGCAGGTGTAGATGTCAGATGCTGGGGATACAGGAGGCCGGGCATGGCGCTGGGCTTCGATGTCGTGTTTTAATCGTTTTGCTCTCCTTGTAACTATTTTAAAATCATATTGTCGTTTACCTATCATTATTATTTTCCTTTTTTTTTCAAAATAAATATAAACGATGTTGTTTATTATCCTTAAAGCTGAATTTGTCAACCAACAATTTAAGAGTGACACAATTTTATTTGTCCCAAAACTTTAAAAAAAAAATATAAAATGTTGTTGCAATCAGTTGACAAATGTATTCGCATGTAAGTTAACATACACTGTCACCCTCTTGCAAACATTTTAATTCTACTTCTTATAAAATTATTATAACAAAAATTGTTCAGATTGCATTATTAATATTTGTCATACTTAAAAAAATATATGTAGTAATTGAGAATGAATTTCGAAAATTAGCATAAAATTATTGAAAGAAATCAAAATATGAGAATTTTCCTTTTTTCTATATAATAATATCATGTATAAGCTTGCGTTCTCCGTCTGTAGCTGTCTTTACAGATTTCTTTTTAATAACTCATTCGCGTATGTAATAGTATTCAAAATAAGTAAATTGATATGTTGAAAATACACTATTTTATGTCTGCATAAATGTGAAATATAACAGCTCATTCACTAGTCTGGATACATTATTTCGTGAACCTGTAAGGCTTATGCATTTTGTGTATTAAAACTTTCGGATAAAATGCTTAAATATAATACATAATGTGGTAATATTAACGGTCCCAATATTACACTTAAATTTCTCTGGGTTGATAGTTAAATGCAAACCGATTGATTTTCACACTAGCATTTATTATTTTATCAACACATTGCAAAGCTATAGTTACTTGTTTTTAAAAGTTAACTGCAACGTCCTGATTATTTGAATATATAAAATGAAGTGCAATAAATATTATGAATACCGAATAGGCAACACACAGAGACTACATCTGCATAATGTTACACTATGCTCACTGTTCTAGTTTGTCGGATTATACATTTTATAGTTCGTACCTTTATAAATGAGTTTTATGGATTATTAATATTAACATTATATGTGTTGTAACTAGATTTAAAATGCTAAGCATTGCGATATTAAAAAACAAATATCATTTGGACATGGTTCGTAAAAATGTCAAAATCAACCACTTTGAGACAGTGAAGAATTTTACGTCATAAAAAACATGAACGTTTCAACCCTGTTTTTGAATACAATTCAATGCGTAAGTAAATTGAATATCCAAAAAACGAATTTAAATTGTGTTTTCATATTAAAAATATTTCAATTTAATAAATTTAAAAGTGTTTCATTATTAGATAAATATCACATGGTTGATTAAATCGTAAACTTATCCAGACCTACAAATTGTCACATAATGGCATTATTTAACGCAAAGTTGTACTATTTCATGATTTCAAAACTCAAAATTTATTATATCTGATTATAAAGGTAACTTTTGAGTTTTAACAATTTAATTACAATAGATGTTAAGACTGGAGTTCAAATGGCATTTTCTATGGTAACAGTTCGACTTGATTTTATCAATAATATACCTGGGATTTATTTACAGCCAATTTGTCAGATTTGTTCATGAGCACTGAGAATAATTATTATATTTTTTTAAACTACGGACTTTAACTTCTTAGGAAATATTTCAATTCATTTTATGACATAATCTATATTTTTGAAAACTCAAAGACGTAAAATTTACCCCTCAAAATACACGAAATTTGTAAGAAACCACCAGCTTCCTTTCCAAAGTCTTCGTGTGAATTGCCGCTGAGATATAGAAGTTGCGCCAAGTTTGACAATCGTTAACCCTTTCATCAATCCAAAATTCCTTTGAAAGAAGTAGATCATTTTGTTTTGACGAGCGCAAGCCAACCATTTTCTGTGGATAAAAAATGTTATTTTAACCTCAAACATTAAAGAAATTACTTGGCTAATATAGTTTGGTAGAGGATAATGAACTAAGCAAAGACCAATTTTTTTGAAAAATGTTAGTTAAAATATTACTTTTTCCAAAGACTATTAGTCTTGGCGCTCTAACGATACGTTGCAAAAGATCTTACTTCCTTCCAATCCAACAATATAGAAAAATTGAAATTGCTTAAGCTTAACTTTAATATCTTACACACATTTCAAAGCAAGACTTTGGAACGGAGGTCTTGGTGCCGTTTTTTTTTTTTATTACAAATTTTTGTTGATTTTGGGGGATATCATACTTTTCGTTGATTGTTCATATCATACTCGTGTAAATACGTTGAAATCTGTAAAAAAGGATAAGTGCCTTTTAAAACAGATTGTGTAGAAAAAAAGATACCATCTTTGCTTTTGTTTACAATCTGAAGTTGACAATATACAATGTCTAATAAAATTCAATTAAGTTTTTGTATTATATAGTTGAAAAATTTTGATCTGCGAATAAACACATTGAATCATAATTTTAATCACAATTAAAATTATTAAAATTGTATAAAAACGACTAAAGTTTTCCAAAGTTAAGGAGTGGTTGGAAACAGGGGGTGAAATATGCTTGTAAAATGTGTTTTTATGTTTCTTATTTATTACTATTCATGCAATTTTCATGCTGATAACTATTTGGTGCCTTATTTAACATTTAATAATTTGGAAATCAAGGTAAAATTAACATAAATATTAGGATGGGGTTGAAAAAATGGTGTAGGAATGATGAAATGAGGCCGATTGGGTAGAAACACATTGAAAAAATTTGGTAATTAAAAAAAATTCCAATTTGGATTATAGAGCTATGATTCTTCAAATTTTTAGGGGTGTGGGGGAGGAATATCGCTTCGTCTCGGCGAATTATTTTATATTGAGTATTAATCACGCCAATTTCATGCTGATAACTCATTTGGTGCCTTCAGTGAATGCTGGAAATCAAGGTAAAAAGTAATTAACTAATAGGATGGGGTAGGAAAAATATGGTTTGGAAATGAATTACGATTGGTTAAACCATTAAAACATACTTATTATTTAAATAAAGTCAATTTGGTTTAGGCTATGAATTATCAATTTAGGGGAGATTTAGGGGGTGTTGTGGGTTGGAATAACGGCTCTATGCTAGTTCGAATTATTTTCTCATCGGTTGTATCAATCAAAGCCAAATTTCATCCTGATAAACCATTAGGAGCCTTTGTGTTGATGCTGGAAATCAAGTAAATAATAATAACTATAAGCGATAGGGTATTATAAAAATTGGTTTAAGGAAATTAAGAATTGCCATGATTGGGATTAATAAAAATAAGATCATAATTTTAATTAAAATTGAATTATAACATCAAATTAAGATAGATTTTGAATTTATTCAAATTTTAAAATGGGGTATGTAGGTTAGGAATTGCGTGTAACTTTCGGACATTGTTCCGGGTATATGAGTCTTGTAACCATCAGCCAAATTTCCAAATGATTAATCAATTAGTGCTTGTGGTTGAGAACTTAAAATCAGTAAAATAATTAAATAAACTATTAGGCGATTTTATGATGACAACATTTGATTATATAATGAGAATAGGCAAAACAGAAATTTTTTAGGTATTTAAAACACATTGAAACAAAAATTTATAATATTTGATTACAATTCAAATTTTTGGGTTATGAGCTATGATTGTTTTAAATTTTAGGGGATTGATTTAGGGGGTGATTGGGGGTGGAATATATGTCATCTCGGTAAAGTATGTGATCTGAGTACATTAAGTGTGGTCTAATTTTATAGTTCTAAGAGGCAACCGTTTTCTCTAAGGCTACATATTCCATACTGTCCGAACCCACCCAAACAACCAACCAACAACCTAGACCAAAACCAGCCAGCCTAAAGATTTTTGTCGAACGTCTGTACGCACTTACTTTAACAGAAAGATTATCGACTTCAGGTGAATTTTTTTTATTTTGGTATCTTCAATCTACCACATATTAGGTCCTATACGAAATTTCAGATTGTAATATTTGTGGGCATGTCGATCACTGAAAACCCATTATCCTTGGGTATGGAGGTAAACGGGTCGTAGTAAGCCATGCCTTCTAGGCATCCGGTGCGCTTGATGCTGTGGCGACGACCTCGCCTAGATTGGTTATACCATTTTAAATCTTTTATCTTCACAATTATTCTTTGGAAATCACAGAGATAAAATTGCACGGTCTACTGTATTTCCTAGCGGACTTGTGGGAAACCTACTTGTTGTATATTCAGTAAACCTTGGCTCAATCGGCCACCGCTACATATAGTCTGGCATTCGAAACGAGGATCGGTTAAATCCCATTTAATTCAAATACAAATAAAATATACCTTTAAACGTGGCATACTACAATATTTAAGTTTATACAATTTCTTCAGGATTGAATCTGACGGATTTATTCGTCTTTGTTGCCAGCACCTACTAAACATGTTAAGGATGTTGGTTTTAAATATTAGTGAAATAAATTCAGTGGCTAGTAGAAGTGGACGGAGGAAGAGGCGTGGGAGTAACAACAGCATCCAGAACATGACTTCGAGCTTGTTTTAAACCCTTTTTCAATCACAAGAAATGTTCGTACCCCCAACAAAATTTAAGTGTGTTGGCAGGTACCTTAATCCACGATTATTAAAATTTTAAAGTTCATTTCACATTTCACGAAAGCTGGATGACAAACTCAACAGCGCCTTAATTTAATAATGTTGATAGGGTGCGGCAGCTGCCCATATAAGTTTTTGAAATGCATACTTGCTCACTGCATCTTAGTTGTGGAACCGTAGAGTGCACTTAGATATCATTGCGGTATATATCAACTTGTGTGGTATTGTTGTAGTTTTCATTAAGCAGAGCTGCCTTATCAAATTGTAGTAAAATTATATGTAGGTCGTCACGGTTGCCACAATCTGAAATCAAAACTAATTTCATTAAACAAGAAAACATTAAATGTTTGTTTTGTGAAACGTTCACGCACTCATAATACTTTCAATCACTGATAAACAGTGAAAGAATTAAACTATTACGATGTGCTTGGAATTTCGTAAAAAATGTGAGATCTTATGCGAAAACTAATTAAAAAATATTACATAATTAATTGTCAATTGTCATTATTAACATAATCAAACGAAACGAATCTTTGATTTCCCTATTTATATAATTTTTAAAATGTTTAGCGTCAATAAATGAATTTGCCTAGGCGTAAACTTCCCCACAATTGTTCCTGGGGTAAAGACGCGTCTTTCGATAACCATCACCCATCATACCCAAAATATTAAGCGAAATCCATTTTTTAAGTTTTTGGAACTTCAAAATCGAGTAAGATTAATTAAGATAATATTCATGACGTTTTTACTCGTTATCGGCTTATTAATCTAGAAAGTAAGTTTCACCAAAGACAAGGAAATTATTTGTGTAGGCCTATCTTCTTACAAATGCTGAATAAAAAAAATGTATGTACATATGTTTGTCCATCATAATTATTTTATCATGAATGTGTGGTCTAAAACAAAATGGATTTTGTTTGGAAAAACTAGGAAAGTGTTAATAATATTCAAATAATTCTAAGTTAAATTACATTTTACCAATATGAAGAAGAATTCAAGATTTACAATATTTTCTCATTGTAACAGTGAAACGTTTCCTAAGTCTAAAAGTAATAAGCACCGCACTTACCGTAAAGGTTAAAGAGAAATCTAGTTGGAAGAAACCGCAGGCCGTAAGAGAGACTTTTTGGTGTAACAGCTGTAGGCTGAACCGTTTGAGCTAAAAGATTATCAACTCGTATAATGATAAGAAACAAGATAAGAACCATATTTTCCAAAACTAACGAAGAAGGGCCTATACGAAAATTTGAGGTGTTGGAGGAGTAGAAATATTGTGTGACATAATCCAGTCCCAGCCATGAATTAAGTAATTTGCCATTTGATTGAGGAAACTCTTAATAAATTCACTTTCTATCGGGACTGCCGGTCGTCAGTATTGTAGTGAAGACATCCTAATAGATCCGTGTTATTATCACTGAACCATCGTTTTCATATCTTCACAATACTTGGAACCCTTTTTTTCGAGAATATATAGTTAGACTTATAATAAAATGTAATTTGAAACGTATGCACTTCCAGGAAAAATATTTTGGGGGGTTTGATATGATTTTGCATTTTTCTACAAAACACTCTGGTCTTTCTTATATTTGGGGACATGCCAATTTAATTCTCCACCGTCAATAAAATGTAAAACGCTTAACGTTTTCAAGCACTTAAGGATTCAAAGTTTTTTTTTTTAACTTACCAATTTTCTTTTAGTAGGCCACCTAGTATGTCTATACAAAGTGTTCATGGACTTACTGGAATAGTTTGCCTGAAATAAAACAAAAACAATAAAATTGTTCACCTAATAAACACATAAATGAAGTTGATAACGGAATAATGTTTACCTCATTGGCTAGAGTAGAACAGACGAAAGAGAGAGACCAAAGTTTAAAGATGACCCATAATGACGAGTACGTTTCATAAATAAATTCAAGACATGACGATTTATCCATCTCTTTTTGGTTTAAGATCCATATTCGTACTAAATAAAAGACGTTCATTAGCATGTCACAAAAGTAGTTGGTCACACTAATCAACAGTTGGAAGAAAATGTTATGTTGACTTTAGCAGTGACGTCACACAGAGCGCTGTGCGCAGCGGCAAACCACTGAACTAAGTCTGCATCAACAGGTGTTGGGTCGCGCATGCGCGTATTGAGAAACTGAAAACGCTGCCTCAATGTGAACAACCAAGCGATTAACTGGTAATCAGCCATGTAGTTGACGAACTTAGACAATGTTATACCAACCAAGAAGAAATATGGCAATTAGGATTCAAGTATGTTTGAAATAAGAACGCAATCCAAGATACTCATAATGGTTAACACAAAGAGTATAAGAACATGATTTAACACAATAATGCGTTGGTGTTGGTAGTAAGGTATAATAACGTTTATTTGTTCAAACATTTTGTCTATCCTTTTCAGAGTTTCAAATAAAGTTATAGCAGATAGTTGTTTTCTTGCATTCACAAGTACAACCAGCATAAGAAAGAAAGGTAAGTTGACCTGCAACTCGTCATTCATCTTTGAAATGAAACTTTCTCCTTGATATCTATGTAATGATAGGTCAATATTTGCTAGGACAATGGCCACCGAGGCTAGAGCGATGACGAAGAGGTTGTAGGCAGCTCCGCGTGATGAGTACTGGAGAGTGGTTGAGTTGTTTTCTTTACGCAATGAAAAGCAGGCGAGTCCCAAAGCCTTGTGCACGTAAAACACTGGTGTGATGCTGGTGTAGATGTCAGATGCTGGGGATACAGAAGGCCGGGCTTGGTGATGTGCTTCGATGTCTTGTGTACAGCTTGGTTCGCTGGTGGGTAACTCTTTTGTTATGCTTTTTATCAGTTTTGACTTCGTCGCAACTGTTCTCGTTGAGGAACTCATTCCGAATGCAACTGATTTGACAGTGACTGTTATTTCTATTGACTTCAAATCGTGATCGTATGATTAGAAAAATAATACTCTTATGACACTTTTATCATTGTCTACTTTGTTTGTTTATTACTGACATAATCATAGACAAATGGTCTAAATATAAAGGCACAGCAATTAACTAATTCTTTAACCTGCCGGATTGTTGCAATTCTCAAGATTTTTTTTTTTTTTTTAAGAAATAAAACAGAATATTTGTTTGTTTGTGAAACGTGAAATCTACACAATATAACTACAGTGTCATACTTGTATTGACGAAATATTAAGGAACATCGAATTGAATCACATTTTTATTGTGGTGTAGAAGAACAAGCATGAGTTAATGCTCTGTGACGTTTTTGAGGTGATACAGAGGTTATTTTGGTAATTATTAATTGTTTTTATAAATGTAAACAAACGAGTAAATCGGACTTTCAACTAAGGATGGACAAATTTTGTAAAATATTTTGCGTATATTGTTGAAGACTGGATAGTAGTTTTAGAAGACAGTTTAAAGCATTTCATAAATGTATCATGTTATTATTTATACTTTCGCGACCCGATATTATTGAAGAGATATTATAACATTGACGGGATGATCTTCATTTTAACTCCGATTTTAGATACAGCACTACATTTTATATACACTACAAATTACCAAAGGTTCAAATGAATATATTGCTTGTTATTATCAGTTTGCGAAACAGGTGGAATTGATTGAAACACTCATGTACGAGTTCTCCAAATCCACAACAGTCGTCACAATATCAAACGCTTTACGGTGTATTAAGATTACATCGTTTATATGAGTTATAATTGTCATTGTGATATGTTTAACATTGGTAATTATGAAAACCTAAATGGAGTGCGTGAAATGTGGCCGATAGAAAACACTTATATACGTTCAAACGTTGTGTATTTATCTGTCCTAGGACAATGAAATCAACTACGTGAAGTCTATTGACAGATTTCATTTGGCATGCCATGTTAAAACGAATATTGTACTGTAATAAATATTAAATCTAAATCATATTACAACTTCATTGTGAACATTACTTTATCTCATTGCGTTTAAATAATATTTTTACTTGGAGATTTGATTGTTTGTATTTTTAAATAAATACACATTTCATTCATTGACATTGTCGGTTTACGTTATCATCAATATTTATTCACCCAATTGTTCATGGCCGCAGAAGAGCGGCTGAGATAAAGTTGTTTCTAACATTGAAATGAGAACAATATCGTATACTGTTTACAAAATATATGTTAGCAAAATAACATCTGAGGATGTCAAGCTAAAATTTTAATTAAAATTTTTTGTTTACGTCTTTCGTAATAGTAACAAATGTTATAGCTTTAATAAAACTGACTTTAAAACTAAATTAGGTACAACAATGACCACCAATGCTAGAGCGATGACGAAGAGGTTGTAGGCAGCTCCGCGTGATGAGTACTGGAGAGTGGTTGAGTTGTTTTCTTTACGCAATGAAAAGCAGATGAGTCTCAAAGATTTGTCCTCTTTCGGAGACGAGTTTAGACGCTCAGATGTCAGGTATGTCCGGGCAAACGATTAACGACATATGTATCATATTCCCAACAACGTTAATAAAAGATAAATCAACGAGATTCTTCGCGTACCTATTTTAAGATAAATTTATCGGTTTTGAATTTAAAAATTTGTGAATCCTCCATAATTCATTTAATTTTGGTTACTTTTGGAATATATTCCAAGTGTAAAGATTTTAAAACGTAATTTTTCATACTAGATATGAACGTTTGAATCAATAATAAATAAATAAAATTTTATTTAGTGTCTACCCACTCAGTTTATAACTGATTTTCAGTGGGGGACTTTAATCAAAACGACCAAGCCAACCCTGCAGGCCCCGACGCAGTCGACGAGTGAGCAGATATACCAACTAAAGATCGATATTTTCAATAGGAAATATAGCAATCAGTTGGTATGGACAGTGCGAACACCCGCGAATCAACGCCAGAATCAACAAGCCGATTCAGAACAACTCTGAAATTTATTATGTGCTTCGTTTGCTAGGACGGCTCCAAAGTCACCGTTTACAAACTCCTAAGACAAGAACTGATGGACTGAAGTTAAAAGTTTAAAAAGTTCTGACTTTAGCGGGAATCGAACCCTGGACCTCTGCATTGGAAGCAGATACGCTAACAACAAGACCAACGAGCCACACACAACAATTTTAATTCACACACAATGTGAACGCGCACGTGAACTTGGTTTTATCGTCAGATAAACGGTTTGGTGAGCATTCCCAGAATTGAAATCTTTGTATACGATTTCGATATTTTTAAGTTTTGGACTTACCTCTCGCGTTGATTTCAAGGCTAATTTTTAACAACCAAGTGTGGATATCAGTATAAAGGAACTCTATTAATAGTTATGCTAAATTTGGAAGGTAATCATATCTCCAGCCCTTCAGCTGCATCGCGCACATAAGTCCAAGATCAGCGAACCCTCGTAAAACACTGGTTATATGCATGTGTAGATGTCAGATGCTGGGGATACAGATGGCCGGGCTTGGTGATGTGCTTGGAGATCGGGTTTTACAATTATTTCATTGTTATTTTTCTAATATTTTCCAGAAAAATAATATAAACCTGGTTGTTATAAATCTTTCTGAAAGTTATTTGTCAAGCAATGATTTCAAGTGACACGATTTATCTGTCTGAAGAGTTTCAAATTATTGGTGTTTATGCATTCACATAACAAATCTATTTCTTATGAAGTAATAGTAAACATTCACTATCACCCACTTTCATACATTGTGATGAACGTCTCGATAAAACTAAAAATACAAATTTAGTTAAGAGAGCATTGGTAATGATTGGCGTACTTAAGAAATATAAAGTTTTTAACGTATATTTCGAAAATACTCATAACATGTTTGTATGAAATTTAAAAGTGAGAATTTATCTTTTCAATATCACATATTTTATCAAGTATGAGCTTGCGTTGTTCTCTGTGTGTATCAAACTCAATTGAATTGTTTTTTTACCACTTATGCATGTATGTAATGGTACACTCAAACTTAGCGAATTAATATTAAAAATATACAATTTTTTTCTACATGAATGTAAAACACAACTAACCAAATAATCTGCATATAATATTTCCTACAACTGTCAGGCTAATTAATTTTGTTTATTTATCCCTTCAGACGACATGTAAAATTGTGACAGTCTTTGACAGTTTATCCCATTGTTACACAAATTCCACTGGGTTGATAGTAAAAGTAAACTGATTGATTTTCACACAAACATAATGTAATATTATATCTACACAGTGCTCAACATTATATTGATAATTTTAAAATTTAACTGCAACGTCCTGATTGTTTTACTATTTTAATGGGAGCATAATGTAATATTATATCTACACAGTGCTCAACATTATATTGATGATTTTAAAATGTAACTGCGACGTCCTGATTGTTTTACTATTTTAATGTGAAGTGCAACACATATTATGAATACCAAATAGTCAACACACAGAGACTGCTTCTGTATTTTGTTCCACGTTATGTTGATGTCTCTATTCTAGTTTGTCTGGTATACTTGAAGTCATACATTTTATTCGAGATTACATTAAAATGGGTTGTTCACGAAATCAAAATGCAAAGCACTTCGCGGAATTAAATGAATATAAAATATCTTACATGTGTTGTACAAAATGTCAAATCATTCGCGGAGAGGACAGTGTTATGTATGGTAGCGTACAAAAGCCGCTGACAATTTCAACATTGTTTTTATGCAAATAAACCCCCCTGCAAAATCGGGGATCGTAATAAAAGATTATTGATCGATAACATACATAATTTTTATTTGTAATGTAAAGCGAATTTCATATCGGAGTAAC
>JAMZAV010001406.1:0-155321 GCA_024449915.1 Sweltsa coloradensis
GGGTGAAGTCTGAAGGGTGCGTGACGAATCTGCTTTCAAAATTCAATCCCCCTACGAGTCTAATCTGCCGTATGTCATAGATGTTCCAGCATATTTAATTCTCGTTAAATTAATTCTTGAGAAAAGGAAAGGCTATGCGTCAGTCTGCGCTCGTGCATTCTTAACAACATATCTGCGAACTAATCTCAAGAGCACAGCAATAATAATTGGAAGAACTTTCGCTATTACAAGACCCACTTGCATTGACGTGCACTATGCACATAAATTTCGTCCGAGTCTCTAAATGAGAAAATGTATTCCCTCGCACGGCATCGATTGGTGATTCATTGTCTGATTGGATCCTGTCCTCCGACCGCAGGGTGCATGCATGTCAACGTCAAAAGTAAAGTAGTCTAGCGCTGGAGGCCAGCCCAGCACGCGATTCATTCGGCGGTAGGTAAAACTATGTTAGGAATGCTAGAATTCTATTTGTAGTTACATAACTTTGTGGACACTTCGCTTTGATGTACGTAGGTGGTAATACAACAATGGTACAACAATAGAACGGTGACCTGACCGCCTACTAAAAGAAGGAATTTAAGAACAATTGAATATAAGTGTAGAACATTACACTACACTGAGAAGAATAATTAGAAAAAAATTATCCTATTGAACAGTTCCTAAGCAACAATAATATAATATATATTTAGAACTTTGATTATAGAAATAAAAGTAGAACTAAAAATAATAATAATTAGAATCAAAATCAAAATCATCCTATTGAACAAGCAAAAATTAATAAAAATAAAATATACTTTTGAACCATAAGCACACAAAACAAAACAAATACAAATCATCTCTCAATGTCCATTGCCATACATTTCATGGTAGCCTACTATATAACTACCTCCTTTCCCACGCACACGTGCGTATGCACCTAGGCTATGTGGATTTTCAGCTCTTTTGATTTCTTACCTATTTAGAAAATATTACTGTTAAATACTTAATTAGAACTGATGCATACAAACATAGTTTTACTTGTACAAACTATCCTTCACAGAATCAAGACCATGCTTTTGTTGTCTAGACTGCAGGTAGGCCTATGGTTGGTTGGCTTACTTGCTTGCTACAAACATGTCTGTGGCAGGAAGACGCGAACAAGTGAATGTTAATTGCTCGGGTAATTGGCGGAAAAGAACGCTAAACACATAGTATGAATCACTCGAGTCATACTGAGCTAGGAAAGGTGCATGTTGCTATCGATATATCATATGTGTAGCATTATGAATACTCTTCATGGTCACATACGGATTTATTTATCCTGTTGAAAACACTGATTTAAAATTACTAAGGAGGACAATAAATAAAACTAATAAGTAAAGGTACGTAGGTACGTGAATGCACGTACAATAATGAACTATTGATTTCGAAATTCGAAATTTTGATTTGCCAACAACATGGTAGGTCTACAACATAATATAAATGCCATGTTATCTTGTTGTCTTTCATGTAATGTTAAACTTTTAACACTGTAATCACTGTCAGGCTACAGAGGGCCACACTTGCCCTGCAATAGGGCAGGTGAAATTCAATAAAATAAATAAATACAACAATATATTTTATGATGGGGTCTAGCAAATCTACAATCCACGATTGATTTACTTTGGGTGGACTCGAAGATACTTTTGAACAACCTTGGTCGATAAGGAAACGGCCATCATTTCAATATTAAGTAGCCTACGCCTACGGTATTCGAGTAAATCTAGCTTTAGGCCTACTTTCCGAACATTGCTTCACATGCCATGCGCTGTGCTGATTATAATTGAATTTATACAAATGCAACATGTAGGACTAAATTTGACCGCGAGTGTAAATTTAGAAGGTAGTTGTAAGTCAATAGGGATTTGGATTAAAATGAATTTAAAACCCAAATGAATAAAATAAATTATATTTAAGAGTAGGCCTACCCACTCATCCAACCAATCCAACTGTGTCTCAGCGCCTTCGCCGTCGAGAGCAAACAATGGCCGACTAGAGATCAGTATTTGAAATGTGAAACAACCCAGCAGCTCGTTGGGCACGATCGCCCGCGGGAGACGCCAGCATCATCAAGGCTGATTCCGAACACATTCTTGCTTCGTTGCTAAAGTTCCAAGTCACCCCCAACAACATATTTGGTGGTTGTTGTTCTTAGTCCATAACATCTTCTGCATGAAGCGGGATTCGAACCCGGACCCTTTTGCGTTGTAAGCAAGGACTCGAACCACTGGCTGGATGGAAATACCATTCGTTGTGGAATGATGTACATGGTTGGGACACATCACAGCTCCGACGAGTAGACCTACCTGAGCGGGGATGTGGGGTCAAATCGAATCCCAAATTAAATAATAATATTGTTCGTGGTTACGTCAAGACCGCCAACGTCAGTCAGGAACGCATCAACGAATCGGACATGATCGTCGCATGTCTCGTGTAATTTCATTGTCACTTCACTGTACGCGTGTCTGTCTGTTGACATTTCATGGAAACGTCCGTGAAATGCATCAACAACGAGAGAGTTGCCTAGGACCTACACGGATGCGTTACCTACGTAGTGGCTTTCGTACCTATGACCTTCTAAATGTGGAAGTCGCAAGACCTTGGCTAGTTAGGTTGGCTATATTGGAGGGGCCCGGGCGAGATTTACCAACGATTGTTTTCGCAAAAGCCGCATCCTTACACCTATTTCCGAATTTCTGTAATGAGGGACAAAAATGATACATTTTTATGTCGGCTAGATGCTATATTAGATGATGAGTAGACTGGTGATTGGTGGAAGATGTGGTTCAGGCGAAGGATGATTACGTTCCGTAGCAAAGGTTTTGTAGCGTGACGTACGTTGTCAATTTAGTATTTTAGTCATTTCCTAAAAATCCTGAAAATGCTAATTTGCATTTTGGATGACAAACTGTAAAAAAATCTGTACTTCCAGTTCTGTGATAATTTGTGTGAAAGGCTCGTATAATCCCAAGTCAAGTGTGCCTCATAGTTAGAACGTGCCGTCAAGAGAACCTGTTCTTCTCTAGCTAGAATAACTAACACACCTGCTCACTTTTCTGGTCTGATAGGCTCGTAAAAGTACAAGCTACGTTCTCAAAGTCAAAGGAAGGGGTGGGATGAGATACTCAGATACTCAACGGTCGAGCGGTATCATTCTTGTAGCAGCTACAGAACATAATTGACTATGGAACGCTTTTTTTAGACGCGTTGACGATGGATGAGCTTTTTTTTAAAAAGTTTTTAGTATGCAAGTTAGGCCTACATTGCAAAATCATTTTTGTTAAATTAGACTAATTTTTATAAAGTAGTACTAAGGATTCTGGCTAACTTTTTTTAACTTTTTCTTTCAAAAGGCAATACACCATTACCTTAATGTCCATGTGAAATATGAACGTTGTAGTCCCACCCGTTTGGTCAGAATCGGCCCAAATATCACGAAAATATCGCATTAAAAATCTTTAAAAAATCACAAGAGTACGATATTCATGAGAAATATTTCTTCGATTGTACCCAAAAACGTGGCTGATCTAAATTTAGAGATTTCGAAGGTCCCCTTCAATTTTCATCAAGATCTTATTTGCCGTTTGCCCGGTAGAGCGCGAACAAACAAACAGAAAAAAAAAACATTGCAGCAAATTTTTTTAAGGGGTTTGTGAAATTGAAGTCTTCGCTTTTCCTTTTTTGGGGGGGTGGGGGGGGGGGGGGGGGGGTACTGAGTGATCCAAGTCCAGGATCACGAGGACGTAGGCTCGAATCCTGGACCCAGATACGTGTGGATTGTTCTAAGTTAGCTTTTCCTGCATCATCCCGACGAATAGCGCCAGCCGCCAAGCCCAGCTGGAAAACGATTATGATTGATTGTTTGATGACTGTTTTCCGGCCAAGTGCTATCATTGTTTTAGTGTTTAGGCCTATTCTAATATCTAAAAATTAATTGTATTATTTTTTTCGAATAGTAAGCTATTTGTCATGTTAGTACCACGTAATTTCACTGGTTTGGTTTAGGTAGAGTGTGTAGAGTAAAAGTACTTATTGCATTCGCCATTCGTTCATTAATTTCGTTCTTTTATTTTGCATGCTTCTTACATGCAAATTAGACAAAACGTAGGCATGTAACTGATGTGGATGGTTGCGTTTATTACTTCAACCCATTTGTGAATAATTTGAGCTCACTCTAAAGTCTAAACCCGCTCATCAATCTTATGGATAATCTTACTTATCGGCGAAATGCAATCCTCATTCTGCATAGGAGGCCTATGCCGTACATTCATCCATGCATTCTGTATCTATAGTGTATGTAGATGGATCTCGTTGATTTACATATCACGATTGTTGAACACGTCGTGAAGGAGGGCGAGAATACGGATGCTATCTTCTTCCGAGCAGGTTTATATTATTATATGCGCTTTTCAGATTGACACGCGCACACATGGTTCAGTTGGGGCTCGTTGCTTTCTAGCCAGACTATGTTACGCACGATAAGTTAAGTCGTTCAACGTTCGAAAAGATGTTCGGTTTTATTTTCAAAATAGGCGATCACGTTAGCATAATTTATCGAGGTGAGTTTTTTCGTTTCACTTTCATATTATTTTCAAAAACGATTAAGATAAATCGCACTAAACACGACACGATGCATGTAAGTGTAACCCGGTTAAAAGACGCCCTCATCATAATAATATGTCCTATTAATATTTGCTATAATATGATTGACGTATGTGTTATATTTTAAATCAGTATTTTGCTGGGCTAACATACATTATGCAATGACCCAGATAATGGTAAACGAATTCTACCGTAGTAGTTTTCAATTAATAAATCGTTATCGATCTCGAAGAAAGCGTGTGTGTGATTGCCTTCCGACGAGTTAGAAGAAAAGCCGCGGCCTCGGTGTAGTTCGTACGAGACGAGCGTAAACAATTGCCACGTGCTTGGGGCGATGTGTACGTTAACACACACACCCCTTCTGTTTACATTAGTGTTTGGCTCAGAGGGGATCAAACATAATATTACAATGTCTAAATATGGTGACAGGTAACGAGGGAGAAACAGTATTTGAAAGGTTTCAATCAATTACATCGTCCTAGACACTAGAGACGCAAATCATTGTCAGTCTAACCCACTTGGGATTTCTAGGGCAGTCGTATTTGCATATTGCTTGTAAGTTGTACTTGTAATGTAAAAAAATAAATACAACATTGCTGTAGTAAATTTATAGTCAATAAAATCAGTTGGGATCCCTTGAGAATTATGGAGATAATAATTTAGCTCCGTAGCTGCACCTGATAGTGCTTATACATAGATTCATTGAAGTTATCTTTACTGTGCAAGTGAAAAAATTTAAATAGTCTTAATTTTGTAAAACATAAAATAAAAAAACGTAGACGTATATATATAATACATTTTGATAATGTGTCATGCTCAATTTAGGAAATGTTGTAAAAATTTGTATATTTTTAGGCTATACCTTCCAAAACATTTTCTTTTAAAAATGGTAATATGATCCTGTCTTCTCTAGACGAAGACGAGGTAATTCGTTCGGCCATCTTTCATTTGGTGACTTTCATTATATAAGTAACGATACTATTGGAACGTTTCAGTGGCCTCGTGCCAGTTGTTGCTTCTTCTTTCAAATCATTCCGAGTTTACAGACACTTTTATTTGTCACCACATCTCGTATGTGTATACACGTAACAAACAAAAAACAAAGTTGGTTAAAGGAAAGAGGAAAACAGAGGAAGTGCGCTCTGCCGGGAGCAATCTACATCGACATTCTTCAAACTATTTCGGGTGAGTTTTAAAACGATCTGACGCTGAGCTTGGCCCAACTCAAATGCGCGCAAACAGGTGTTGATGATTTCTGCTGAACGGTTGGTAATATCATTACCAAATTTTGAATGGATGTTAATAAAGTACTTTTATATTGATATCCGTAATTGATTGCACAAAATAAGAGTTAAAGATCCATTGCGAGACATAAGTCCAAAACGCGAAAAAATGGGAAATCCAAAACATTGATTCCAATTCTGGAAATTCCCACCAAACCGTTTATCTTACGATAAAACCAAATTAACCTGCGCGTTCACATTGATTTAAACGTTGGGTTTTCTATTAGCAAATTTGAGTTAAAAAAATCTGTTCACTTGGAATAAATTCCCGAAATTGACCAAAATTGAGTAAATTTTGGTGATTTCACTAAAGTTTAATTCAAATCAATGAATTAATTTAGGAATACGCATAATGGATAACATAGATTTATTCTTTATAAACGTAAGTATGAAATTTGATAATGGTGTTTTAAACCGTTTACCCAAAAAATCCAGAAAGCTGAGCGCTTAAACTCGCCTCCGTTCTAGCCTCAGCATACCCTCTTAATGATGCGATGGAATTTTTGTGCTTAAAAAAATCGTCTTTGGTAACTAGCAAGACGATAGAGAGCAATGGTGTTACAGGGCAGGGTGCATTTTTCTTACTCCCGAATTAGATGCCACCCGATCTATAAACCGTTGGTGTATGTGTGTCTGCCTGCTTCTACCTGTCAGTTTCCTGCATGATGACTGAAATAACCTGTTTAATTACTATACAGTCATAGTTTTCTCATCAACACTATTCCAAAGACCTTGAACTTGCTCCCTGAACTGCGCCATTGTTTGAACATCATTTGTATTGTGAATGAAATTGTCAGTAGGTAGCAACGTCACTGCTGGTTCAATGCATTTGTAAATAGTTCAAAACCACGTAGGCCTACTTATTTGTGTTTGTTTTATTCGAAAGCACAATAGAGCATGCCTTACAAACGTTTCCATTAGCCTTTTTTGAATATATCTATTTGTATAATATATAGATCTATTTTTAGATCGATAAATCTTTATTTTGTTGACATCAATTATAATGTTAGGCCCTATAAAAATAATATTTATACAAACAAATAAGAAACATAAAATAGAACATAATAGTAGGCCTACAATCGTAAGAAACTACAAAAATTGCAGAATTCAATAAAATTGTTGATCGATTTTCCCACGTAACAAAATAATTATAAAGAACATTTTAGAACAAATTTATTTGTATCAGAAATGTGCTTCACTGGTGCTTCCAAGCTGAGAACTATATTACTGTCAACAATATAATCACATTTTGTTTGGTTTCGTTTTATTTTAATTAACTTATTAACTTACCCTACAAAAAGCCTCGAAATTAAAAATGACTATTACTCAGTTCCAGAAAGAAACTATAATCTCCATCCTTAAAAAGTGTGGGTGAATACGCGGCCCACTTGCGCTCTAGGTTAGGACCTAAAAAAACTCAACCGTAGAAAATAGTTAGCATAATTTCAACTTGAAACAATTAATTTTCTCAGTGGTGGTCTCGTAGTTTGTGAGTAAGAATGGCAGGTGCTCGTTTTCTTCAGTCGACTGTGGGAAACCTTACACCTTCGATCCACGATATCTGCAATGATGAAATCGATTCTTCTCTACGCGAGGTCGGAGGTTATCTCCAGAAGAAGCTGTATGCATGCTCACATGAGTAGGCCTAACACCGTCTCGTAGTGCACGAACAGCCATTGGTACACTTTTTATAAACTACAGCTATTAATAAATGTGTCATTATTTTGTCTTTGAACTCTGTGGTTCATTTTGTTTTTGTTGTTTCTACGTGTGAGAAACGAGCCAGGCTGTGCCCTGCTTCGGGCTCACTGGCACAGCGTTTTATCTGAGCATAATGAGGGAGGAGCGCGTTGGAGTGATTGACTTTTCCTGTATCGTACCTCGTAGTCGTAGCCCATTTAAAAATAAATTTTAATTAAGTAATCGTTTGAAGAGCACATTCCTCTTACAACTGTCTGTCATTGGTGGACTTTTATTTACTTTAGGAATAGTTTCGTTGTTGATTGGTAAATGTGCCCAAATATCTCAGAAAATACTATTTTTTGACGAATCCACCCTATAATAATATAATAATAATAATAATAATAATAATAATAATATAATAATAATAATACTAATAATAATAATAATAATAATATAGGGAACGAATTTAAATATTCCGTATCAGATTCGTTCTGATAAAATGAAGGCACCAACAAAGTTGTTACGTGCGTGTACGCGTGACGTTACTGCGACTCACGTCTCACGATACAATCTGAACATCTCCAGTTTGTTGTTGACATTGTCAGCCGTCAACATGACACGGAATGTTTCATGAATCATGCCGGTGGGGGTCAGGTCATAAACTCGGCACCTCCACTCCGGAGGGTTGAACGCTGGAATAAGCGTGGTCTAATACCTGTAACTTAGCTCCCTCCCCTTGTTGTGTAATCCCGAACTCGTGCTTGTTATTTAGATTTAGTTTGTGCAACCAACACTGCAGGCATTGCAAGGGCCATCCATGCAACACGTCCCAAACATGAGCGTGAATAACCTATCATCATGTTGATATTCGTGAGTGGTCTAGACTCCGAACCTTGCGGTAAGTCGAACCCATGACCTTATGCACTGGCGGTAGGAGTTTGACTGCTTCAAGTGTGTTGAAGGAACCTCGATTGAAATTGTCAGTCTTCAAGTTTCCCAAATCGTTCCTTTCATTTTTATTTCGTTAAATAAAGATTTCAAATTAATGATATATGATACGTTCTATAACCAATTGGGATTGTTTGGTTGTATACAAAGTGTTACGAGAATTCGTTTGCGTATACCTACATATTTTGTGTCTGTAGTTGATCGCGTTTACAATTTATTTTTAGCCTATATAGGCTAATTATATTAGTTCAGTTTTAGCTGATTAACATTATAAATACGTTATTTATCAAATCAATCAATAAGCTAGTCTCATGTTGTGCGAAGTGATTACAACTAGTGAGTTTTGACTCAGTTCGGATCATCTTATTGTGTTGGGGTTGTATACTTGGTTATTAATAAGACGTTTATCGAACAACAACAAAAGCTTTTCATAACAATTTCGCATTCATCAAAATACTTAAGGAACCTATTACCTAAGCGTTTGTTGAGTGGCTAAATTGAAAACTTTCTGAGCAGTGTTCTCTCAACTGAGATCAGATAAGTTTGATACGAACATTCATAACGAGACATAAAACTTTATTTGCTCCATACGACGTGTGTAAAGATAGTAAAACATGGAATTTTAATTGTGTACATGTCGGTGTAGATTGCACTAGTTTACAATCACTGCCCCCACAAACATTGAAGTCTTATCACGCTAATGCTGCATGAGCATGTACTGTACCCAGTGCATTGGAGCATGTGCTTTAAAACCCTCCTAGCGCATCAGAGCCCAAAACGTATTTGGGCTGGACAAGATATAAAATACTCTTTAATAAGTATTCTCTAAATATCATTAACTTTTGTCTAGATAGCTTATTGTTTTCCCCTTAAAACCAATTGTTGCACACAAACTTATTATTTATACTTTCGTCAGAAATTAATGCGTCCTAATACTACCTCGAACTTTGCAATGTTTGTTGTAATAATGGAATCGTAATTAAAATTAAAATTATTATTATTATTTCTTGTCCCACCATTAGGCCTAAGTAGGTACTTAACGTCTGGAGGAATGGCAGTATGCCCCAAGCTCAAATCGTATGTACATAAATGTAATAGGCTTAATGAGAACTTTTTGTCGTTAGTAGAACTTTCCATTAAATAGAAACGTCATAAACATAGCCTAGTTTTATTGGTTTCGTAAAACAGACGCCACATTTCGCTTATTTTTGTGTCTTAGTAATTTTAGTTTGAGATGAAGTCATTATTTTGTCTAGTTGCAAAATCTTAATTGAACATTTCCGCCTCCTCGGTAACTCGGAAAGTAATGTTTATTTGTTTTTGTGTTAATGAATCTCAAGCCAAGTGTATTATGTATGTAACAAAGACATCTGTGTCCTTATATTTTTATTTTCTCCAACATGAATGATTTTTTTTTCAACAAAGTGAACTACAAGGCTAATGTAATGGTTGCCGTCTTGTGTACCTTTGCACTAAATATCCGCGGAAGTACGCAATTATCTTGCAAATGGCAATTACTACGGTAGCTAAATCAACGACACTACAAAGAATCGTCAAGTCATTATTTATTAGGTATACCGGTACTTAGGCCTCAGATTCACACGTGGACACTATGTAGGAATAGGATTTGTCGCCTTTCTTTTTAGGGTGCGACAGCAGCCCATAAGTCTTTTAGACCTACTTTTAGAACATTGTTGATGATTATATTATTATATTATTATTACTAGGAAAACGCTAAAGTCCCGCCGCGTTGATGGATGAGCGGTTTTTTGTAAGTTTTTTGTTTGCGTTTTTGCGTTTGTTTGCACTTTTCCTTTGCAAGTGCTTTTTGAATGCATTGTAGGTGATTGTTGTCAAGTTTCTATTGTTATACTTGTTAATTGGTATTATAAACCTCAAAAAACTCATATTAAAACCTTTGTTTCTGTGGATTCTGACTAACTTTTTCAACTTTTTCTTTCAAAAGGTACTACATCACCATAACCTTAATGTCCATGTGAAATCTGAACGTTGTAGTCCCACCCGTTTGGTCAGAATCGGTCCAAATGTGACGAAAATATCGCACTAAAAATTAAAAAACTAATATTAAAACCTTTATTTCTATAGATTCTAGCTAACTTTTTCAACTTTTTCTTTAAAAAGGTACTTCAACACCATAATCTTAATGTCCATGTGAAATATGAACGTTGTAGCCCCACCCGTTTGGTCAGAATCGACCCAAATGTGACGAAAATATCGCACTAAAAATCGAAAAAAAATCGTAAAGTACTATATTCATGAGAAATATTTCTACGATTGTACCCAAAAATAATACACCTCTAAGTTCAGAGAAAACGAAGGTCCCTCAAATTTTCATCAAGATCGCATATGCCGTTTGCCCGGAATCGAGCGAACAAACAGACGGAAAAACAAAAACAAAAAAACAAAAAAACAAAAAAAAAACATTGGAGCTAAATTTTTTTGGGGGGTCAGTGAAATTGAAGTTTTCGCTTCGCTCGCTACGCTCATCCAATAATATTACAATTACACCTACGGGAGTGTTTCCCGACCAAACAAATCGAGAAATACACAATTATATCTGCCACTTTTTCGTTTCTATCCCGGGTAAAAAGATGCTTTGTTTTGTTCCGAATTGATCTAGGTGCCCGTTAGGGCGCCGCAGCCAAGCCGCGGTGCGCTACACACTCAGGCACCTTATACAGCAAGCAGAGTTGGGGTGTTTTCGAGGTGTTACCCAGCCGTCATGTAACGTGATGTGGACTTGAAAACTATCAAAGTTGAGAGGATTTTGGTACCTGACTACACATGCCAAATTTGGTTGGTGTACGAACATTCCTTCTTGGTGAAAAAATGACTTGAAACATGCTCAAAATCACTTTAAGGATGTTAGTTACTACTGGCTACTACTACTACTATCTAATTCGTCAGCTTCAATTGCCCAGCGATTCTGACCAAACGGGTGGGGCTACAACGTTCATATTTTACATGGACATTAAGGTTATAGTGATGTAATTCCATTTGAAATAAAAACTTGGAAAAAGTTTGCTGGAAGGCTTCCAAATAAAGGTTTTAAAATAAGCCTTATACAGGCATACAATCAACAAGTAACTATAGTTACGTGACAATAATCGCCTACATTGTTTACAAAAAGCAAGTCTTTAGAACACTATATTTTTTCATTCTATTGTTAATTGGTAATACCATAGCAATTAAATTGATTTGATAAAATTATTGTATTTTAACAAATAATTTTGCAATGGAACTTGAAAAAGTAATTAGATCCCACACATAACAAAAACTTGTAAAATACAGCCAAACCTTACACACTCAAAGAAATGAGATCTAAAAAAGGGCCAAGCGCATCTATCCTTCCACATTTGCGCATTCTTAATTCATAAACGTACAGTGTCCCGTAACAAAATCCTTGAAAAGCTTGGCAAATTAGAAAATTTTATTTATTTATTTATATATATATTTTATAACATTATCAAGGAGAAAAGGGGGAGATTTTTAGAATCACATTTCCTACGAAAAGGAAACGAACCGTCACAAACGACTCGCAGGAGAAGAAAGCGTGTGGAAAAAATATTTGAGATTTGTTAAATGTAGAGGATTTAAGGAATGGAAGACCAGCGCACAAAAGTATTACCGAAGATAGCCCTAGTGAGCAGGAGAAGACGAAGTAGAAGATGAGGAAGAAGAGCTCTCAGAAGCGGAAGTTAAATAGGCACAGAAGGAAATGAAAAACGGGAAGGCACCCGGGGGAGAGGAAGTAGTGGTAGACAGGATTAAAGCAGCAGGAAAAGACGGGAGTACTGGGTTTTCAGAGTGTTGACTGCAGCTTGGAGAGATAAAAAGATTCCAAAGGATTGGGAAAAGGGTATTATAGTACCAATATTTAAAAAAGGTGACAACAAACAGTGTAGTAATTATAGAGGTGTCACTCTACTTTGCCAATGTGCCAAGTTGTATGAAAAAGTGCTAGAAAAGAGAATGAAAGAAAAGGTGGAAAGGCTTGAGGGAGGAGCTACATGGTTTCAGGAAGTGGACGGTCAAACGTGGACTTGAGTTTCGCAATAAGACAGCTCATGGAAAGAGAAAGGGAAAAGGGGGAGGAGGTATGGATGGTTTTTCTGGATCTTACAAAGGCCTATGACAGGATGCCCAGAGAGAGAGTTTGGGAATGCCTCGAAAAAGAAGATTAATATAAGATTGGGGGAAAGAGTACAGAGTATGTATGTGAAGAATGTGAGTTGCGTGGAAACTAAGGATGGCAGAACGGATTGGTTGAAGTCAAGACAGGTCTTAGACAAGGGAGTGTACTGTCACCGATGCTCTTCAATATAGTACTCGACGAGATATTGAGGAAAGTGGAGAGGGGGGGGCCAGAGTCGTCTAGAACCTTAAATATATGCTGACGACATACTCATATGGGGGAAGTCATGGGAAGAGGTACAGAAGAAAGTGGAGAAATGGAATGAACGTACAGAAGAATTTGGACTAGAGATAAGCATTGACAAGAGTGAAGTGATGGTTATGGGGAAAAGTAAGAAATCTGGGAATAGGAAAAAGATTGTACTTCGAGGGGAAGAACTAGTAGAGACACATATGTTTAAATACCTGGGCAGCATAATCTCCGACGATGAAAAATAGACGCGGAGATTGCAAGGCGTACTGGTATCGCTGAGAGTTTCTTCCAGTTAGTGAGGAAACTGCTTTGGAAAAAAGAAGTGCCAAGGAGATGCAAACTTTTAATATACAAAGCATATTTTGTACCGGTACTCACATATGGTGCAGTGACATGGCCAGTTGGGGGTAAAGAAGAAAGACAAATTCAAGCTGCAGAAATGAAATTTTTAAGGAGTGTAATGGGAGTTACGAAGATTGATAAGATGAGGAGCACGAAGATAAGGAAAGAGCTAGGAGTAGAGAGTTTAAACTTTAAGCTAGGGAAAGAAAGGCTGAGGTGGTTTGGACATATGAAGAGGATGCAGAAGGACAGGATCCCTAAGATACAGTATGAAGAAGATGCAGGAAACAAACAGAGAAAAAGAGGGAGGCCCAGACTGAGATGGGAAGAAGTTATAGCAATGGATTTGAAAAAGAGAAATGCAGCTTGGGAAAGGATTAACCAAGAAAAATGTTGGGAAGAACGAAAAACATGGAACAAACTGGTGGAGGTCCCTGAGGAAGAAGACAGAGGAGAGGAAGAAAGTGAAGTTGATGACGCAGAGGAAGAAAAAGTTGATGTGGGAGAAGCGTCAGGCATGGCTAGCCGGCTTCGATAACCCCGTGGAGCCAAGAATGTGGTGGGACCCTCCCACCCCCTACCCGACTTAGTTGGAAATAGGGTTTGATATTAATTAATTTATTTATTTATTAACGTCTATCCTATTCAGTTATAAAAACTGATTTACAAAGGAGGTAGACCATTACGTTTAAATTAATTAGAAAAAAAGAATTTGGTTGAACTAATAGGTTTAAATTAACAGTTGCAAATTCTATTTTGCCAAGCTTTTGAAGGATGTTGTTACTGACACTGTACGTTTATGAATTAAGAATGCGCAAAATATGTGGAAGGGTAGATGAGCTTGGCCCTTTTTTAGATCTCATTTCTTTTGAGTGTGTAAGGTTTGGCTGTTTTTACAAGTTTTTGTTATAGAATTCTCCCTCACTAAATTTTAAGTCTAAGGGTTTAAAGAAATTGTGCAGGCTAATGGTGACAAAAATCCAATAGTGTATAAAAAAACACAAAGATACAAAAATTCCCGGGATATCCCGGATATTTTGTTTGCCTGTAGTAGATTCAATTTGAACATGTAAAAAAAACAAAAAAAAACAGAACTGAACTGAACTGAAAATTGCAAAACAAATCTTATCTTTGAAAATAAAATAAATTCATTTTCAACTTTAATAGGCTCTATATCAATTTGGAATCCAAAATCAGCAATTTTTCTATCTACCCGTTGTGTAGATTTCCTAAATTGTCTCTTGATGTAGCCTAGACTATAGCTTTTTAATCCCCCACCCCTCATTAAAAAATACTTTTTCACTTTAAAATGTGTTTTTATTTACCCGGTCGAGTTTTATTTTGTAATGTCTGGTTTGTATGAAATATTATCAATTCCACCTACGAGAGTGTATACTCGTCTCGCGCATAGCCTTATTAAAACTTCTCTATAGAATTCATATTTAGTATAATTATATGAAAATAAATTATTGATTAAATTTTTTGTTTGTTAATGTGTGTATTTCATCATGTTGTAACTTTACTTAGCATTATTTGCCATATTATCAACATGTTTGCCCAACAAAGTATAAATTGTTTCACTTTTATATGAGGCAGGATTCGTTTGTTCGTATGTTAGACGCAAGCTAATCCAGCAAGCGTTTATTGAAAGCAAGAAGACCGATAAGTTGTCATCTGGACACTGAACAGTGAACACCAAGGCCAGATGGATGCCAAACGAGTTTTAACGCCAACCTGTATCCGAGTGTAGACCTGCGACTACGAGTATGTACCAGTTAGTAAGCAATCATACTCGAGCGCTGTTACTTATATTAGGCCTAGGTTCACAGCAGGTTTCGTAGTTACTATTTTATTAATCATTTTAATTAAACCATAAGCCTAATTGCCTTTCACATTTAACTGCTCAATTTATTCCAAAGGTTTAAATACGCTGACAATTGCAATTATCATGTCACGCGATTAAATGTGTTTAATTGTTTGTTTTTTACCATTATTTATATCAGATCATTTTCTTGGCGCAATTTTACACAAAATCAGTGTAATCGTTTGATCCAAATTATTAATTTAATTTAATTTTATTTTAGGGTGCATCAACCGGTTCGGTCATTTTGCGATACCAAGAGCCAAGATAATTTAGACTATAACTACTAACTAAATTTTCTAATGATTATTCCATTTATTCTTTACTGTTGGCCCTAAAAGACCCAAGTGAAATTTAATAATTTAATATCCATACCCACCTGTTTTGAAATTTTGTTACAAACTTACAAATATACATTTTTTTTTTAAAAAAGAGTGAGAATGTGTGAATGCCTCGGGCCGACATCTGTTTACATGTTCCCTAAAGTGTCATGTCATATGTGTTACAGAAAACATCTGTAATTTGCTTTGTTTGCGAAAAAATAAAATAAAATAAAAATAATCTACAGAACGCAAATGTTGAGTTTAAATCCCATATTTTTAACACCGAATAAGTAGAATGTCAGGCAATGTGTAGTATTCTTCAAAGTAAAATGTACTTCTAACACTTCTAACAACTAGGTCTACCAAGCATAAAGCATGGAAGCTGATTTCTTTGTTTATCTTTCAAGTATATAAACCTGTTATTTTTTTATTTTTTTCATGAAGTCCGAAGTTCGCAACCCGTAATTTTCTGGAGTGTGACGTAATGAGTTTTCTCAGGGTACAATTCCTTAGCCATATGGCATTTTCAGCTACTTGGTGGCAGGTTGCATTCGTGGTAATAAAATAAACACAATGCAAATAACACTGTCGGCTGTAAAACTCAGGAACTAACTATACCCAAGTTGTTGAAAAAAGTGTTAGTGTTCAGTTTCAAATGAGTTAATTCTTCTTTTTACACCCCTCACTAGATTCGTCTTACAATCACGTTGCAGAAAATTTGATAGAATGCTTTATTTGTATCTGTCTCCAAGTCCAAAATCTTCCATTTCCATGCTTTTTACTGCACATTTACCAGTTTAAATAATGCTGACATGTCCTGAAAGATCCGGTAAGGTAACTTTAAAAAAGTAATTATTACACATGATGTTTGTGGTATTATTGTCCGTAATTAAAAATGCTTCTTAAATGTAGAAATATGAGCTTGAACTTAAAATAATATATTGTCCAATAGGCAGTGAAATAATCAGTGGCCTACTCTTTACTAAGTCCATGCTCGTGTGTGCAATACGATCCGCCTACTTCTATCGGCCTCTATAATAGATTTGCCTCATTCGTCCCCGCTTTAACAAGGACTGCATCAATAATAAAACAGTGTAGGCCTTCGTTTTGGTAACAACAGTATAACAAGCATGCACATCACTATTCAAGTAGCTAGTCCTCTCTGCCTTGTTTCATTGCACGCCTTGCTAGTGATTATGGACATGCATTTCCATAGCCCTCACTCATTCCGATATTGCTCTCACGAAATCGCCTGCGGTAATAATTGAGCATTGACGTATAAAAAGAATAGATACCTACCTAATAACACTGTCTGTGACCACGCCCCTTCTCGAAGTGCAGCCTTCTCTGAGCTCTCCACACCTAACTCATATCTCACGATCCTGCACATACTGGATTAGATACCTACCTAATAACACTGCTGTGACCACGCCCCTTCTCGAAGTGCAGCCTTCTCTGAGCTCTCCCACACCTACATCATATCTCACGATCCTGCACGATACTGGGTTAGATACTACCTAATAACACTGTCTGTGACCACGCCCCTTCTCGAAGTGCAGCCTTCTCTGAGCTCTCCCACACCTACATCATAGCTCACGATCCGCGATACTGATAGATACTACTATACCTGTCGTGACAGCCTTCTCGATGCAGCCTTCCGCTCCCCACCACTCATATTCCGATCCTCCGTACTGATAGAACCTACAAATGTCTTGACCACGCCCTTCTCGAAGGCAGCCTTCTTGGCTCTCCACACCTAAATATCTCCTCCTGCACGTACGGATGATACTACTAATACACTGTCTGTACCGCCCCTTCCGAAGTGCAGCCTTCTCTGACCTCCACTACTAATCTCACGATCCTGCAGTTGGATGAACTACTAATAACAGCGGACAGCCCCTTCTCGAGGCAGCTCTGAGCTCCCACACTATATAGCTACGACTGCAGTAGATTAATACACAATACTGTTTACCACGCCCTTCTGAAGTGCAGCTCTCTAGCTCCCACACCTACATCATATCTCACGATCCTGCCACGATACTGGATTATACCCACCTAATAACACTGCGGACCACGCCCCTTCTCGAAGTGCAGCCTTCTCAGCTCCACAACCATATTTCCCCCGATCTGAAGATCCTCTAAACCTCCAACAACCTTCTTGACACCCACCTGTTTTCCAACTACCTTTTCCGCCTCCAACGATCTACCTACACCTGTCTCCACCCCTTCTCCCCTTCTGAGCTCTCCACACCCATATCCCATCCTGCACGATCGGTTTACCCTACCTAAACCTGTCTTGCCACCTCTCGAAGGGCTTTCTGACCTTCAACACCCTCTGACTCACGCCCTGCCATCTGGATAATACCTAACCTCATACATCTTCCCATCCTGCTCCGACTTCCCGATACAACTACCAACCTACTATACATTAGCCTCTAACTCGGTCCGGCTCTCCAACACTCTTCCCCACTCCACCTATAATCCTACAAAAACTATGACCACCATCATGCATGACCTTTGACCTCCCAACACTCATCTCCCCCTCCACACTACTGTATCCAGAACGATTAGATACCTCCTACAAACCTGTCTGTGACCCCCCTTTCGAAGTGCGCCTTTTCTGACCCCCACCCACACATTCTGCACGATCCCGGGTTGATTACCTACCTAATAAACTGTCTGCCAGCCCCTTCTTAGTGCGCCTTCCTGAGCTCTCCCCACCCATATTCTCACATCTGCCCATTCTGGATTAACTACCTAATAACCCGTCTGTGACCACGCCCCTTCTCGAAGCAGCCTCTCTGAGCTCTCCCACCCTCATCGATTCAGATCCCCGATACGGATAACCCCTTTAACCTGTCTGGCCACGCCCTTCTCGAAGTCACCTTCTCTAGCTCCCCCCTACAATAGCTCCACCCAATCCTCTGGATAACCACCTAAACACTTTCTTCCCTCCCCTTCTCATTCAGCCTTCTCGACTCTCCCACACCCAAACATTCACGATCCTCCCAAACTTAGAACTCCTAATAAACCCTTTTGTCCGACCCCCTTCTGAAGTGCAGCCTTTCCCGAGCTCTACACCTACTATACCCATCCGCACACCTGTTAATCCCCTATAACACCTTTTGTGACCACCCCCTTCAAGGCAGCCTCTCTGGACTTCCACCCTAATACACTCTCGCCGCACCTTCTCGAAGTGCACCTACTCCACCTCCTGTAACCACCCTACGAAACCATCTGTTGTACCCCCCTACCATACCCACTCTGCAGTTCTGGATAGATACCCTACCTATAACACGTATTACCACGCCCCATCGGAGTCATACCTAACCTGTCTCTCCACCCCTACATCGAAGTCTCACTCCTGCACAATTATCATACCTACTTCATACCCGATCCGACACTACCTTTCGGGGACAGCCTCCTCTGAACCCCCCCTATAATCTCACCCTGCACATACGGGTTTCCTACCTAAAAAACCCGAAAGCCCTTCGAAGCACCTTCTCTGTCCCCTCCCACCTACTCATATCTCACGACTGCACGATACGGTTAGACTACTAAAACACTGTCTGTGACCGCACCTTCCGATCCGCCTTCTAAACTCTCCCACACCACTATCCCGATCCTACTGACTGGATAATACTACTAAACCTCTGTCACCCCGACTCTGCAGCCTTCTCAAGCCACTCCATATCTCACGACCGACGATACGTTAGATACCTCCTAATACCTCCACCCCTTCTCAAGTGCCCCTTCTGAGCTCTCCCACACCTACATACGACCATACGATCTACGATCCTGCACACGTTATACCTACTATAACCACGCCTTCCACGCCTTCTCGAACACCTTCTCTGAGCTTCCCACCGCCATTAAAGACCTGCCTACCTTTAAAAACCCACTCTTAACGTCTCGAACCCGCCTTCTCGAATCACCTCTTACTCCCCAACCACTCTGTCACGCCTCCGATCCGAATAATCATCCAAAACCGTCTGTGACCCCCCTCGAAGCAGCTTCCGACTCTCAACCACATCCTAGCTCACGATCCTGCACGATCGGATATACCTCCAAAAACCCGTAACGCCCCTTCTCGAATCACTCTCTGACCCTCCCACTACACCTCACGACCTCACGATACTGGATTTAGATCCCCACTAAACACTCTCGCTCCGCCCCTTCCGAACACCTTTTCAGCTCTCCCACGACTTATATCACCTCCTACGACGGGATAGATCCACCATAACAGTCTGGGCCCCCCTTCTCAACTCACTTCTCTCCGCCTACAATATCTCGAGATCCACATAGGTTAGTACCCCTAATAAACCCGCCTGTGACCGCCCCTTCCAATCTCTCTCCTGAGCTTCCTACAACACCAACCCGTCCCACGATCGGTTGAACCTACCTAATAACACTGTCGTGACCCCCCTTCTCAAGGCCTTCCTCTGGTCTCCCCACCTACATCAATCTCACGATCCCACGATCTTAAAACCTACCTAATGAACCTGTCTCGACACCCCTTCCAAGTGCCCCCTTCTCTGAGCTCTCCCACACCACATCAGTTTAATCCTGCCAACTGGCCTCCAATAACCTTCTGTCCCCGCCCTACTCAGTCAGCCATCCTGCCCACACCAATCTCTCACCCTCTCGATCTGCATTTTTGATTAAACCCCAAACATGTCTTTAACCCAATCTCAAACATTTCTGACTTCTACGAAAACCATTTCTGAATCCGAGAACGAATAAATCATTCTTTAAAACATTACGTAATAACTTTGATTGAAGGCGTTTGAATTCACAATCTCTTTCCGAACGTCATCATAGTATTATCGCCACTATTATTTTAACTTTATCCCAAGTTTGAAATAGGTTGCTGGAAGTCGTTAATTTAATAAATTGGGTAATCCGAATTTAGATACGTGATTATCTTCATTCCATACCTATTTTCGTTTTCAATTTAAGATTTACTGCATTTTTAAGCATGCTTTAATTTAAGCGCATTGAAATGAAATATATATTTGTAATGTGCATTTATTTTTTGCACAATAAAGTTTGATGGGGCCCCGCTAATAGCAAGACACGAGGACAAATTTTAAAACACATTTTGAATCTAATTGTGACTTCTTTTCTGACACTTAATATATTGAATTTGCTTTTCTCCTCAGTTATTTATGGAATTTGTTGTAGCATTAACTCTGTGTAGAAACATATCTGTTAAATGAATATATTTGTTATTGAATTTTGAATAATTATTTTGAGTGCTCAAGTGTGATTTTACCGTAGGGCCCCCCCCAAAAAAAAAATTTTTTTATTGAGTAGTTATAAATTTTATTTTCGAAATTTCCCCAAACCCAAATTTAAAATTTTTAAAATTTTTTTATTTTCATGGGAAAAAAAAAAAAAAAAAATTTTTTTTTTTTTTTTTTTTTTACATCAACTCACATCCGCACGATACTGGATCTATAAAAGTCTAAATTCCTCACCCAAATCTTTAATAAAGAAAGAGTCGTAAATTAAAATTTAAGAATGTATTTATTTAATGTTTTAATGAAAAACCCACCTTTGAGAATACCGTAGATGACAAGATAAACGTGATTATTATTAATTTCATAAACGTAAATAATTTCGTTTGATTAGATTTGAAAGTGAGATTGTGAAACTTATGAGAATAGTGGTCGTGATTGGGAAATGTAACTTCATTAAGGCGCGATATATATCGACGAAATAATAATATTTGTAATTATAGTTGTCACGATTGTGTTATTAGTGGTTAGGACAATGAGGAAGTGTAGGCTGGATGCAGCCGGCGTTGAATAGGTCAAGACATGTGCGGGAGGGAGTAGGCTAATGTGTTGAAGATGTACGCTTTCTTGCGGTAGCTCACGACTGTGATTCTCCTCTGTTTTGCACCTACATGATTTACTCCGTGACCTCTGATGTGAGGTCACTCATTACCTGCCGTTGTATTGTACAGGGCATTCCTGCCTTCATAGCAATTTGCATTTCGAGCCCCTGTTGGAAACATACCCATGTGAAATGCTTGATGCATGGCTAGTTGTTATGTTATACCATTAGGTGCACGTAATAATATCTTTGGCCATACGCTACAGCAGTGTAGAAGTTAACTGAAGTGGATACCGAATAGCACACAACACAAAAATCACTAATTTTGAAATCTTATTGTGATGTTCCATGTTTCATGAAACACTTAAAATAATTATTTCTGACAATTTTGGCACTTCTCCTACCTGCGAGATTTATCATAATGGATTATATGTCCATTCGTTGCTTTATTAGCCGTCATTGTCAAGGAGTAAACATTGATGTATGTTAAAAAAAACTAATCTGTTAAAAATTGGACTATAATTTATCTATATTTTTGTAATCTGGTTCGAATTGGTAATTTATAAATGCCACCAAGTAGCGCGACTTTTACTGAGGCATGAATGCAGTTGATTACTATAGAAACTAACAGTTAGTGATGGAGGAGTGCGCTTCCAGAGATTGAAACTCGTAGTAAACTGTTAACCCCTCACCCCCTATAATTATATCCTACTACACTCTGCATGCTGATTGAAAGTTAGATCAATATATGTGTGAGGGTGCTGGCAGGTGAGTTACAAGCTTCGCATAGAAGGATGTGAGCTCGAATTCCACTTGTATGTTGTCCTTCATTCTCATCGTCACGCTTCACGTCACGACAAAGTCAGACTTTTGTAAAAATTAAAATAAAATACATAAAT
Source organism: Sweltsa coloradensis (assembly GCA_024449915.1). Taxonomy (NCBI): domain Eukaryota; kingdom Metazoa; phylum Arthropoda; class Insecta; order Plecoptera; family Chloroperlidae; genus Sweltsa; species Sweltsa coloradensis. The sequence goes on from JAMZAV010001406.1 coordinate 22,209, forward strand.
AAACTCGTATCGTATTTTTTAGAGTCTACCCACAGTCACAGAACCGATTTTCTGTGGGGGCCAATAATAAAAGCGACCAAGTCTACCCTGTAGGCGCCGTCACTATCGACGAGCGAACAGTGCCAAATTTATTTTTGTCATAGTTGCTGATGAGTTAGAGAAAATTCAAATACGAATTGGTCAATATCACATGTTATGTTGTTAAAGCACAATACACAAACATTATGAATGACTTTGTATACGCAAATTAGTCTTTTGAAAAACAAACGTAACGAAACATGTAAGCAAAAAACAAACGTAACGAAACATGTAAGCATATTATTATCTTATGTATACCGGCTGCTTACATCAAGATAGAAACGAGGGAAATTCTAGGAAAACGTTAATATATTCATACAAAACATTTTCAGAACGAAGCGACGATAACATACTGAGGCTACACATACGAAGTAAAACAAAAGTAAAATACACGGAAACAAGTGAGAACTTGACAAGATGCGATGCAGTATCTGCGATGTAATCATCACTCGTTCCTCGTAGCAAAGAAGCAAATTTTCTTGCGCTGTGGGCTCGAGCTTTATGCGTATTTCAACTTCAAGTCAAAACGTTCACGATGTAATCTGGCTTTATAGTTCATAGAATCTGTTAGAATACTACTTCGTGCATGGAGTTTATCATCATCTTATGATGATTTGAGAGTGTAATTCCAATTACCCACCTGTAAGTGGATACAATTCACAAAACGAACTCGTCGTGATCTAGTGCAAGGTCCTATCAGACATGGATAATAATTATCATAAACCGAATGTGCATAGGCCAAGTACATCGCAAGTTACTGCTCGAGTGCTCGAGCTGGGACACTTACCACATTGTGTACCCTACTCGCCTACAAGATGTTGACTGTATGTTCAACTACGGTTTTAAATACTTTGTACATTAATAACTTCACGCACGATTGGATAGTTTTCAAATGTTTTGTGTGATGTATTTCCTCTTGGTAGGGCTATGCATATTTATTGATTTAAAAATTGAGTCCAATATTTAAATGAATAATTTGAATCGGCTTGGCTGCGTTGTGTCCTCACTGTTATTTAGTTTTGGTCTCGCAAAATAAGATTGCTTCAAAATACTGTCCTTGATTCTCGCAGGCCTTCTACCCCGCGGGCCCGGACGGGGTAACAACCAACACCCCTAATTATAGCAACAACTGTGTTATAACTAAAACAATTATAACACTTAAAATTAGTGATATTACATATTTATATAATTTTCACACCCACTGTATGTGTTATTTGCATTCGTTATTTTCTCCCAACATTTTTGAGGTGCGATAGGTATACGTAATTAACTTATTTAGATATAATTATTACAAATCGATCCCTTGAGAAGTCGAACATCTTTAAATCTGTTAATCGTTCAACTGTGTATCATTACTGTACGCGAAAAATTATTTTAATGATTGTTACAAAATTGTGGTTTTGCATACATTTTTTGTCAAAGAAGCATTTGGCGATCAAATTGAAGCTTCTTCTTCATAATTTAAGATTTAATGGTTCAGTAATGTCAGATATTTGAATTTGTATGAATGCTAATAAAGCCTCATCTAGAGATAAACACAGAACAGAAGACAAGCAAAAATGTTCTTGTTTAATATTCACGTTCTATCGACTCTGTGTTGCCTTCGAATTAAGTGAAAGTACATTATCAAAGGTAACTAATTAGAGACATTTTGTTCCGTAACATGTATTTAGCTCTCACACAGTAGAATTACCATGCATTGTGTCGTTCGTGGATAGCTATGCCATATGTTATAAATCACAAATTGTGGTGTGTGTGTGAGGCCTGTTCTTACTAAACTCATGCATGAATTACAGTCATCGGGTCTAAGTAATATTTTAGATCGCCTATAGGACATAAGGGTCGATGGTCTTATGTGTTTACTGCTGCTTTTCCTTTGTAGCTCAGGGTTACATTAATTTGTAGAGGACCATGTCGTGTTCGAGAGAACCCCGTAGCATATGTGTTCATGTTATCATGTGGTTACTGTTTAGTTAACTCTTAGTTAAAAGTTTATTTTAAAAATTGTTACCGAAAGCACGATCAATGTATGTGAATGAATGTATGAAAATAATAAAAACAAGCATCAACATGACCATTTCAATTCTAAACGTTTAAATCAAAGACAACCTGCAAATCCTTCTCAAGCATTAGCAAGAACGAATCAGAATAAGATGGGGCCATAGGCTTCGTAAACCTTGGAATGGACGCAGTGAACGAGGGTAATATTAAACTACGGCCAACTTGAGTAATTGGTATTGACAAATACTAGTATTTAATTTAAAATATAATACTTCTGGTCACAAAAGCCTTAAAAACTTTATTGACAAACATATTACCTACTCAGCCAAGTCACAGTTGAATCCAGTTGTTTGCATTGTATAAATCATTATATTAAATTCTACCTTCGACTAATTAAAAAAAAAAATCAGTCAAGTATGACTGTGCTAGTGCTAAGTGCATACCATTTTGAATTCTGCCGCGTCAAGGGATTGCGTTATATTCATTTTTAACAGCAATCATGGATCGGGTCGGGGATGATGCTATAAGAAGAATTCTTCACAAAATACTTGATCAAAGGCCATCACTTCTTATCTAACTGAAAACTCAAAGAGCCAAAATAGACTCTGCCTTCCTCCGAACTTCAAGCTTGAAACTCGAATGAGGATCATCATTAATCTTCCTCAGACGTAGGTACTTTTACCCTCAACTCAACCCCGTGTTGGTTACCGACGACGTGTTTACATTGTTCAACGTCAGAAACGATCTAGCAAACCAATCCTACGAATACTGTAGCTTTCCTTAGCTTATCTCTTACTCTTTCTATGATGCACTCTGCTGCAACAATGCACTCATAATTTATGTTCAGTTAAATATTAAAATTATATGTTTAAAAAATATATTAAAATTATATATATTTAAAAAAATATGTTATTATATATATTAAAATTATATACTAAAATAATTAATGTAGTTTCAGTTTTTTTAATTTTTTAATTTTTTAAAATTACAACGTTCATTGGACTTTTTCACTGTTAGTTAACAAAATATTTATTTTAATGTGATATTTCGATTTCTTTACAGAAATCTTTATCAAACAAAATTAACAATTAAAAAACCACAACAGACAGGACAAAAAACATTTCACAAAATATTACAAATATGGCTGTGCATTAATACCAAATTATTAACAAAAAAGTTTATTATGAATAAAAATAAAAAACCAAAAAACAGAACATTAAATTGACAAGTTGGACAGTTATTGATGTATGAAATAAAGCTATTGATCTAGTGATGAAATTGATGGACAGAAACTTTTCCAAATGGCTGGATAATTAACACTAGGCACACTGATTGTATTGGCCACACATGAAATCAAACCAGCTTCCTTAATTTTCCGTGTTGTGGCATTAGACTCATGTGCAAGGATTGAAGCGTCTTACTTCACGTCTTACTTCACAACGTATTTCGCAGAGACAGAGCCATACAGACGTAAACATTAGAATATAATCCATGGTTGATGTTTGTAACTGCCCTTCTCATCCATCCCACGTACCTTATCAAAATTTACAATTGTATTTTGTGTCACAAAATCAACAAACATAAAATTATTGAACATAGGCGTGTAAATTATAAGATTTGCAAACATTCACAGGTTTAATTCCCTCAATCCCTCAATAAATTTCTCAACTCCCTCCCACACTTAGGTTACAGTCTTGTAAAACATGTCCGATGCCAGACTGAGCTTGTCAAATATGCCGTCTTGTACATTAGTTTGTACTTTGTTTCCCACTTTTCAACCGCGAATGATTTTCCTCAACTGTCTCCGTTGTACTTGATTATAAGGCTTATCATTTGGATCCATTGGCCGGATAGCCATGGCATTACCATCAATAATACACATTTCACAAGGGTAAACGAAACAAAAGTCAATAAAAGAAACACTTTAAAAGCGTTTACTTCATGTTTATATAAATGGTGCAGAACTCGAGGCAGAACTATTAGAGAGGGAAGTTTTTTTTTTGGGGGGTGGGGGGGACGACGAACATTTTAAACCACAAACATAAGTGTAATATGTATATCCTGGTACAATGAGTGGTCTGGGGAATTATGTCCCCCAGCTGGTGCGGGTCTTGGGACGCCCAGAACGTTAGGCATAGATACTGCTAGGCCTACAACTAGACCCCTTGCTTTACTTATGGTCGATGGTGTACATCACTTTGAGTCACGTCTCACGACAGAAACCGAACGCGACTTCCGACTGACATGGATGTTTGACATGACATGGCCTTAGACAAGGTTCTTCGTGAACTTTGGGGCTACCGGGCGTGGCAGCCATTTTAAAGGGACATATTTGTGTGTTTGGCACCTCAACAAAGAGATTTCAATGCTTGATATGATTTTATTTAAGTGTTCTTCTTCAACAATTTCGCCTCCTATATTTTAAGTTGCCCCTTAACCGTCCTTATATACATACACCATATCATGTTTATTGTATTATTGATGGTAATGCCATGGCTATTGGTGTATGAGTCATGTATGTTCTATGTTCTATGACAATAAAAATAAATTTGTATTATTACATTTATGCCCAGTATAATAACAATTAATACTACTCTGATCACGATATGTTGCAGTACAACAAGTTTAAAGGTGTGAGTTCTTTAATTGTCACTTTGTTCCGTCTAACAAGTATAAACAAACTGACTTTCACTGCCGCCGCGCACGTCTGTCACTGTAACAGGTAATTGTTTGTTTATACAACAAACACGAACCACTCGGTGATGTTTACTGTTTCGCCGACAGAAGTGGCTCAGTGGAGCGCGCTGATTCGGAAGGGTGACTCTGTGTTCGATGCCTGGAATCGTGATGGGAGGGGATTTTTACAAAGGTTTTCCGACCACAAGGTTAATCTGTGACAGAGTTCTAGAAACACTCACTTCCCAAGTAAATCTGTAGTTTTAACCAGAAAAGCAGTCTTAAATCTTTATCTCATCATGAAACATTTCAAGTAAGAAATGCAAAATTAGTGCTTTTTATTACTTTTGTAGACCTTTGTAATCATAATAATAGAAATGTTATAATACGTCAATAAAGGCGTGACATTAAAACATACTGTATGGAATTATGAGGCCCGTTTTTCTCTCGTTCTGAAATGCATAGGCCTATGACACACTCGAAGTCGTGTAAAGCTTATCACTGAATACTTAATATAATTATAGTATTGTTAGTGTTTTTTTTATGTATTATATTTGTTGTTGTTCCGTAACATGTATTTAGCTCTCACACAGTAGAATTACCATGCATTGTGTCGTTCGTGGATAGGCTATGCCATATGTTATAAATCACATATTGTGGTGTGTGTGCGAGGCCTGTTCTTACTAAACTCGTGCATGGATTACAGTCATCGGGTCTAAGTAATATTTTAGATCGCCTATAGGACATAAGGGTCGATGGTCTTATGAGTTTACTGCTGCTTTTCCTTTGTAGCTCAGGGTTACATTAATTTGTAGAGGACCATGTCGTGTTCGAGAGAACCCCGTAGCATGTGTTTTCATGTTATCATGTGGTTACTGTTTAGTTAACTCTTAGTTAAAAGTTTATTTTAAAAATTGTTACCGAAAGCACGATCAATGTATGTGAATGAATGAATGAAAATAATAAAAACAAGCATCAACATGACCATTTCAATTCTAAACGTTTAAATCAAAGACAACCTGCAAATCCTTCTCAAGCATTAGCAAGAACGAATTAGAATAAGATGGGGCCATAGGCTTCGTAAACCTTGGAATGGACGCAGTGGACGAGGGTAATATTAAACTACGGCCAACTTGAGTAATTGGTATTGACAAATACTAGTATTTAATTTAAAATATAATACTTCTGGTCACAAAAGCCTTAAAAACTTTATTGACAAACATATTACCTACTCAGCCAAGTCACAGTTGAATCCAGTTGTTTGGATTGTATTAAAATTAAAAAAAAAACTAATTAAAAAAAAAATCAGTCAAGTATGACTGTGCTAGTGCTAAGTGCATACCATTTTAAATTCTGCCGCGTCAAGGGATTGCGTTATATTCATTTTTAACAGCAATCATGGATCGGGTCGGGGATGATGCTATAAGAAGAATTCTTCACAAAATACTTGATCAAAGGCCATCACTTCTTAAAACTCAAAGAGCCGAAATAGACTCTGCCTTCCTCCGAACTTCAAGCTTGAAACTCGAATGAGGATCATCATTAATCTTCCTCAGACGTGGTAACTTTCACCCTCAACTCAACCCCGTGTTGGTTACCGAAGACGTGTTTACATTGTTCAACGTCAGAAACGATCTAACAAACCAATCCTACGAATACTGTAGCTTTCATTAGCTCATCTTACTCTTTCTATGATGCACTCTGCTGCAACAATGCACTCATAATTTATGTTCAGTTAAATATTAAAATTAATTTATATGTTTAAAAAATATATTCAAATTATATATTTTTAAAAAAATATGTTATATATATAAATAATTAATGTAGTTTCAGTTTTTTTAATTCTGTATGTTTTCTATAATGTTTTTTCAAAACACATTCACAACGTTATAAATATAAATCATTGGACTTTTTCACTGTTAGTTAACAAATATTTATTTTAATGTGATATTTCGATTTCTTTACAGAATCTTTATCAAACAAAATTAACAATTAAAAAACCACAACAGACAGGACAAAAACATTTCACAAATATTACAAATATGGCTGTGCATTAAAACCAAATTATTAACAAAAAGTTATTATGAATAAAAATAAAAACCAAAAAACGAACATTAAATTGACAAGTTGGACAGTTATTGATGTATGAAATAAAGCTATTGATCTAGTGATGAAATTGATGGACAGAAACTTTTCCAATGGCTGGATAATTAACACTAGGCACACTGATTATATTGGCACCACATGAAATCAAACCAGCTTCCTTAATTTTCCGTGTTGTGGCATTAGACTCATGTGCAAGGATTGAAGCGTCTTACTTCACGTCTTACTTCACAACGTATTCGCAGAGACAGAGCCATACAGACGTAAACATTAGAATATAATCCATGGTTGATGTTTGAAAACATGCCCTTCTCATCCATCATTCACCCACGTACCTTATCAAAATTTACAATTGTATTTTGTGTCACAAAATCAACAAACATAAAATCATTGAACATAGGCGTGTAAATTATAAGATTTGCAAACATTCACAGGTTTAATTGAATTCCCTCAATCCCTCAAAAAATTTCTCAACTCCCTCCCACACTTAGGTTACAGTCTTGTAAAACATGTCCGATGCCAGACTGAGCTTGTCAAATATGCCGTTTTGTACATTAATTTTTTCTTTGTTTCCCACTTTTCAACCGCGAATGATTTTCCTCAACTGTCTCCGTTGTACTTGATTATAAGGCTTATCTTTTGGATCCATTGGCCGGATAGCCATGGCATTACCATCAATAATACACATTTCACAAGGGAAAACGAAACAAAAGTCAATAAAAGAAACACTTAAAAGCGTTTACTTCATGTTTATATAAATGGTGCAGAACTCGAGCAGAACTATTAGAGAGGGAATTTTTTTTTTTGGGGGGGGGGGGGGGGACGACGAACATTTTAAACCACAAACATAAGTGTAATATGTATATCCTGGTACAATGAGTGGTCTGGGGAATTATGTCCCCCAGCTGGTGCGGGTCTTGGGACGCCCAGAACGTTAGGCATAGATACTGCTAGGCCTAAAAACTAGACCCTTGCTTTACTTATGGTCGATGGTGTACATCACTTTGAGTCACGTCTCACGACAGAAACCGAACGCGACTTCCGACTGACATGGATGTTTGACATGACATGGCCTTAGACAAGGTTCTTCGTGAACTTTGGGGCTACGGGGGCGTGGCAGCCATTTTAAAGGGTCATATTTGTGTGTTTGGCACCTCAACAAAGAGATTTCAATGCTTGATATGATTTTATTTGAGTGTTCTTCTTCAACAATTTCGCCTCCTATATTTTAAGTTGCCCCTTAACCGTCCTTATATATTTATATACATACACCGTATCATGTTTATTGTATTATTGATGGTAATGCCATGGCTATTGGTGTATGAGTCATGTATGTTCTATGTTCTATGACAATAAAAATAAATTTGTTATTACATTTATGCCCAGTATAATAACAATTAATACTACTCTGATCACGATATGTTGCAGTACAACAAGTTTAAAGGTGTGAGTTCTTTAATTGTCACTTTGTTCCGTCTAACAAGTATAAACAAACTGACTTTCACTGCCGCCGCGCACGTCTGTCACTGTAACAGGTTGTTTGTTTATACAACAAACACGAACCTCTCGGTGATGTTTACTGTTTCGCCGACAGAAGTGGCTCAGTGGAGCGCGCTGATTCGGAAGGGTGACTCTGTGTTCGATGCCTGGAATCGTGATGGGAGGGGATTTTTGCAAAGGTTTTCCGACCACAAGGTTAATCTGTGACAGAGTTCTAGAAACACTCACTTCCAAAGTAAATCTATAGTTTTTACCAGAAAAGCAGTTTTAAATCTTTATCTCATCATGAAACATTTCAAGTAAGAAATGCAAAATTAGTGCTTTTTATTACTTTTGTAGACCTTTGTAATCATAATAATAGAAATGTTATAATACGTCAATAAAGGCGTGACATTAAAACATACTGTATGGAATTATGAGGCCCGTTTTTCTCTCGTTCTGAAATGCATAGGCCTATGACACACTCGAAGTCGTGTAAAGCTTATCACTGAATACTTAATATAATTATAGTATTGTTAGTGTTTTTTTTATGTATTATATTTGTTGTTCACTTGAAAGTACTGATTTCAATTCTTATTTTTTAAATTTTGTATAGGTGATAAACTATGAATATTAAATTTAAACTCGTACTCAAACATTCTAAAGACACTTAAGTTAATTAACTAAGTTTGTACACAGTTTTTCAACCTGTTTACGTTATGTGCACGATTTAACCTGCACACGGCGAGGTGAATCTACAAGAAGCAGCGCTATTATCTCCGCATCACGCTAATTAAATATCTACTACTAGAAGCTGGTGTGGTGTAATGTTATTGTTCAACAAACGTGATGGGCTCTTGTTGTCGGTGCTAGCTGTGTAAGTGGATGATAGACGAGGAAATGCTTCTTGTGGGGTTCGAACCACGTTCGTGTTGATCGCTCGTCGATGATCTCTGTGCCCAGCTCGACCAAAGTTTCCCATTGGAATCACTTCTGTGACCGAGTGAATAGTCAAACAATAACTAAATACGATTTAAAAACTAAACAAAACATGATTTAAGTTCTAAACAAGTCAGGCTTTTTTGAGTCAATAGAATTTCAATAAATAACGAATAACTGTCCTTAAGCCGTCAATAATTTTGAAAATATTATAGTTCATCGACAGTTGCAATAACATACGCTAAAATAAATGCCAATGCGTTGGTTTATTTCTAATTTGTGACTTGTAAGGCATGTACGTGTACCAACTGAAAACATCGAAGATAAGCTGCAAATAACAAGGCGAAACTATGAAATAAACTATTTCAAGCGCGAATAATACTTCATTACGCGCATAAATTAATTGGGATCATTAACTTTGGTAACCAAAATAGACGGGTATTCCACCGCTTAGGGCGGAACCCAAATACTCGCGTTCTGGAAACCGTTGTCAACTCGCATATATATCGTATTCGTGTACGGTGAGATGCACCGTTTGCCTTATAACTATGCATTCTGAGCGCACATAGCTCGTGTAGTATATTCATATTTTGTGATACATAATTCCTACTCGTCATCGTCTTCACATTAGCCTGTATAGAAGACCACATGGGTGGCTAGGTATAATCACACACGCTATAATACGTAGCTTAAACACACGGTTTACCTTGTTAACGAAGTTTCACCTGCTGTTTAGTAGTTAAGCCATAAACCCACCCACCCACATTCATTCTATAATGAATCTGTTTGTTACTACCCGGTATATACAATTAGCTAATCTCTAGTTTACGATGATCATGTGTAGCCTATTTCACGGTGTGCCAACTCGCATGATTACAATCCCCCTACAATGATGATTAGTGGTTTATTTTCTTGCTTAGATTTTATTGCACTGAGACGGTCGATACTGTTTATGACTATAGCTTAGTGTTTGCGTGTGGCTTGATGGGCAGAACAATACATACGGTTACGTTGTAAATAAATAAATTGGCATTACTCAGGTCTACTTTGAGTTTAACGGTACAAGTACAACATTGAAGCTTGTATTGAGATTGAATTATGTTAGTCGTTAGTACATCCTGTATTGTCGAGTATTTATTCCCACATAGAGATGAGTAGATCGAATTATCGTGAAAGGGGTTTTGTCATAAATCATATTTGCAGTGACATGCCATGCAACACCTGTTGATTTTCAATACCGTTGTTATGCTTCTAGCACAAGTGGACAAGGGTAATAATGTACTTGAAGTCGTCTTTACAAACGTTGTCTAAACTGAGATTTGAATTCATATTCGTCCTCTTGGTTTCTAAATGTGTATTTACAAACAGTCAACACTCAACAATAAGCTCTTCAAGTGCTGGCAAACTTTGGGATAACCGTAGTTTCGAAACTGTGTGGGGTATTCTACATTTTAGTGTCAAAACCCACGCGAATTAAAAAAATGGAAGCATCCAAAATTGAGAGAAGCTGCTTTTAATCAACACGCTGTCGTAAAAAGACACAAAAATAACATTTACATCGACATTCAGGGTGCCTTGTGATAGAGGTTTTACCCTTATGGGTGGTCATCACTGCCCCCTGACCACAAGGTCTCAGTAAACATTCTGTATCAATAACCAAAAAACTGTATTTCAATCTGAGGTCATGTTCCGTAACAGTTGACACACACAGATGGATGGATGGAAAAGTGATGCACATAAGGATTTTGCGATTTGTCTGTTTGTTATTCGTTCACATGCAGATTCTCGAAGTCGATCCAATTTGTGTCTCTTTTTAATTTACTATCTTTGAAGTTTGATGTGATGACAATGGGACGCACGTCCACATTTGGGGCGATTAAAAAACGTGACAATTGGCACTTTAATCTTCGCACTATGCCAACACCATAACATCTCTTCATCATTCCCATGTATGGTACATCGATATCGAGTTTTTGTCGAGGTGAAATGTAGTGTAGTGAGAGTAAGAAGTACACTAATAGACAATCTGAATATAAGAAAAACAAATTATTTGTAACGACAACTTGACCTACTCTTGCTAATACCAACCATACAAAATATTTGACAGCCGATAAATAAAACAAGGCGATTCTCTTGCACAAGTTCAATTCGTCTTCAGATAATAAGTTACCTCCGCATCGATTGTAACATTTCACAGATCGATCATCTTTTTTCTACAATAGCGCCAACATTTGGGTCATGTCCTTTGGCCTTGGCCCTATGTCAGTCATGATAGCTGTCAGTGCGATTGTTGTAGACATGAATGATAATGTTGACTTCCGCGCGGCCGCGTACGATATTATCGATCATGTGGTTATCGATGTCACGCCCACACAAAACAGCGACGGCTCCCACGATCTACGTTTTCACGGGTCGCGTCGTGTTGTGGCCATGTCTAGTCAGAGAGGAAAGTCTCGGCCATAGAGGAGCCCGTATGTAAATTGCAACTAAGTCGTGCTCATATCACTCACACCTTATCACGGAATATTCTCGAGAAAAATCAGACCGGAACAAACAATGCATTATATATTATACACAATGCAGACGTTATTAATATTTTTACAACCTGGACGTTTATCGAGATTGATTTTGTCTTAGGATTAAGAGTGTGTGAGTTTAAGTTTCTCTTGTATTTAACTTGACCTCTAGTTGCATGAGAAACTAAGTGAAGTGGTCTTGAATGTTCAGATTATTGTTGAAGATTTGCTTGGTACAAGATATATAACTATAATAACGTCTAGGCTGTGTCGTAATCATTCATATTGTTAGTTTAATTTTCTCTTCTCAAAATTTTACTCGTGAGAACTTTGTGTGTGTATCGTATGTATACAATGCAGTGAGTTATATGTAATGTGTTTAATGTTCTATTGTCACTTAAATGTGTTCTGTCTCGTTATGTATACAATAAATCAAACCTTGATGAAAATATGCCATGAGTTTCGTTGACGAATTATATACACACACTATACACAAAAATAAATAGCCTATAATTTAGTCCTTATGTTTTTGAAATTTTGAATACTATGCTGTACACACTGTGTATTTTTGAGAATACGATTGTAAAATTATAAATACTTGCCATTACTTTTGCTACATAATTATGCTTTGTTTGGACAACGAGTATAGGCAACAACACACCACCAACGAGCATTGTTGTGTGACTATTGACTCGAGCTTTTGAATTTTGCTAGAGAACCTGAACCCAATGTACTTTTAAAATTAAATTTTTCAGTATTATTATTAGTATTAGTATAAGTAGTTTTGAGGGAGCTTTAACAGCTAAGATTATTCGCGCCTCCAAGATAAAACAATTTCTATAAGTGTGAGCTACCACCATGCATACGTCTTTCCAAGGGGAGGAACGTAAGGGGAGAAGCAGGGGGACAAGTGCTACTACTATTAGTAATTTTATTTTTATTATTGAATTAAATTTAGAATGGTTTGAACAAAATATTACTTAAAATGCACAATTCAATCGATCCTATTTCGTACCGGTGCACCGTGCACAAAATTATAGTTTTTTATTTGTAATTCTCAGTGTGTTTTAGCGATTGTCAGTTCGTAGAATTCTCTTCTCCTAAGAATCTATCACACTCAATTCATCGAACTACTTTCAGATTCTCAAGCATTTATCTCCTACTCGTCGATATGATTAATACCAAACTGACTCACTGTCTGTGAATCAAGTAGGCTACGTACATTCCAATCACACTTGGCACTCACTCTGTCTCTATCTCAAACAAAATCGGCCGTGTAACACAATATCTTCACATTCTTACCATACCTATTAATTTAAACACTCGTAGGCAGGTTCGCTTCTTACTAAGTGTTGACTGCCCTGCCCAACTCGCGTATTAATTCAAGTACGCCCAAACATTGAGGCCAAGTTTACGCACACCTCGTGTTTATTTGATCATAGTTTTCTTTTATGAATCCATCCACACACACCGTGGAAACCTAAACATGGATTAAACCACGTGAGTTTTACTACCGAGATGATGCGTGTTCTATTACACTACTCTGGCGGGTGTTATTACGCTAGCACGCTTCTCTCCGGTGCTGTGCGAGCGAGCCCAGTACGGCGCGCAGTTCGTGCTTCGCTCTCGGCCGGTCCGGGGTTTGAGCATCGCTCCGGCCACCAACCATGACGGGGACGTCTTGGTTACCAGTGTCTGTATAGTCACGTCTGTCTGTGTTGTCTTCGGAGGATCCAGCCTCGGTTAGTGACAGACTCGGACTAGAGCAAATCGGTTACGTGTGTTCAAATCCTCGGGTAGTTACAGGCCAATCTGTCATCCGTGGTTCCATCAGACTCGGCCTCACATCAGCTCTGAATTGTGTTTACTTCTGTCAGTTTAGCTCAAGTCGATTATTTTGTATCTGGAGTATCTTTGATCTGCCAAATGTGACCAGAGTCCAAGACACTAAATTCTTTAGTCATGGAAATAAGATTTTGGATTTATACAATTTCCAGTGTCCTACATTTATGTTTATTGTCGAGCTAAAATAGTTATTGTATGTATTCTTCTTAAAACAAAATTGATATTGAATCATTTTCTGGTAAATTTTCGAATTTTCGATAGCTCGAAAATTACGCCTCTCAAAATGTATTCGAATAAGAACTAGTTTTCTAAGTGGCGGATTATCATTCTCAGCTATACAAGAGAACGTTTTTGTGTTTCGAGCTTTTTCCTTGTTACTTCCTGTTCCGGTGTCATCACTCGACAACACAACTAAAATAAGCCACCCTGGACCAAACCAAGTCAAATACCGGCGGCTCTGAAAACAGCTGGTCTCGCGCCGTGTTTTGTTTTACTTCCGTTTGTGGCGCATGCGCAGAGTCGCGAGCCCGGAGATCAATAACATCACTTGGTTTACATCTGTCAAGAAGGCACGGTCCTCTCTGTACAAAGTGACGTGCACTGGTCCTGTCACCTGCTGCACCTAGTGTAGGTGGTGTACGACGACGGCACGCGAGCTGAGAAGATATCGGTGTGTTGGTGACAGTGTTGTCATACCTTGGAATCACCCCGTGCGCCGCTCGTAGGCCCTACCGCGGGCGGGATGCTGTCTGTCTAGCCGGCCCCTCTTGGAACTGTTGCCGTTGATAGCGTGTGCGTGTGTGTGCACTAGCTTATTATATTACAAGAATACCTATGTACATTCTGTTTTATCTAAGTGTGTAATTTATCACCCACCTCACAGTGTTGTAACTTGTGTAATTAAAATGTAAACATTACAAAACAGTTTTTATAGTACCTATTTGAGTTAAAAATTACATTTCTAGCTCCACGTGTTTTTGAGACAGTGTTTAATACAACAATATATTTGTGAACCTTGCTGTTTACACCGCGTGTCTGCAACTTCCGCATATAGTGTTATACAAACTAGTTCGCCCACTCTGTCTTGTCCTTGGCGTTGACTCTTGGACATACCTCGCGAGCCAGCCCCATGAGATCGGCAAGCACCCCAGCCGTGTCCGCCGAGAACACTGTCCAGGTGAGTAGCCGGGCATGACCGTCACTTCCTCGATATGATTTACTTTACGACGATACAATATATTGTATTGCGCCGTCTCTTGATATGGCAATCGCCCGGCTTTCAGACTGAAGGAAGTCTATAGATGATGAATGAAGGTCCGACCGTATGAAAGTTTGCTGTGGGCTATTTACCTGGAATCAATACGTTCGTTAGGGACCAGTTTGTATATGGTGGTGTAACGAATTGCTAGGTACACCGAAATACATGGGTTGTAATTGATAATTAATTACCGTCGATCCCTTCTGTATCGTAGTGTGAACCAAGTCTTGTTTCCGGCCACAATGTGAGGTCACGACCTAGGTCACGACTCGTAGGTATCCAGTACAGCAACGTCGGTGTGGACACCTGGAGGAAGAAATAATTACCCCTTATAATTGCGCGAAGACTTCGGCTATACAACGAGATAAGAGACTGGACGAGACACACTGTACATAAAACCTTATTTCCTGATTATATGTCACCGAATATTGATTGAAGTCCACTTTGAGACCAATTTATACAGCTATATGTGTGTTTGTTTGTGAATACTGATTTCCTGGATATATATTTAAAAAGTTTTGAGTTAGATAACACAGGGTATTCCAACAAGTAGTTCATTGTTTTAGGTGATATAAATAATGAAAATGTTTTCTATCAAATTTTGTTTGACTTTTTGTAAAAGCTACTAAACTATAAAACATACAAAATATAAAAATGTCATTGTGTTAAATATATTTCTATCGTTACATCAGGAACGCTCATGGTTTCATATAGTTTCTTGCTTACCACCATGTTTACCACCGTTCTAATCTAAACCATTATACTATATTATTTTGTTTGTTCCTCCTCTGGCTCTAACCCTCCTCGCGTCGCCTACTGCCTTGCATGTAATGGTAGAATAATATTATGTAAATACCATGGGTAACCAACCAAACTGCTGATTAGATGAACAATCGTTGGTTACGGGCTATTAACAGACATGCTTTCGTCCTCAATTAAGATGCATTATATTATTATATAACAATTTATTTAACAATTATAAATACTTATGCTTTCAGTTTCATTGTAAATTGTGTTCATAAGAACGTTTCAGTCGTATATAATGAGATTTCATTCGAGACCGTCAGATTCATATGTTTACTTTCATTTTTCATTCAATTTGATGAATAAGTGAAAACAACACTATAATAAACAACCATAGCTATCAGGTATCAAATAGTTCATATTAAATGTATGGCCCTCTATTATAACTATCACCATCTGCTGCAAATATTCAATATAAAATGGTGTCATTTGCATTCCTGTAGTAAAGAGTTGTTTTTGTTCTTGTTGGGTGAGTAGGTGGATTCGAACTTGCAAATATCGAAGGTTAATTCCGGGAAGGAAATACATAATCGATAGAATGGTGGCAAATATTTTATTTGGCATTGAGAACGCGTGAATTATATCAAATAAAAATAAACAAATCAAAAGTTGTATAACAAAAAGGTGACGCATTTTCGGCAGGCAAGCACCGTGAAATACCTATCGCGGTGTGTTCATGTTCACCTGTCGTACGCACAGGGTCGACATGGGGCATTGGGCATGAGATGAGGAGACCTTGGCAATGATGGGGTCCCATTGAGGGGGCATTATTCACTGATAATTGCTAGGATCCGCTGAGAGTGATAGTTTATTTTCTATCACGTCATAGGTATAACTTGCGTAGGCCTGTACCTCTAATTTTACCTGCTATCAATATTTGGTAACACAACAATAAAGTACATTAATTGATGATAAAGATAATGAGTAATCGAAGTGCTCGTTACAATGTTAAAACTATAATTTCTCTCTAGTAATTTATATGTGAAATTTGAATACACTTGGAAAAAGCGAAATCTCATAACAGTTAGCGTTAGCGACCAGCTGTTGCTCAATTTAGTTAGCACGAAAGGAAATGACCTTCTCAATATGACATGAAAACTTGGAAAAGCGTCTCAGCCATGACTAAGGATGGCTGTGCATTGTGAGATTCCAACAAGTAACCTTGCGATAGGAAGCCGAGTTACGTAATAATATGCGATGCATTTTGTATCCGTACTGTAATAGCTATTTGAGTTGAGTACATGTCTCTAAAATATATTGGTACTTCTGCCTATGCAATTTAATAAAATTATTAAATAAACAAATAAAATAAATTAACAGTAGGGAAAATATTTCCTGTTATTTGGTTACAGTTTACTTGCATAATTATTAACAAGAGATCATAATGGTGAATCCCAAAGCATTCGTTTATCCAGTGATAGTTTTCGAAGCGACACAAGAGGATTACCAGCCGCCAAAAACTGTTTCTAAGTTGGCACTCGTTGGTCCATACTCTCTCTACTTCCTAGGCCTTCACCCGTTGCTAATTGATTCTGCCACCCAAGTTTCTAAAATAAGGCGTAAGGCGCAACATGTGAATGGACATTGAGAAATACAGCTAAATAGAAACCAAGATCTTGACAAGGTGTTGGCTAAAGTTTCTCCAGTCAAATCCTCGGAACAGATCTGTAGATTAGATGAAAGAGCTATGTAGACAAGACGGGGTGGTGACCTGGTATCCGTATAATGTGACCTGTGGCTGTGGCTAGAAATAAATAGGTTCCAGTACGAGAGAGTAAATGATACTTCAATCAATTGTACAAGGTTGTACGGATGTTGGGCGGTGATGGTGTGTTTGCGTTTGTGTGTTGGCTTTAAATTTCACCACACAATCGTAACCATATTTTATTGGAAATTATAAAAGGACATATTTTTAATAGTGTAACGCACAATATAATATTAATATTTTTTTTAAATTTTCACCTTTTTTGCGAGTGTACTCGAGCGAGTGTCATGCTGCTAAAGTACAATTATCTTGTGGATCATCTTAAAGTCTCGGCACTCATTTCCAACCATTGCACAATGCTAAACACTTCATTTTGGAAGTTGAGATTTAAAAAATTGAAATAGTCTTCATTCATTTCAACTTGTCTTTGTTTCATATTCATTTTGTCTTCGAGTGTAGGTAATGGGGAGTATGTTTACTTATCGCATCAAGAGATGCAAATGACTTAACTATTATGCTGCCACTCACGTTTCCTAGTTAGACCTACCACTCAAACAGGGCAGACAGATGTATAATACTGCACGGAATCTATTAGCTAGTCGTCTAAACTCCCAACCTTGGTGTTCCTATGTCTCGTGACGCCCACCGCTCAAATGTGATAAGTGATTTCGAATCTGTCTGCAGTGTATTGTGACTGACGTTCTGACGCATGAGGTTGGGCTGCAGGTCCTAAATGCATAGTTTATTTTTGCTTTGGCCGTAATGTTCTCCACCCGCATCTTAATTCCGATGGTGTTTTTAATTTGTTTTGTTGATGTTGGAGCGTGGATCGTGCCTTACTAGTTTGGTTGGTGTTTCGTTTCTTATTTAAAAATCTGTCTCTGGTTGGCCATTGCTCGCGCTTCGATAGCGTGGACGCCGACAAGGTAGACTTGGTCCTGTTTAAAAATTAAAATTCCTCTTCTGGAAATAAAAAATGAAAGGTGGAAGAACACAGTTGTCATTCCGCATCACACTTCGTTATCCTGGGAGCATCAGTTCCGTTCTGTATACATGGAACTGACAGCTGACCGGAAACCATTCACGAATATTGTCAATTTAAGACTTTTAAACCTAATTCAAAATCGTAAACAAAGATTTAGTTTATAATTTTTTTTAATAAAAGTGTGACCTTGAGCTTTTTTGGCGCTTCCGTGACAACTAGTATGTATAATTAAAACAACTGTATTGTCATTCATTTTAGTGATGAATTTGCTTCAAACGCATTTCCGTCGTTTTATCTAAGATAGCTTAGATTTTTATCTAAAGATAGCATGTAGGTACGGACACTAAATTATAAACAATTTAACAAATTTCGAATTAGTGGTATTAGGCCTACAACAACAATGCATTTATTTATGAAAACATTATATTTACATATAAATGAATGAATGAATTATTTAATTTATTTATCTGTGGGCATCACTCAACCTCTCGAATAGCATCATACAATAATACCGACCGACGTAAAGCATCAAAAGTCACTCGCGCCTTTGAGGAAATAACAACAAATTCCACTAATCGTGTCGAGTAACTCCGGAAATACAGAAATTCCTGAAGCGCCTAAGATCACCAACAACAAGAGGTTAGTCCCCTCGTACGTAAATACAGCGACATCCAAGCCCCGGCCTCTAGTGTCTGAGGGAGTGTTGTGATCTGCGGTGCTGTTACGTACCCCATTCCTATTTGTTCCAATACAACCTATATAGCCCAATCTACTATCACCCACTTGTGTTTTAAAGTAAGTTTAATTTTTATTTGAGTTTCTTCTCCTCGCTGCTACTTTAATCACTCGTTCATTCGATCGTTAACACAAATAAAACGATATATTATAAAAGTATTGTCTTTTCTTGTTATTCTGGTGTAAAATATTTTGTCGAAATTTACGAAAAGTAACGCGAAAGCCGCTTTCACATAACTTTTTTTAAGGAGTGTAGTGGAACTTATAATGGAGAGTTTTTAGTGTCATTTCTGGCACGTAGAGATGTGCAAAAATCATAAAATGGTGAGAACGAAATTCGCTTTTTTTTAAGCATAGTTACAATAATTCCTTCAAATTCAGTTTGCACATGAATCACGTGAATTATTGTGATTGAATAGTGCCAATTTCCAATTCGCGAATTTTCGCGATATTTTAGTTGATACCGCGAACTAGAGGCGAAATTAGCAATTATGTCTTTAAAAGCGAATTAGGTCACGAAGCTTCAAAGTTTTTTTTCAAAGTTTTGGTGGAGGTGCCGGGTAGGTAGTTGAAATTAAATTAATCCTGGCTGCTTCATATGGTGGAGGTGCTGGGTCATAAAACGCGATTGTGAGATCGTAATAATAGTTTTTACGCGAGTAAGCTCAAAATACTTCATATCAAAATATTGACATTACACAAAAAATGCATAATTTCGTGATTTTGGTGGAGGCGCCGGGTAGTCGAAATAAATCAGGTGGTAAAAACTGCCAGAAACTTTGAAAACTGTAGGATGGCTGAAATTGAGCTTAAAATTAAAACTGATTCTCACTCTCATGTGCTTGTTTTTTGTCCTGGAATTTGTGATACCCTGATAATTTAAAACTTGTTTTTTTTATTTAAGTTGTGCATTATCAAATTTTCTTTTTGGTAAATAACGAAAAAACGCGAATTTTCAATCTTTAAAAACATTGTTGCACAATATCTCTACTTATCCCAAATCCGTATATCCTGCAGGCTGGGTCCCCGCAGCATCCAGGCAGAAGCCTAATGCAAGCTGTTCTCTTGCCGGCAACAAATGAAAGTCAATTCGATGAGATACCGTCTCGAACTAAGCCATCATAACGATCATTCATTTCAAATTCACTTTTCCTATCAGTGCAATCCAATCGAAGAATTCCTCAAGCCTTTCATGCCTGTTTCGTGGCAATCGTGCATGAAAATGGCCATTGTATGTATACGGTATTGCTCGAAGTCAGCTTACTTGCTTGCTCGCTTACTTTGCTTGCTGGGATGTACGATCCAACTTAACAGGGCTGTAATTATCCACAACACTCTTTCTGGTAAGGTTCGTGATGAGTGATCTGACAGACTCGAACTCGTGCGCCAAGTCACCGAGTGGGCTGGGGGTTAACGGGGCTTAATGCAAATTAATAACAGATCGCTGCATGGGAAAAGATTATTGAAGGGAAAGATTCTTGGATTTAGAAATTCCTTTGACTTCTTTGACAGTGAATTATTTCGTAAGAGCTGAGTTCGTGCTTTGAATAATGAATGATCGGTGAAGTATACGACCGAGTTGTAGCGCGATGTAGGTTTAAAATATTCAGGTACGTTTCAAGTTGAAATAGGTAGGTAAAAGTTTTCCTGAAACGGCGAAAAACGTTAAAGAAATGAATTTCGAAAAGTATATTTTCAATTGGAGATATCTTTAGGAGTTAATTGATAACTGTCTCCGGAGCTCTAAAAAGTTCTAGATATAGAACTTATGCACAAACGACATACCTCGTTTTTATTTGTAATTCATGCTTATCTTTTTGCTATTTTTGAATTTGTCTTTTATCTATTGAAAAAAAAAATCATCATCTTCATAAGTGCATTATTTGCAGATTCAAAATTTGGACTTACGTTGGCGTTGTTCATGAAATGCGTAATAGTAGTGCTTGCACTGTAGGCCTACTTCAAACTTTTTATTTTCATAATTTGATTTTTTTTTGATATTTTGCATCTATCTCTTTATCTACTAGCTAGCTATGTGTATTCTTCACTTGTTATGTATACAATGTTAACCTGACTGACGGGACACGCAAATCAAAGTAATCAGCAAAATATAGCCTAATATATTATTTTAAGATAAAAATGAAATAACTATACTATTTCATCTGCAACTGCGTTATTTCCAGATTCGAAGCTTGTTTGGCTCCTAATATGGAGTAATGTTGTGCATGGAATGCTTAAAAATTAAAATGAGATTGCACTATTGCGATCCCAATCATATGGAACATATGAAACAGGATCTAGCTGTTTCGGGTTTCTACGAGAGAGCACTGTGAATGTGTTGCTACGTGCATGTTCCGGTGGGGACTCGTAGATAACCCAGTTTTATAGAGAGGGTCGAATCCCTTGAGAGCGTGTCTGTTTTTCTAGGTCTCGATCGGATCCATTAAAGAAATGCTTTCCAAGAATCAAAAGCGTTTAAAAATTAAGGAAATTACCTCAGTCAGCCACGTGTCACGGTGAACGTACAGTGCCGTGGGCTACAACCCCTGGGCTTTGCTCCTGGTTTACATAGAGAACATAACAAACAACCCTGATATCGTATTGATTTCAGGAGTTATAAAAAATTATCCAGTATCGGGATTCGAACTCGGGACGTTCGCAGACCTGGAGTATCGGGCACCATTCATTAACACATACATTTGGCAATTTTCTTCCCTTATTTTATTATGTTTTCAAGACCAAGTGCGTCATAATGCTTTTATTATTATCTGTGTATTATTTTTATTATTACGTATTATTATCCAATCATAAGGATCAATGATGCAGAATTTTCAAAATTATACTTGTACTATTTTGTATAGTTAATTTTGTTTTGTCTGGTATTTAGTTATCTCTGCTCATGCACACTCATTGGATTCTTGATGGAATCGGTTTATAAATATTTGTTGATTCGCCGTTGGTCCCGTATTATTACAGCTGTAAGTTATTCGACGTCACGATTTATTACCATAATCAACACTGCCCACCAAATTTTCCTTCGCACATCACCATTTCTCTACAACCTGCAACTGGTCTTACACCATGTTGACCTCTGGCCTTATATCACGACATAAGTGTGCTTGTTTACATCTCACTTAGTTATGCGCATCACCGCGCTCGTGTTCCCTTGCAAAGATTACCTCACTCAAAGCTCATGGGAACGCCTCATACCCATGTTTCTGCGAGTTTTGTAGGAATTTCATAGACAAAATCACACGTTTTCAGATCTGTCAAGATTTATCTCTTTACTATTTTAATTTTTAACAGTAAAGTGTGTAAGTTTCACAAGAAAATGTGCCTTGCTTTGTTTTAAGTCTATGATTTTCTCTCATACTGTCAACTAAATTATGTTTTATTCCATTAGTTTGCAAACAAATATCTTACTTAAGACAAGAATCTACATAATTTTCACACCTTTTGATAGTAGTTTTATGTTTATTGCCGGCATAACTGTTGCTTAATTTGAAAATAACTTGTGTTACAATAAATTGTAAATTTTTTATTAAATAATAGAATATACGAACTATGCACGTGCATAATGTATAATTCCACATTACAAAGTATGGTTTTGAATCTCGTCTTTGCGGTAACGCCCACCAATCCGAAAACGAAATGCATTCTTATCTAAACGTGGCGGCAAAAGTGAACTCATTAATTTCTCCGTGTAATTCTGTTCCCTTGCTAAAGTAACCACAGCAACCACGTTACATCATGATGCATGAGGCCCATAGAGCGCACGACGTTCGCACTGCACATTTCCGGGGACAAGCTCTCAAGTCTTTCCATTGGAAAGTTGGGGCAGAGAAATGATCAGTTATATTGATTGAGTTACGTATAGTTTAATTAATAAATTGTATTTCATTAAAAATGTGTACCACAACGAATGCAATGCTGACCATGGCCAGTCTTCACGTTCACTCTCTGCACACCCGCAACTTCACCGCAATAATAATCCTGTCAAATAAGATCGTATATTGACGCTTGAGGAAAAAATTGCGATGTCGCTGAATTTTTGCAGAGACCTTCCTTATATAATACTAAACAACATACTAAAACTCCCCTACAATCGGACTGGAGCTTCGGCCGCCATATTGGAAAATGGCGGCCAAAAGGTGTTTGTTATCGAATATCTCCAAATTTGTTTGAGATAGACAAAATATCTCAATGGCAGAAATATTCCCCATTTATTTCCCTACAAAACAGATGTCTTCTATAGTTTTGGTAGGGGCAACGGTTACGTCACAAATTCGTGGTTTAAATGTTGCTCATTGGAGTACCAGCTTATTTACAAATTTTCACGCCCAGCATCAAACAATGCCCAGTAAATCCGTAAGAAATCGATTTAAATACAAAAGGACTTTTGTACGGGGTTCATGAAAGCTTCCATTAGTATTTTTAAAAATCAGGTCTGCGAAATAGAATTTTGCATTTACCCGGAATTTGGGTTTTTCCATTGTTGGAATTTCCTAAAAAATGCCCTTTTTGACTGTCCATTATTAAGCACTAAATAGCATTGGAGGAAAAATTCTTTCTACGCACATTGAAATGACTCAAATAATGATCCGATTACAACCAAAGTTTAAATCCAATATGGCTGCTAATTCCTAATATCCACAACATCAAAGTGAATTATGTAACAAAAAGAGTGTAAAAACAGCACGAAAACAGTATTCATATTGTGAATATTAGGAATTAGCAGCCATATTGGATTTAAACTTTGGTTGTAATCGGGACATTATTTAAGTCATTTCAATGTGCGTAGAAAGAATTTTTCCTCCAATGCTATTTAGTGCTTAACAATGGACAGTCAAAAAGGGCATTTTTTAGGAAATGCCAACAATGGAAAAACCCAAATTCCGGGTAAATGCAAAATCCGATTTCGCAGAACTGATTTTTTAAAATACTAATGGAAGCTTTCATGAACCCCGTACAAAAGTCCTTTTGTATTTAAATCGATTTCTTACGGATTTACCGGGCATTATTTGATGCTGGGCGTGAAAATTTGGAAATAAGCTGGTACTCCAATAAGCAACATATAAACCACGATTTTGTGACGTAACCGTTGCCCCTACCAAAATTATAGAAGACCCCTGTTTTGTAGGGAAATAAATGGGAATATTTCTGCCATTGAGATATTTTGTCTATCTCAAACAAATTTGGAGATATTCGATAACAAACACTTTTGGCCGCCATTTTCCAATATGGCGGCGAAGCTCCAGTCCGATTGTAGGGGAGTTTTGGTATGTTGATAAGTATATATTAAGGAAGTTCTGCAAAAATTCATAATCGCAATTTTTCCTCCAAAAATTCTTATTTGACAGATTTAAGTGGTGTAAGAAAATTACGTATAGTAATTAACAAAAGTCTGAAACCATTCCTTGAAACTAGAAGGCACGAGATTTAACGCGGCGCTGTTAACGTTTTCTTTCTGGAGTTTTTTATTTCCGCAATTCAATCTCATTCCTAAAGGAAAGATAAATCATCCTTGAACGGTACTGAAAAATATTAACGTTAGCGATCTGGATGTGTCATAATATCTTGTGCGATACTGGCTAAAGATATAAGATACGGTTAACTGTTGAATGGCAAGGTTTTTTGTTGCGTAGGCTGAGGAGAAAAAAAAACTAATGAAGCTTGATTAATCGAGCTCGACCTTCCACGTCTATCGGGACTTGGAACGGAAGAGGTTTTGTTGGATGATTCGGCGATATTTTGTTACGGGCAACATTTACGCATGACCCTACGCTTCAGTGAGCGCTTCAGGTTTCAAAATGCGGGGCCCCACTGCAAATACTCTTATCATCGTTCGGTATTACCTTCAGATAGGAACAAGTACCCTATGCTAAACTTACTAGGTACTTAAAAATAAATGTGCACATTCTGCGATTGAAATAATTCATGAAATAATAATTTTTAAACATACACGAATCCATAACGACATAACATAGGCGGTTTTAGATATATTCAATCAAATCCACACTCGTGCACACATGCACATCGCAAAAACTTTATCTTCACATAATCCCCTCCTCTTCCAAACTCACAACCACCATAGGCTGTCAATTATGTGTTCACCTCTGTGTGCTATATACCTCACCCTACCCAACATTTATTTATTTCGTTTGCCTCCATTGTGATAATCTTGTTATATTTCAATTTATGTCTTGTAATATTAACTACTTATAACGCTTACATTAAACGGATCAAAATTCCAATGTGCAGCTTTATGCATGCACTGGCCTAGTTTGTGTGCAGTTACAAAGATACGTAATTCTGCAAGCACTGGTTAGCTCGTACTGACAGATTCGTATAATTGTGCACAACTAATTCCAGTTCCCCTTTTATGGATTTAACAACGGGTAATAAGTATTATGTTGTCACGGTATAAATGCACAGATTTTTATGTTACGTATGCAAATAGTACACGTTTTAAAAAATAAACTCTTATTACTGAATTTAAATTGACAAAACTTAAATCACATCATGAGAAATATCATGGCCAAATTTCAATTAATCATAAAATAGTAGTAAAACTACAAGGGTGCTGAGGTGTTATAAGGCGATGTAAAATCGTAAAATTGCGACGTAGGGTGTCGATTCGCACAAGTTCAATCGCTTAGATTAGAATACTCTTTAACAATCACTCCATTAAAGTTAATCGTTATTCAGATTACGAAGATTTTAAAATCGAACTAAATGATTTATGAAATATTTTTGGATCGATTTTTCCCTCCGTGCAGTCTTCGTTCAGAGATTTCATAGACTCCATAAATTCATCGCAATTGAGTTTTGTTTAGCCGGAATCGTTCACAGACACACAAAAATAAAAAAAAAAAAAGAGAAAGAAAAAAAAAAAAAAAAACAATACGGATTTTTTGTCCAGTGTAGTGAAATGAATCTTCGCTACGCTCGCTCCGCTCGCTACGCTCATCATAATTGTGCACAACTAATTCCAGTTCCCCTTTTATGGATTTAACAACAACGGGTAATTTTATGTTGTCACTGTATAAATGCACATATATATTTTATGTTATGCAAATACACGTTTTTAAAATAAACTCTTATTACTGAATTAGTATTGTACCAACTTTATCACCACCACTGATAACATTGGCCAAACATTTCAATGTAAATACACTATAACTATGTAGTAACTAGCCGACAGTGGTGCTGAGTGGTGGCTCCTGCGTAGGCGTGTAACTCTGATTCGAGCGGTCACGGGCTCGAATCCCGCCACCGGCAATCCTTGGAGTGAGTCCTCTTTCACACCCATTGGACATTTCTTCCTCAATTACCCTGAAGCTAAACCCTAATAATATCCTAGTTATTTAGCTGAAGGTCACACCGGGTAAAACCGTGATGCGTTCCCTACAACGGGCAGCTTGGGCAGTTTTGGTATTAGCTAGTTCAATGATAATATATCATATTGTCGAATTATTTTCTTTAACCAATCACTTCCTTGTGAATAATATGAAAAGATAACTTCAATTACGAATTATTTTGTTGGTGCCGTTTTAAATCACTTTATTCTATTACTTTACAATGAATCTGCACCATTTCATTGCATTGAATGACAATGCAATCAATATTTGTTTGCCGAATCCTTTGTCATCGCAGTAAGTGCATTACTCCATTTGTTAAATGTATTTGGACGCCTGACCCGAAGTTGTTGATAGAGAAAGATCAAATGTGTTTGTTTGGAGGTAAATCCCCATGACACCGAAGGGGAAACCCAAGAACAACAGTGCTTTTTGGATTCTACATTTGTAAATTATCTCCGCGGGCAAATCCCCGTAACCATCTGGCTTACACGGAGACAGTATATCTTACTCTTGAAATCAAGCATTATACTAATCTGGAAACGAATCTTTGGACTTCTTCGTAGGATCAATACACTACGAGTTCTGATATCCACAGACGACTTCGATTAGGTACCGGAAATCAAAGCCGCCACTCACAGAATCCTCTACCCACACCTCCAACAATAGACATAATCACACTCATTATTCGAAATTACTGTATTTTGTCTTCCACTTCGACATTTCCTTCGTCATTGATGACATTATCAATAATATATTCCCAAGGAACCATCGCGGCAATATTTCGCTTGTCGTGACCAACTCCAAATATGAAGCTCTGTGACAAATCTGTGACCTCTGACCCATCGAATCTCTGCCGCTCGGTTGTCACAGGTAGAACCGGTACCTGATGGTATTGACACTTGTGTAACGCCGTGGCTCTCGTCTCGTACGGTTCTTTTATTATTCAAACGTGTGCCAACATGAGCAACTGTCAACTGTTTGATTTATTGTGGCACGTACGTAGCAAGCTGTAACGGAACCATGTCTTTACTTGAAAGTCGAATGAAGTAACCCGTTTCTAGTTTGTTTTACAAGAGTGTTTGAGGATTTGTTGGTGCTGTTGCCGATGTTTCATGGATGGTGTTCATCATCCCTAGAATCCTGATAGAAGTGAAGTGAACCAAAACTCTACGTGTTCATTGCGTTAACTTAACTTTAAAGATATTTTTCTGTACAAAAGTGGCAAAGCAAATAATCTGTGGTCTGCATGGAGTTACTACTTTCTACTATGGAATTGTGCACATGATTTTATATATCCGAAGAGTTTCCATATAAAGCAGAAAGCGCGATTCACCACAGAGAATAATATGTTTCTGGTGTATCCTGTGCAAGTCTTGGATCTGAAGTGGAATTTCTTGCAGAACTTATATAACTTCTGTTGCATAGCTTCCCAAATGAATCTATAAAACATTCACAATATAATACATTATGAAGTGTGGTCAATTCCAAGGATTGGATGAAAGAGAACTGTGTTCCTGTTTTAATTTTTACTATGACAAGATCCTATCAACCTCTCACTTGCTGAAACGTCATACAATACACAGCAAGGAATTACTGAGCTGCAAAATTGCGAAAGCTATTTTTTCGACGTTAGGATGAACTCAAATTGTTTTGTTACAACATGGCGAATAGTAATTAATGGAAAAACGAAATAAAAATAATTAATCCTTGCCTTCACATCGTTTGACGACACGACAAGTAAAATAATGTTTGCAATACCAGTACAATCCTTTCTAATCCATTCTCCACTCTTGATTTGCCACACTCATCCGACAATCACGTTGTTTTGATTGAAATGCACGTGAGCGAATACACATGCTCTCAAAGCCTTGTACTATCACAGACAGAGGATTAGTTCGGATGCCTTTCCTCTTTTCATGATTGTTGCTCTCTCTGGGCCCAAATAGAAAGATATAATTATTACTCTCATAGTTTTTCGATTCTTTTTGATTCGTTTGTATGTTTCGACTCCTCTCATTTCCATCTCATAGACAAGAATTTCAACCTGTTTAATGATGTGTTTTAAAATATTTTGTAAAATATAATAATGCGGTTGAAACATGCGTATGTAACTGCATCTTCGTGAGAATGTGTAGTTGACGAATAAATTACATTCTTGTGTGAAGATTATATGAGGAACCTTTAATTATTTCGAGGCTCTTCAGAAATATTTTACTTTGTTCTAGAAGCGCGTAGGTACTATGTTCTATAGCTAATAATAGTTAATA
Organism: Sweltsa coloradensis; assembly: GCA_024449915.1. Classification (NCBI taxonomy): domain Eukaryota; kingdom Metazoa; phylum Arthropoda; class Insecta; order Plecoptera; family Chloroperlidae; genus Sweltsa; species Sweltsa coloradensis. The sequence continues at coordinate 50,961 of JAMZAV010001406.1, forward strand.
ATAGTTCGATCTAGTCTGTTTCTAATGTTTGTAGAAAGGTTTTAATTGATTTTTGCTCTAATGAGCCGGAAACCCCAAAGGCAACAAAACTAGTTTTATCCTGAAGTAATTAAATATTCTCTTGTTTGACATTGATCTATTGAATCTTTGTGACTCGTATTTTTATTTTTTAATCACACTCCTTAAAATGCAATTTGTGCGCTGTATGTGTATCACATGCCAGCTAAGATTAAGGTTTACGCCTTGAATCAATCATGTTATTCGCCTTATCACTGTGGTGGCCCCAATGGCAAGGTTCGAACCTGTGTCTACCTGCATTATAGTTGTGTGCAAACATTGAGCAGTGGAATGTAATTATATAGTTGCTTATAATGAGTGTAACGAAATACAACATTTGGACGTGGATTTGATGACTCTATTAAGGAGTTCGGGCATTAGTTCTACACTTTTTACTTTTCCTCGCTAGGGATTTGCGAAAGGAGTAAGACAGCTTCAAGTATGAAATTACATTTGTGATGGTACGTTATAAACCAGCGAATTGAAAAAATTAGACCTTCTTTCACATTAATCATGTTTTAGCTATTACTGTGATTTAATTTAAAGAAAATGTTTACTCAAGAGAAAAGGTTGTGATTGCTCAACTGCAAATGAACCAATCCCAACCAGATTGTGGGAGGTCCGTGATCGAATCCCGTCTACTTTCCTGCACGTAATTGAACTTCTTAACCTCTTTACTTGTAATAAATGGTAAATAAAAATAATTATTATCTGCATGGAGAGTGTATAATGTTTCAATTAGTAAGTATGTTTATTGTTGATTAGATATTAGAAAATCGTTTGAAGGGGAATGTTCAAAGAGTTAATTCTATATGTGCAAGTGAATGTTTTTGCAACAACAAGTTACTTTTAAATGAGAATATAAATTGCAATGGCATGCCAGAATTACTTAAACTTGTTTTAGGTCAAAGCTAAAATCATATTCTGAGCTAATCTTTACAGCAGTGTCGATTCATACAAAAAGTCGTATACTCAAATGGTTTAACTAGGTAACATAATGTTAGATTTCTCTTGATCGTGCTTTGTTATTTCTGCAGACCACTTTATTTGATAGTCTGTGAAAATCCTTTTAATATTGACATTAGTTTAATTACGTGAGCACTTTATTGCTTGCTACATAATAATATTGGGCTAGATGTGCTGGCCCAGGGTGAGCGCACGACAGAATCTGCTGTTGGAGGTCGCAGTAGAATTCTCCATGATATCTATCGTTTTCAATGTTTTCCACATAACAGGGCGTAAAATTGATGTAACAATATTAAAGAAATATAAGTAAAATATAAGAAAGAACAGTTTGCGTGCTGGCTTGGTTGCATGTTGTCAGCGCATGGTGGCTTGCCTGTGGACGATATTATTAGGCATTTTACGTGATATATTAGATTCCAGGTGAGGGGTTCCGGTGCAGAGTGGAGGCAATAAATATACCTAGGCGCACGCATCGGACATAAAATCCTCCAGCCTAAGAACTGTCTTGGTTTGATGCTTGTCAGAAATACCCAAGCCATTAGCTTCTTGCGTGCCAGATAGCGACGTCGGGCGTCTTACTCTTGTTTCTATCTTGTTGGGTCTATTAAACCCCGGAGAACCTGTAAGGATTACATTTCTGTTTACATCGGTGCTTAACCTTTGTCTTTCGTCAGAAGTGTGTGGTGCATTGACACACACAAACACAATTGAAAGAAAATTGCAAAGGTGGCAGCTGTAAAAGTGTAATCTTTGAATACTATTGTTATTGTATATTATGTAGGTTTCCAGGTTGCCTCACTGTTGAGCATCGTATGTGAAGATAACAATAATGCTAGAAGATAGATTTCACCTGAAGTCTAATTTTCGAACCAAGGTCCTTCGCTTCTGGGACACTACCAACATTGTCTCGCTTGTATTATTATTTATAATTGATGGCATGCTTCGTTTCCGGAAACCAATACCTCAATGTGTATAATATGATATTAATTCCATATCGTAATGAATATTTGTGAATTTTAACCATTTCGAAAGGCCATGCGCACTGCGCAGCCACCATTGTGGCAGACGCCAGTATGGGTCTCATCTTCTGCCCGTCCGTGGGATTCGTCGTATCCACACCTACAAGGCTGAAACCACACCACACCAATCCAACCGAGCGAAACAAATATTTTATTTTCCTCATCTGTACCAGGAACTTGTGTAACGCACACGGGGAATAGAACATTTTAAATGAACATTTTGATCAATTCCCAACAATTGTGATAACATTTCCTCAAAGTTCAACAACCGCTCTTGTATTTGCCATCTCGTTCACCACAAATATCAAAGCACATTTCATTACATTTGTTTCCTGAGAAATTCTTTTATTCCGTTAAATTGCAATTCGACTCCATGCTTACACACAGACCCAGCATGAACCAACGTGCAAAGCGAACCTGCCTTTGTGTATAGTTGATGATGAGATGAGGAAATACAACTAACGTAAAGGTAAATATTTACGGAAGCCAGTCCTAAAGATGCCGGACTTCAACCTCGCCTCAACACTTCCTAATTCAAGGCCACTCACCGCTCGACAGGGCAGGGTTTAGAGTTGGAGACACTCGAGAAATAGAAGCGGGCCATTCTTATTATTAAATAATAGCTATAATTAAAAATTGAGATTATGCATAGCCAGAGCATGAACTTGATGGAAAAGGAAATACAGTTAATTTAAAAGATAACTGTATAGTGGAATTAAATATTTGTACGTAAATAAAGTAGAATTTTCAGGAATCTAAATTGCAATGTAATGTTTCACGAAATTAATAAGAGTTTTAAAAAAGAAGAAGTTTTAAACAGTAAACTTTGTCGTATATGTAACCAAAACAAATGTTGAATGTAAGATTCACAGAAGTGTCTTTAAATATTAGTGAAAGGAAAATCGAAAACACTTTTGTAAAATTAAATATCATTTTCGCACAAAAACTTGCTTCGTCCACTCCCAAGTGAAACTTTTTTATTTTTTTAAACACTTTTAGAATATTTTTTCAATGACAAGATAATAACACCATTGGTGCCTATATTTTTATTTTAAATTTTAAACAGTAGTATATTGATATAAAAAAAATATAGTCTCTGAAACCTTCTTGGTGAGTAAAACGTTATGACGGGTGTCCATTGATTATGGAGTGTTTCCGGAGGAGACAAGAAGATTGCTTAATTTATACCTGCAGTGCGGAGATTCCTATTTCTTTCTGCAGCAATCCAATCGGGAACGAATAAATTCCGTGTCTCAACTTATCATTGTTTATTTCACGAAAACAGCTAAAGGAAATGACGAGTCTATTTCCTGTCATTCCAAGACAAAGATTCGACGACATGCCGTATCATGGGCACGTCAACAGCCCACTTTCTTTCTCGTATATAGTAAAGTAATATGGATTTTAGTTGACCTTCGCCAAAATCAGATATTTAATCTGTTTTCATTTGCATGGAATTATCACGTTATTATGCACTTGACCTTCATTAATGGGGTTTGTTTTGCATAGTCTTGCTAACAAGATTAGCGGATGGAAAGATTGCGTGTTGTAGATACACTGCCCTGGATTCGCCATGACTTTCTTCGTCGTGCGGGAGTCGCGACGACCTTGATGGGAAGACAGAGAAACACCCCCTCGTAGGCTTCTTCCACTACTCCGGACTTCAGATTAGATTAGTCGTGCAGATTTTACTACGACATTTCCATAATTATGTTTTCAAGATGAAAGTTGTACAATTATCGGGGGTATTAATTCTGTTGACGACGCATCATGCAGATCCGCATTCATGACTTGTCTTTTCTCCACGAGGTGGTCTGTCTGTCTGTCTGTCTGTCTGTCTGTCTGTCTGTCTGTCTGTCTGTCTTGATTGTTCATGGGCGTGGTCGAGGTGGTGTGGGTACTGTACACACCGTGGCCAGTTCTTGTCCAGGTCGGGTGAACCAGACCACTTCCACGTTCCCTCGTCTCGTAAGCCGAAGAAACGAAGAAAAGAAACAAGAAAAATGCAGAAGACCGAATCAAATGTACAAATTGTCAATTTACGGTTTTAGACGTGGTCCATTATTTTATATCATAATTCTTCGTTGTGAGTTAAATGACACCCACCTAAGAAGCGTATGGGCGTTTTATGCAGATTGCAGATTGCACCGCTAATAAACTTAGTACATTAATAATTGTGATAATTTGCACATTTTGTTAGGAAGCAGATTCTTTATTCAACAAATATTTGTTCAAAAACTTACATTAGTCATAGTGTATTTTTTGAAAAGAGGTGTTTAAAAATCTACTTCGAAAGGTGTTTGTGTTATATTAGTACATCCATGCTTGACAAGTAGGCCTGCATACATCGTATGCTAACTGACTACTGGACTTTGTATTTAATAAACAGTATACACCAAATGTGTAGCTTTCCTTGCCCGTGACTCTCATATGCACAGCCTCTACGACAGGAAATTGATGAACTTAATATGATATCCGTATTAATCTAGTGATTTTCTAAGCTAAGGCAATGTATGAAATTGCACGATGAACATGTGATTGCGAGCTAAGAAACGAAATGTATTAACTTCAATCTCTATTGCAAACTAGCTCTGAGCTATTTACTTTGGATCACTGTTGGGTGCTAATTTGTACACGCTTTGTTAGAAACCTTTTGTGGAACTACAAAACTTTAAACTACAATAGAGAAATATTAACTAGATTCTATAACAGCTTCATTAGTTCGTCATGAGACTTTCCATTTAAATAAGCCAGTCGTCTCGATTAGCCTAGTTAAATGGTAAATCCGATTAGTTACGACTAAACGGAGCTTTGCGCGGTTTCACTAGCATCTTAAAAATGCGAGCGAAAATACAAACTATAATGAGTATTAAAATAAGTCTCAAGTGTTATTGTTATAAGTGGCCAATTAAAATATAATTAATATTGAACGTAATTAGTACTTGAGGGAGCGAAGCACAGTGTTATGCATAGCTGTATCACCTTTATGTTGGTCCGTCCGTCCGTCCGTCCATGTGTCACGTCTCACGGTAAAAACCAACATGACCTCCGCTGTACACGTTTTTTTGCATTGCACTTCAACAAGGATAGTACATAATATTTTAGTTGGACCTGGAGGACGGGGGAGGCGGGTTAGCCCCGCCAAGAGTTGTGATTTCTAATTAATACACATTTAAATAACTTTCTTCCTATCACACATAATTTAAACGTATTTAAAATTTTAGATTGAACAAAATAATGTTAATACTCTTCAAACGCAGGCCTATCAAATTTTGGGATAATATCGATGTATATAATCATTCAATTTAAAACAATTATATCATTGTGGTATAACGATGACTGAACAACTAAAATTTGGTCGGTATTCTATAGCTATGTCTAAATTTGTGAATCACTCTTGATCAGGGTGTTATTTATTTAATAAAAAATATTGATTTAAATCAAATGCACTCTTTCTCCATTTTGAGCAACAAACAAGAGTTCTTACTGATTTAGGCAGTTATTCTTAAAATATTTTTTGAATGAGAGTTTCTGAAACGCTTGTTAAAGTATTTGATCCGCTCACCAAGTTTACAAGTTTTGAAACACACATATTGTTGATTTAAATCAACAAAAATCTGATTTAAATCAAAGTTGATTTAAATGAGATAAATCCGATTTAAATCAAATAAATCATGATTTTTTATATTTTTAATTTAAAAAAAATCACACTCCCTGCTCTTGATAGTATATTTAAGTAGATGTCCGTGCTGTCTCTAGTGTCGTGACGTCCACTTATTAGCATACCTGGTGAATGCTAGCAGGTGAACCGCTGGTGCGTGCATGTTCTTACTCCAGCTGTCCTAGCTTGGCGCAATGAACCAACACAAGGGCACAGGATCATACGCGACTCGACGCTCGACAATGAATCTTCCAGCGAAGATATTCTAAGGTGGAACTTCTTTGAGAAATACACCATTAATTACCTCCATTACACGCAATTGATTAATGGTGCGTGTTCTGTGCATGCCAGAGTTCGTTTCATTCTCGACAATTAAAGGCTCTTCTTCGCCTCCACCCCCACCGCCCTAAAGAAGTTGTTTGAGCGAGGGTGTAGTCTTCTTTAAACTTCCAGCACTTTTTGTTGGCTTCTCTAAAACCTCAAGCTATATCTATTACATAGAGACGGAAGTGGCAATGATATTAATGAAGTAATGAAGATTAGAATAAAATGTATTAAGACAATGCTTTAATAGTGTTTTTTCGCCTCCGGGCAAGGTAGCTCTCGCACTCAGCCTCGCCATACTTCCAAGGCCTGTAAAGCTATTAGCTGCAGCCACCAAATGGTGGTGGACACACCGGTGGCAAATGAGGCACTTTATATACCATTTCGGCGCTTTCATAGTTACTAATCACATCAACTCATCTTGCACTGTGCAGTACTAAGAGCATCTGCTGTAACTGTAGTAGGCCTTCTTGTAATGAACGTGTGAGCTTCTAAGTGATAACACCACGCTCTATGACTTTTGATTTACGCACAGAACCGTATTGTGCGGTACTTCTAAAACGGTCTCGGGCAGCAATAGTAATTTCAATGATACATTCTAGTCATATCTTAAAAAATTATGTTTGTTTATAGGACGCCTGTTGGCCTACAAAATACATTACTTGATGCCTACTAGTAGGGAGGAGGCCTATATATATATATCCATATACCCAGAGACATGCATGCATAAATTATTGCTATTTACACATTCAGATGCAAGTATTTGTGGTGAAAAGAAATGGTAGTTTTGTTGTTTGTTGTTTATATATTTAAAAAAAATATTGTTTCATCAAGGTTTTTAAAAGACATTGCATTTATATACGAATTTAACGTTTTCAGTCTTCGTTGGAGGTTGTGTGCGCTAACGGTGAGCCAACAATATCCGTGCTCTCAAGTTCCTCGGAGATGTACAAGTACTCCCACAACTTCCCACAACCGTCCAAAGTCCACGAAAGTCGTGTGGATAATTTGCGTTATATATAACACAAAATTCGTAATTCCGCCGTGTACCAATCAAGAAAACGTCAAGTGTAATTATTTCGTCACAGTCAGAAAGTTATCGCTGACTCACGGCCTGAAGGTTACTTAATTGGGTGGGATCAACTCTTTTTGTTAGACGATCGTGATTACGATAAAGAACAAGAAAATATCCATAGAACACCCGCCCCCATTTCTTAGATTTTCGTAACAAGAACTATGACTTAATTCCTTCCATATAGATAGCAGCGACCCTTCCTTAAATATTGTGTGGTATTCGTATCATGAACTATTGACCAATTTTTAATCTAAAATTATATTTTCTTTAATAATGTAGACCCCACCTCCATTTTGTGACATTATAAAATTATTATTACATTTACATTAATTTAAATAGTTCTTTGTAGGTCAAATCACGATAAATTTGCCGAGTTGTTTTTCTCCCTTCAACTGTATTTTTAATGTGTACAGATTCCCCTCAAAAGCCGCCACCTTTTGTTCTCGTTCTCTAATGAATGAATGAATGATTCACTTCCGGCGACTATTAATGACGGAAGAAGGTTCGTTTGACGTGGGTTTGGTATTGCACGCGATGTGACGGAACGTCTACGGACGCAGCTTAGATTTGATTTCTTGATCGTGGACCACGTGCTGTGAAATATACAACCAACCCTTAGCTGGTATGATCGTACCCGCAGTGAGACGGTACACAGCGATAGAACAGAAACACTTGCAGGCACGCACGAGCTTCTGCAGTGTTGGCCTTACCCAGCAAGTCCGTTGTTAAAATAAAAATTATGTTTAATTATTTGTTAGGGATAGTGCCCTAATACGATTGCCCTTAATTATTTGTAAATTCGTTTTTTTTTGAATAGGATACGTTACATAAATAAATGCAACGTTACGCTTATAACACGCTCTTATTATATGTCTAGAATAATGGTATACATTTTTTTAAATATTTTTTTTTACATTTTTACAAAAACCTTCGCGACCCTGTTCAATAATTTATCTAAAAGTAGCATATTAACTCAATGATAATCTTTGTTGTAAATTACTGATAACCGACACTTACTGACACCCGACAATTACTACTAAGTACACTAATTCACATCCATATTATTAAACACTTATGCCAATCGCAGGATTGAAGCCAAATTCTTTAATATGCTGCATAAATAGGGTACCTATTAAAAATTAATCCCCAATCAAATCAAACCGCTCCACATTGTATAAAGAGATATATCTTCATTACAAAACAACTGCGTGACTCTTCGAGCTAGCCCAGTTCGATGCTTACGGCTGGTCATGGTTGCGATCCCAATCATCCGGAGTGGAGCGGGGATCCCCCCGTCACGAGCCTACCTGTCTTCCCATTGGTCGCCCGCGATACCATCGGGTCGCGTGCATTATGTGGTAATAGTCGGAACACAACATTGATGTTGAAAGTTGTCGCTTGGCTAGCAAAAACACACCATCGATCTTAATTTGCAGTTTTTATGTTGGTACATTAGATTCACTTTCTTTCGTAGCGGTAGAGATGTTTTAAGTGTGATGGGATTACGAATCTCTCTGGTTTGATTCCGAAATTATTTTATTGTAATGATCTTCGGGAGATTTTTATTCTGTTCTAAAGCAGCTTGTGGTAAAATAAATTTATTCAATTTGTGTTGGAAATAAAGAAGCCATTGCTTTCAAATGACGATTTACAAATCTCAGCTCTCGATTGAGATAAAACGTACAACATATTTCCACATTGTATTCAATAACACAAAGGAAAACTGCCAGGTATTGTGTTCACAGTTGCAAAGAAAGACTCGACATGGAAATAAGTACACGAATAATATGCGCAGTTAAACTGCCATGTCATGTTATTTTACGAGTGTTCGGTAGCTGCTGAGTTTTGTAATACTACTTAGCGATGGGAGTGAAATCTCTTCGACTCTTCGACTTATTACATACACGCTGTTCTAAGCGTTTCTCAGGTGCAGGTATTATTTGTGTTGGATGGTTTAACCGTTCCATGAGTATTTCGGAAGTTAATAGTTAGTTAGTTTTGGAAGTCATTTATTGTACGCTTGTAAAATCGTGTAGATTGATAAAAACGATAAATCTACAAAAACAAAATACATGCATTAAAAACAATGCGTGACAAAAGAATAATTCGAAAATACAATGAGATTAAAATCTAAAAAGTAGTTATTAATAACTAACCCTGTATAAAAACTTCTAATTCTCACATATTTGTTAACGTAGCTTGCTTTAAAAAAATAAAGCAGTTATTATTCACTGCGGTGTCTACTAGATGTCAGTGTACTTGACTTGGGCAAGTGTAGTCTCATGCGTATAATTGTTTGCTTAATGCATTTACAATTAGCATTCATTATATTTCGCTAATGGATGGTTACATCCAGCTGTAACTGCGATTAACGCTTAATCATAGTAATTGCTGCTTGTAAATGTCGACCAATGTGTAATGATACAATTTATGGAATAATTACGTTAATGTTTCGAGTCAGTCGTGGGTTTAGATTTGAGAAGATTGCCACCACCCAAGCATGGCGTATCTTGTACTCGACGACACTCCGCCGCTCTCTTTAGTTTCTCCGACTGTGAGGTCTCTCCCAGACTGGCCGCCACCCCGCCACCCCCGCCACCGCCGCCACCACGTGGACTCGCTCCCTTCACCGCATCACATTCATTGCTGGTCCGTCTCTCCGCCTCGTTTAGTCGTGATCAAGACTTATATCGGTATCGGTTTTACTTCCAAACACAGTGTTAAACACGTGTTCGAATATATTACTTGCTCCTCAATTTCGAACAAAACACTTTCGTATTTTCGCGCGCTAACGTGGAGGTGTACCAACTTGTTTCCTGTATTAATTAGACAAAATGTGCTTGGAAAGTAACTTACGGTATTCGAAGTGTTTTATATTATGTGAAACTCGCAAGATTTACGTCCTTGCGTTCGATTTCCGTGTGGTGTGCTGTATAGTTGATGTTAATTAAAAGGTTACCTGCAATCATGTGAAGAAATTGTTTGTAAAACGCTTACAGAATATTGTGCCATAAAGTGACTTAAATGAACTCTGCTATACAAAAACTTTGTAAACCGCCTAAAGAATATTGTGCCATAAAGTAACTTAAAATGAACTCTCTGCTACACAAAGACTTTGTAAACCGCCTAAAGAATATTGAGCCATAAAGTGACTAAAATGAACTCTCTGCTTTACAAAGACTTGTCGACGAGAATAGCACGCGTGTTGTTACAATGCTGTTTCCTGTCTGTGATGAAATCGAATGAAATGGTGAGATGAGATATTTTCAAAAGATTTACTCTCGTTTTGAGATAAAGGTGATGTCGTCCCACTGATCTCGAGCTACTTACACTCGGTTTCTGCTGTGAAGCCAGACCTCGCCATTATTTCTACTTCCCAATGCATTAACTGTATCTTTGCATCGCTTGCAAATAAAGTGAATGAACAGGAAGTAACTCGCTGGCTATTCTAAAACTGTTTTTCATTTTTAGTAATACTATCGAAACTATCGATAAGATCAATACTTAACTGAATATTGATATTTTTCCAATACAGAATATCAATTAAAAAAATCCCATCGCTAGTTTTTATTTTTGTAACATAATTGCATATATATTTCTGACTGTAGCTCCGAGAGGGTATCTCCTCTTATCACGCAACCCCTCGTATCCCCCTCCTGTACTCTTGCATGGTTTCGTCACTACCTTCTGTTCTGACTCCGACTAATTATTTGATTAGTTAAACGCGGGGGACTGAAAATAGCCTCGTTCTGCGCGAGGGTGGAGGGCCACACAGTTTATATGCGAGTATGATTACTCAACACTTTTCAAACTAGACCGTGAAATATTACTCTAATTCGTGTTGTTACGAGGCTAATCGTCCAATTCAGACGATGAAACGTAATTCACGAATCGTGTTTTGAAAGCATATGGATGGGCAAGCAAGCACAATATTGGCATGTTGTCTACTCCGGCCAGAGGCTACGAGGTTGCGTAGACGTGGGCGTTAGTCTTGTTTCAAGTTACATGATTAATTGATTTAGAATTATTTTAAGAAGTTTTGTTTATCGCGTCGAAATGAAAACTCAAATTAAATGTGTTCAACCATAAGTATTTGCTCCTCTAAATTACTTGTGAAAGTAAATAAATACACAAATTCGTTTTGTACTGCGAGTGCCTCCATGGTCCTTTTGACGTGTCCCTGCTTCCTATGCAGCGTGGTTCAAAGCAGAGTATGTAACTAACTTATAAAATAAGCTTTTACGATAAGTACACATTTAGGACTATTATGTAGGCCGACCGCTACTTATTTTAAAACCTTTACCTGCTCAAATAATCTTGGGTATGTTTTTAGGGCGCGAGAGCTGCTCTTGTATCTTTTTTAACGGCTAATGAAATGATGTTTCCACACTGAAAATTAGTTTTAAATGAGTTAGTACACTCCAAATATTTTTTATTTTGACTGCCTATACTTTATGTTGTGTTTGAAATCTGTGTAAAGCTGGTTAGGACTATGAAACATTCTCGGAGTGATAGGTGTAGGGAACCTAACTGGAAAGTGAAATGAAGAAATGAAGACATAAAAACACAAGACATCAAAATTATTCAAGAAATCCGAGTCAATACCCCTGACATTGACTAATTTGAATCTCCCCTCAAACTAAAGCAGTCGCTATTCTTATTCTATGTAATCAAATGAATCGACGAGTTTCTAAGTAGGCCTAGGTTAAACAGAAAACATTTCTAGCTCCGCACTGAACCATATGTCACTGGTTTGTATGTGATGAGATTTAGATCATACTCGGCGCCCTCATGACTACGAGGGGTGCAGTGCAGCCAACAGCCAAGGGTAACAGACATACCGCACCAGTACGCCGACGTATGTGCGTTTCTAGCGCTAATGAATCAAAGTAAATGGCGGTAGATTGGACAAACAAAATAAATTCAAAGTATCCTTGAATATTAACGACTTAATGAATAATAATGAGCAGACTTATTCCCGAAAATAATAACACTAGATCATGTAACCCTCCCACTTGCAGTTCAGAAAGGAAGTTCAGCACAACTATATGAACGAAACTCGAAGGTGGAACCTCAGATCTGAGTGGCATGCTGTTGTAATCAGACATTGCTCATAGACACTAATAACATACCTACCAGTAAGAGATGTTAGCTTTCATTACATCATCGAATGCAGTTTCAATCGTTTAGTATTTAAATCTAATGAGTATGTATGCGTCGTTCATTTGCTTATGCACGACGCGCAATTGACATGGAAGAGGTGAAAGAGCAAATAAGCATTGCTAAAATATTTCCTTGACTCTTCATCTTATTGTCGGATGTTTTTCCGTTCCTAAACATAATCTAATTGGTCATTAATTAGTTTGATGTATTGGACGATCAATTGGTAATTTACATAATATATTTATATTTAATGATTTATTTCAATTTTATTGGTTGGCACTTACCAGTACCACCTTGTTCTATAATAACCTTTGATCAATGGTTTAATTGTATTTAGTTAAACGGATCTTTAAATGATCCACAGTACAAATTTATGAACCCATGAACATTATTCACATAATTATTAATCAGTAGTTGACTTATTTGTAATGATTACCAAACCATTTTGTTTCAAATATCAGAAGATGGGTAATTATTTTTTTTGGTATTCTTTTGTGATAGCCTAAATATAATATTTATGTCTTCGTGGTTTCTATAACAAAACTCAAAAATGTACTAGTTTAGTGGTTGCGAGTATCCTTTTATTAGGCGTAGCTTTGATTAATGCCTATATAACTGTATGTCACCGCCTCCTCATATTCAGTTAGTAAGTGGCGGCTATATAACTTATTACCTGCCATTATTTATTTGCATACGTATTTATTATCTTTTTATCAGCACGTGTTTTTCAGGGTGAATGTCAGACATATTGATTTGAATATTTCATGCGGTGTTTCGTGCGAAGGGAGATACTCTGTCTGTCTGAACTTGTATCCGCGTGCGTGTCCAAGGCATCTAGTTAATAATGCACCCCCATTTAGTCGCGTGCTTCTGGCCACTACAAGGCGATATTTCATGGTCAGTTGAGGAATCGATGTGGTTGTTTTCGAGTGGGCCGATCTAGGGCGATTATTACATAGGAAAATATATAGGGCAGAATATGATAAGGCAAGGAAATCAAGGTCCGCGTGTTTGTGTTAGATGGAGCGAGGAGGAAATGGAGGTTGTAAGGTTGTAAATAAATCTCCCGACTCTGAACACGGCTGACCTTGATGTGGTTATAGAGGGCGGTGAGTAGAGGGGGTAACGTGTTTACCTTCACGTAGTAGTTCGCAATATTAGCGTATAATGTTTCTTCTATTTTTAACCATTTATCTCGTTTCTAAAATTAGTTTTTATCACAAATTTGCATTGCAGCTAATATTAGAAACTCTGAAATATAAACTACACGTTTGATATATTCAATAATGTATCGAGGCCATGCCGTCACCTAACTCACATTACTTTTCGTAAGTGGTGGTCGGTGGTGGTATGCATTTTTGGTTTAATTTTTTGACTTGAATTCCATGTTTGGCGTTGGTTTATCCGATCATAATTTATACTGTTATGCTGAGGTAGGTGATTTGTGCTATATGGAGGCGAGGTGCCAATGCATTTTTCAGACTATTTTCAGTTTTCACATATTATATAAGATTGATTTATTTAACTTTTATTTTCTTCAAACTGATTTACAAAGGAGGAAAGATAGTTCGCGGTACTCTTGTGACCTACCTGACTTTACCTCTCCTCTGATCTGATTGTTTTATCTTTCTTCGCGTCTTATCAGCATTAGCTTCAAGTTGCTTCACTCCAGCCCGGCAGTCTAGCTAGCTACCTGGGCGATCTCAGCAGTATCTGCGCCCACTCAGTCGCTTCAAGCCAGAGCCTTCCTGAAAGCGTTCGAAATTCAAAGTGTTCTACGAGGAGTTGTGAAACTAGTTTGCTGGATACGGGTGCGAGTGATTTCAACGATACGTGCGGTGTATGTGATTCAAGGTAATACCGCTATATGTACTTCGCGGGAACCTGCGACTTTCACGGTTAGTTACATAATTTTCACGGTGGGATTAATCAAAGTGCACAGGAAGGCCTATCACATGCTAGGCTTGCAGCCTCACGTAGACCTACGTGCCTGGTTCTCTCATTGCTTCCGCAGTATTGGTACTTTGGTCTTCGAGATATTGTTGAGGTGATCACTTTTCGAATTGCGTCGTGATCATAATGCATCTTGGGAATTACTAGTGGTGGTAATAAATACGACATTGGCTTTCTCAATGCAGTTGTATTGTACGGATAAGGGGAATATGGGTTACATTCTCCACCTGCGGCTGCTACTAATATAATATTATGATTATTGTTTCTTTGATAACAAGAATAAAATTACAATAATGACGCACATTTTATTTTATTCTAGTTGTTAACTTTAAAACAAGAGAACGTCCGACATTTGCATCGCAAAGTAATCAATATGTTTTAGTGGTGGGATGAATAGTTGTAATTGTGAAAGCATTTCAACAAAAAAACATATTTTTTTAAATTAAAATTACCAAAATCGTTTAGTTCGCCAAAAAATATCTAAAAGTACGTGGACTCCGAAATTATATTGTGTATATTACGCTGTGCTGTATACGGTTGCAAGAGTTTATAACAAGGAATAAAACTATGTAACACATTATTATTTCAAAATACATCATTGGACATTTTCACTGTTATAAGGCATGATATTAATTATTAAACATAAAAAGAGAACTAACATTTCGAGTTTTGACTGCTTTACAGCAAGTTTCACAAATAGCATAATAATAGTGAAATACCCAATTATTTGTATTTTAATCTTGCAAGAGCTATACGCTATAACAAGTCGTTTGCCAAAGTATAATCAACCAATCAATCAATCACTGGAAACGGAAATGAGTGTTAAAGACGAACAAATCTCTCCGGCAAAGATTTGAAAACTACTTTTTAAACTACTCCGGAATCGTGCAGAACACGTTACAAAATTATTGTTTTTTGTATTTTCTATAATGAGTCTACGTGAAACAGTTAAAAATTGTGCGTGACATACGTATTCCTGTGCTGTTGTATTTAAACCGATGTTGTCAGACTGATAACTTTCGGAAACTTGGTTTTATAAATTGTAGATTGGAGCTAAACATATACTAAACTATGCGCGGGTGTGAATGAATGCCCATCACGCAGTCAATGTTCCCCTACCTTGTAACACCGCGCTGATATCAAGGTTGATGCATTACCGTTTGTTATTCAATGTCACTGCATGGCAAACAGAGGCGTGCGTGTGGCGATCGTGATAGTGATCCTCTGCATCCGTCAATGATCTAGCGCCGCTAGTTTCTCCCGACATTCAATCATTTATTATCCGCTACTTTATTGAAGACAATTTCTTGTAATGGGGGGTGTGGTTGTTCTAGATAGTAGGTTTGTATTCCCCGCTCATTGTGACACATAACTTAGGAAACATCTAGTAAGGTCAGTCGTGAACTCTGTGAGAGTTAATTTCTTTTAGTTTTCTCCAATTTTTAATTAATAACCAGTCAATAATGTGATTCACAGTTTGATCATCAGTCTTGTCATGAAAATATAGTTCGTTCTCTGCTTTAATTGAATGCGTGAGCGACAATAATATGAAGATTAGACTAATGTGCATGCATATGTTTTTATATCGAGACAAACAGGGTTCCCGCTAACCACGTAGTAGGCCTACATCGTGAGCATGCATATATGTAACTCGTGACGGTTTAATATTAAATAGTTCTAATGGGAGAACCAATACACTGAAAGTCACGAAACTGGGTTATATTTAAATTGCATGGGTGGATGTCATTACTTATTAAAGTTTACACACGTCCCGAACTAACATGACGTCATATGTTTTGTATTTTTGGACTTAAAAACGATAGTGTGAAGTCCAAAAACACTCTAAATAGTCATAATATTTTTCTTTTAGTGCCCAAAAATACTAATTTTAACATTTAACCTGTTCTTCTAGAATCTTTAATACAATGATTTTTTATGAAACACATTATGTAGGTAATAATAATCACGACACAATTAATAATATCAACAACATATATCTATATGTGTCGCCCTCCATTTTATGCACCACCCTTTCCAATGTGTAACTGCAAATACTAACGCTTAGAATATCTATACAAGCGGTACCATGCATTCATAAATTAGAAAGTGAATAACTTATTTCTGCATGTGAGTTACTTGAACTTGTCTGGTCTGTGGCCTCGGAAACCTATTAGTACACAACCCTATTTAGCACACACTCGCGTGACCGGCATGCCAAGTCCAGTCTAGTGCGGACATTACAGAAACATGTGTTATTTATCGATACTGCTTTTTGTTTGGTTTAGTATGTTTATGGTTATTTTACATTATTTAAGATAATCTATTAACGATTGAATTTAAGTTAGTTCGTTTTTAATGAAAGTATTCTAGAATCCACGCCCAAGTGCATAGTAGCCTGAAGCGAACGGTGATGAAACAGTAGGTGTGATCAAATTAATCAACCTTTTTCTAAGCCTTGAAGACAAAAAATAAACGAAACGCGTTTCTATGTTTCTTCCGATGTTCCTGTGTCTTCCGCTTGTCTTACGCACGATGCGTGTGTTTGGAAGAGAATGTCACAACAGAATCTCAATCTCGTCAAGAAGACATTCGTTTGAGTTTGCCTTGTGTACATGGACCAGTTTGGAGAGAGCCACGTGCTAATTGGAACACACGTGGCGTACTCGTGATGTTTTTGTGCGAAAGGGTTATCCCAAATGTATACTCTTGATTGGAGGTGACGCCATGGAACGTGCTTTTCAGACAAACACCTTTTTTACACGTCCGTCTGTCCATGGATTTGTCAAGTATGCATCTCCTTGGACTAATAGTCATTAATTTCGTACTGAAACATTTGACGTTTCACGAATTTAAAATTATGCACTGTGAACTGATAAGTTTCCATGTGGTCAACAAATACCAATTGGTCACTCGTCGATCAATAATATATTACTATTAATACAGGCGTGCGCTACTTTCTACAGTTATCATGTACAAATAAATGGAGAGCTGAACATAGTATTTCACTTATTTGGAACGTTTCAAATCAACATTTTAAACTCTTAAATCGATTTGATTGGTGTATTTTTGTTTCTGGTTAAAATGTCCCAACATGGTGATTTCTTTTCTTATTTTAGCTACTTTATAGTGGTCGTTTATTACTTCTAATTGTTGTAATAAAAGCTAAAACGAATGTTCATAACATATCGCAAAACGCAACTATTTAAAAAAATTTGAACTAATCGTTCATCTGCATCAAAAGTTTTCGGGCAAAGCACACGTGAACACACAAAAATCTCAGAAAAAGGTTTTTGTAATATTTCTAGAGATGAACATACAAGTACGGGTACGAAAGTATGCGAAGCTACTAATCCTAGAAGAAGAGTACACAAATAATAAAATCACCCCTTGTGCCGTCTAAATCACATTTTTGGTGGAGGTGCCGGGTTTGAAGAGGGATTTAAAAATAAAGAAGATCGTCGCTTGTCCACCATTCATTAACGGTGTTACTGTTGAGCACATGCAGGACTAGCCACTTACCCTTCAGGCTCACCAAATATATTTTGTATCATCCTTGTTGAATGACAATGCCGATTGCTCCAGAAACATGTCATTCGAATGTCGTGTTCTGTTTTTACTTTATTTTATCTATTTATTCATAAAAAATGTGTTATAATTTGTAATAAAAGGGCATAGCCTCAATCATATTACAGTCTAATAAATTATTTCATATAAAGAAACAACATTGCAATAAATTATAAAAGATACTAAACATAAAAAATAATCTAGAGGCGTGGGTCATTCTTTTTTCACGAATAAACCCAGCCTAATACCAGCTATAACTTGACTTTCTGAATGCAATAAGATTTTGTATCCTAGAGAAACGTTAGTATTAAAATTATTTTTTCAATAGGCTCAATAAACGCAGTAGGCCTAACATAAAACAAACATATATTTCACAATGAACATAATAAGTTTTGATAACTGATGATGGAAGGGGATTTTTGCGACAAATATAATCGCAAAGATGAAGGTACAAAATATAACAAATAGGTGTTCAGTGTCTTATTCTACAACAAATTTAATGCTATAGATTGTCTTCACACATATCTACATTTAATATTTGCCAACCCTGAATTGTGAAGATTACACTATATGTTATCGCTCCCATCGGTGTGTCGCTGTAGCTTAGTAGCAAGGTTGATCAACTTTGAACTCTTCTCTCTTGAAGTAATCCGCCATTAATTCAGGTTCACATAGCTCTTCCTGCAATGGTGTCTGAATTATGCAATGTTAACAGCTCTGTAAATAAAGTTAATTGTGACTGACTGGCAGTTTAGACATCTTATAGAACCTAGGTGGCGTGAGTTGTGAATGGGCCTAATTTAGTAGATATAACATACAAATTGAAAATATGCATACTTTCCAAAACATTAGGCTCATTTCTCTACTACAACAATGAAACACGTAAATTGTACTGAAGGATAAAGCCACGGGTTTTCTAGGAAACGAACAATCTAAAAAATAGCAAATTTTCGGAATGTATAAGTCGTACTCGTGGCCATGGAAACCATAGATATCTTAACACCTATAGTAGGCTAGATACGCAGTCTCCAATACCTCCGCACAGGCGCGAGTGTACCAAATTGAAGCGTCAATCTCACCCATTCAAGATGGCGGTTTGGCGTTTTAATTTATGCTTTTTTAATGCAATAAAGTACTTTACTGGATTGTTTGATATGGTTTTAGCTTGTGCAGCATGGTATTGAACAAACAGAAACAATGCAAAGTTATTACATACGGGAATTTAGTAATCATTTGGTGTCAAAGTCTGATATGCTCACCTGCCAAACTGGCGGCCATCTTTAAAAATATTTTTTCGATTAATCGCTCCCATCTAATTAACATGCAAACTCACCCATTCAAGATGGCTTCCAATTGTCCCGGAAGTGGACCGCTGACTGCTAGTCTAGCCAATTATATGGGATGTCTATGATGGTAACTTCCGACAGTTTGTTTTGTAATCTCCTGGTTTCTTTTCGTTGTTCGTCTGTAATCTTGCCATTTTTAGTTCATTGTTTTTCCAGAATACCGTAGATTTCTTCCATATTTTTTCAACCCGATCACTGGTTGTGTTTCTCTCTCAAATGGGTATGCCTAGACACCTCTACAAGAAAGTGCTTGATGCCTATGACTTATTGTCCTAGCTAGATCAACCCTTCCACTCGTATGAAACATCGCACCTGTCACTTCTCTCTATCGGAGGCGCCTATCGTGTGATAAATAGGGCAGCTCCGTGTAACCTAATCAAAGCCCTACAACAATCAGGGGGTCGGTCAGGGAACGAAGGAGTCGTGAGTCTTGGAAGCTCGCGGAGTATCGGGGTGGGCCTAATTAGTCATAGTTTCACACCTCGCATGAGCAAGTTTATTTTCGGTAGTCTCAAAGGCATGGAGGGGCGCATAATAATGCTTGAAAGACACGGGGGTTGAGATGTCTGCTTTTATTTTGTTTCCTCTGTAGACGCCCAACGTTCCGAGATATTAGGCCCTACTCTGCGTGCTCACATACTTTGGATCCTCGACTCTCGTGAGTAAATCGTTTATAAACGATGAGCGCAGGAACGGAGTGACTCATTCAGTCAAACGGATCTCATTCTGTTACCGTGCGTCGTGTTGACGTGAAAATCAGCCGATCGTGAACAGATTACGCTAAATTTTAAACAGACATCCGGTACGGAGTTTACTGAGAACTGCTAACAAATCAGCAAGATCCATTGCGATTTAAACCTACAGAAATAATAAATTGGAAAATAGGCTTCCAATGTTTAGAAATTATTTTAACGACAATGGTTTAGATTTTGAAATTATATTTTTTGTTTGTTATTCGCCTGCCGTGAAATGCCGTGCCCATGTAAGGTCTATCAAATGTTGCACGTCAAGGTACCCCCAAATTCCGTTCGTAGATTGAGTAAACCTTGCAATATTTTCATGTATTTCGTACTGGCTATGTTTACAATTAGCAGAGCCCTATTGCACAGATGATGACTACACTGCGTTAAATGCATTTCAAAACATGTTTAATAATTTTTTAAATACACGTCCAGAAATTACAAAATCTTTCACGGTATTGAACCCATGTCTCCCACATTTCGGCTATAAGGGCGCTTTAGCAACTAGACTAGGGAAACGCCAAGTCGTTGTTAGACTGAGTGAGCGAGTCATGTGTTGAGTACCCGGGAACATTTGCATTTAAGTTTGATAATTATATTCGTATAAATAATAGGGTATTTAAGTTTAGAGGTCTTAGTTTAGGCCATAATGCTCCACTGTAGCCTATGATAGGCTAGGGAGGCCTAAGGTAGGGGGAAGAAAAGGAATGTTACCAGATACTCAACATATGGCTCACTCACTCGTCTAACAACGACTTTGGCGTTTCCCTAGTAATACTGTGTGTTTATATTATGGGCAAAACTACAACTTGACGTATATCCATGTTTCTCGACATAAAATATATTGGGACAGAATTACAATTTTCAATAAATTGTTTTTTCGTGTATATTATGGGTTGGCGAACCGGCGAATTAAGATTGCATGTTAACCCCGCGATCAGGGTAAAGCAGTGGTCGAATTTGGGAGAGGGGAGGGGGGTCCCGTCCCCCAAAACGTAATATTGTGATATTCATTCCCAAATAGAATATTTTCCAATTTGACCACTCCGTGGCCACAGAAACAATATATATTTAGGTTCGTTTCCCAGTTAATTAGGCCTGAATTTTTTATATCCGTCGATTTCCCGCGTTCATTAGTGTTTTTGTGTTGCTTGACTTCTGTATGTTACCCCATGTTGAGCGTGTATATAGCCAATCAGTTATGACTGATGAGGGATTGTATCCCACATAAATTGAATAGTAAAACAACAAAATAGTATAATTACGTTTCGATAAGTACCTTATCTTGGTAAAATAATGCATCTTGCAGAGATGTCATTTTGCCAATAGAAGTGCCATCTGTGCCTAGGTTCTTCTTGGTGGCATGTCTTGTGCCGTGAGAATTCTCGGATTGCAGGGTTCCGGGTTCGAATTCCGCCTCGGTTATGACTGTTGAGTGCACTTGTTCAGAGTGGAATATCATCTATCTTGGTTGTAAAGCTTGGTGTAATCGTGTCACGCCGCCTATGCAGTCATGCACGTAATAGAAGTCGCAAGCGCAGCTGGAGACCGGTTCAAAACTAAATTGCTATGACATAAAACACATTTACTTTTATCAGATGAACTGAACTATAATACCGGTGTTGCAAAGAAAGTCGACTGTTTCTAAGTTGTTACTAAGCTTACATCGAGAGGTAATTCACCGACGCTGACTGTTTGATCTGCGTTACTACTTTTTGTCAATTTCCATTTATTAGTTTTGTTGTTAATACTCGAAAATGCATTATAAGATTATCTCCAAGTGTTAGAGGATTCTCAGGACAACTCTTCTAGCTAGACTTGCTGACCAGGTTGTGGGCTGGCATAGGGAGCCTCATGAGCACTTGGCGTTTCACACTCATTTATTGTAGTATCTCTCAAATCTTCCCTGGGCCCTGTCTAAAGCCTGATGGCTCTAATCAGAATCATCTTGGCAACTCAATGTTTATCAAGATGTTGTACTAAGATATTTTACATTTGGTTTCGGTTCTCGATTCAACACATTATTATTTCGGTCCCACTGAAATAACCATTCGGCTGGCTCGAACCATTTTCAACTTTTTGCTGGTTCGATGTGCGCTGAGATTTGATAATTATTACTTTTTAACATTTTTTTAAATGCTGCTAATTAAAGACTTTCCTTATGAAAAGCTATGAACCAAAACAAAACTTGGAATCCAAAATATATTTCTAACAATGTTTGTAACACCCTCATTTCTACTTCGCCCCACACAATACTCCTCTCCTCTATCTTGTGACCACATTGCTCACCAAACCTGTGCGGCTCCTTCGGGTTATATAATGGTTTCCGTTTAGGTCTCTGGTTTCTAACTGTAATGCTGCAGGTGTTGAGGTGTATAAGGGCTCATATATAGCCTGGAGATGACGGAAATGATGGTGCAGATACAACTATTTATGTGCGCTTTGTTTCCATTGATTTTCTCAAGAACAATGGCAGATCAAATGAGCCGCTAATACTGCATGGCACCAAACATGTGCAACGCAGTTAGCTTGTGCTTTGCGTTCCACTTAGGCCTATACATTCACACCGATCAATCAATCGTGCACTAATTAGTCCCAAACTTCGACGCTTTCAAAAGTAAATTGAATCAACATGTTATATTCACACTATTCTACAGCGTCAATGAATACTTCGGAACGTAGGAGAAGGAAATATTTCCACCGCCCAACTCTACACGGGCATAGTTAGCTTTATCTGTTATGTCATCGGTGACTTGTCTGTGTGTGTTTCACCTACATTTCGTGCATTATTATGTATTTATATTTCTTCATTTCACTAGTTATAATTCTCTTTTAATTTGGTTGCTGTACAACAAGCCAGCTTTTATTTTCCATTTGTTATGTTTTAAACGTAAATTGAGGATAAACAAAAATAAATGATAAAATAGTAAATTGAATAAATGAGTACGTTAGCATTGGGAAGTAGGAAGCAAACATTAAAATTCACTGAAGCAAAACATAACAACTATAATATTTTCGGACTTCAGCTCTATCATTTTGACAATATTAAATATATTTTTAAATCCTTTCAAGAATGTTTCTTAAATTTACCTTATCTGTTCCTTGTTTATAGTTTCTTATTTATAATAACTATTACATTTGAATCAATGTCTGTAATTCAACTTTTTTCAAAGGTATTTGCTTCTTATATTTTATAGAGATTCACACTAAATTGTGAAGGTTGCACAACCTACAAGAGCAAATAAAGTGAGGGGGATAGCAAACTTTTCCCGCCTTTTCGTAACTTCCACATTACCTCCACTACTGCTGGATCGTTATAGCATAAGCTTCTGAGCCACTTCCCTAGTTTGCCGCATCCAAGTCCATGTTGCGTGGCTGTAATCCAGCCACTTATCGCCGAGTTGTTTCTATTTCCACGATTCACGATCGCGCGGAGTCTTTGGTCTGTGAATCAAACTGACGAGAATATCGGGAAAGAATTACTCTGATACTTCTGTATTGTTGTTTCGAAGTAAAGGTCAGAATAACAAATTATTAAGGTAAATGTATTCTTCACATTTAATGTTCTCAATATTGTGGTTGAAAGTGAATTTTTAAGAAAGTGCATTTTCGCTTTCATGTTTACAACTTTACACTTTCCTTTCTTAAAAATTGTTGTACTCATATTTTCGAAGGTTAAAGTGTAATGTACCTCTTGAACGCAAAGTACTGCATTAACATAACCATAGTCATTATTCACATCCTTGTACTTTCCTTGGTTCAAATGATTTCATATAGATCCAAGTAATGGGACTTTCTCATTAGCAAGAATCGCATCGTGCACGTGCCCAAATAATGATTTTAATCTACCACTGCTTAAGTTTTACAATTAGTTAATTGAAAATAATTGCTACACGGTGAGAATCAAAAACATATTACTTGATAGTAGAATAGGGAAGGATAGAGTTAATCGAGGTACTTTGAAAATAGCGTCCCGTTGTTCAATAAATTAATTTTATTTTTAGCTCCATTGATGGCTGGTATGACCTAGTCCTAGAATGAATCGATTTTTGCACAGTCTCAGCACCCAAAAAGTAGACTTTATACGTAAATCCGTGTTACAGATTTTACAAAATTAATAAACTATGTGAGAATATTCTGATTGAGAATAAAAGTTACCCCATCGCTAGTGTAGACTGTGTGAACTGTCTGGATCTATAATGTTACTTCTCAATATCATATTTTATAAAAACCTTATATTAACATATCTTGACTAACTTTCATGAATACATAAGAGTTAATAGAGTAATAATTACAGGTACGTTGATGGCTGGTATGACCTAGTCCTAGAATGAATCGATTTTTGCACAGTCTCAGCACCCAAAAAGTAGACTTTATACGTAAATCCGTGTTACAGATTTTACAAAATTAATAAACTATTTGAGAATATTCTGATTGAGAATAAAAGTTAACCCATCGCTAGTGTAGACTGTGTGAACTGCCTGGATCTATAATGTTACTTCTCAATATCATATTTCATAAATACCTCATATTAACATTTCTTGACTAACTTTCATGAATACATATGAGTTAATAGAGTATTAATTACAGGTACGTAAATAAAATCATCGTTATTAATTATTTTATAAGTTGTAAATAATTGTTATTATTTGCAATGGAAATACGCCTAGATTAGACAACAATAGCGTAATAAAAATGTAGAGTTTATGACCCATAATAATGTATAGTTTTTATTATTGTGTGACCTTGTTTAGCATTGCGTCGTGCAACTCATGAACTTGACTTGATGTGAATCTAAATCTCTCGTTGTGACAACTTAATAGTGTAAACTATGATGTTGTTTTACGTGTTTATGCAATCGTGTGATGCAAGTTTTATATAAATTGTAATTTAATGCAATTGTGATATTCAACAGAAAGAAATTTCACACACATTAGGAAAGATTATCAACGTTATCTTTAAATTAACTACTTTCTGATTGCACACATATTTTATAATATGTATTGTTTATAAAATAATACAGGCCAATATGTCTTAGCCTTACCCTATCACCAGAGGCAGGTGTTTTTTTATTATGCCCAAAAGCGGTGAGTTGGTGGTGAAAATAATTCAACATTTAGGTGAAAGCTCTGTATCTCTCCCCCCCCCCTTGATATTTTGAAATTTTTGGGTGGTGGAATCTTTTAAAGGACTGTCCAGATATTTAAAAAATGAAGTCATATGGGAATTCACATCCAGGTAGTGGCGGAACCACCGACAACAGTCTATTATCTGTGGCGGAACTTACCATCTTAGTTTTTCTTTTACTCAAAAGCGGTGAATGGGTGTTGAAAATTATTTATAATTAACGGATTTTAGTGGTAAAAATTCGTTTTTACCTTAACTATCTGTGCCTTTGCCTATCACCATTATTTTGTATGCTTATAACAACTCGTTTTGGCAGATTATTTAACCTTCAAAAACCATTCTGTAGTAAAGTTTGTTTCTAGTATGTATATTTTAACATTAATTTGGATAATAAACTACAATATTTGCCTTATTTTTGTATATTTTTATCGATTTAGTTTTACAATAACATTTGTAAATAAAATGTCAACAATGGGCAATTATTTTATAACATGAGCTGCAGGGAAACGGCTGATAGTGAATTTCGATTTTTGTGAGTGATCTAGCAGAGACGATGGTCAAAGGGCTATGATCACGTCACATGACTTTTATCACCATAAAAGCGCGGCAAAGATCAAACGTAACACGTTAATGTAGAATGGTAGTAGGATTTATACTTGTATTTACTTACTTTTAAAACTAGAATGACGGTGTTCAATTGATTCCGTAGACCCGCGCCAATATTTGGAAACAAGACCGCGACAACTATATTTGGAAACAAGAGCGTTAGCTATGAACTAATAGAACTTTGACTGTACTGGGTATTTACAGACTTAAAAGTCCTGCGTAATAAACGACCGGAAGCAAAGAGCAATGATTGGAGTCGTCTACGTGCTTCTGCTCACCGTCCAACAACCGATATGACATACATTACCTCGAGATGCCAGAGTACTTCAGTCCCGAGGTCGGTAGGTGATCGGAAACGTGTGGTTTGACAAGTTTATAGCGTAAGTGAGTGTTAACAATTTCGACGGTTAACCTCCACGATTTCAATTATTGAAGTAATGCATTCGAATGTTTGAGGTAATCGGTTGGTACGAGTGTGAATTCCTCCAAACAGGAGTTTGCTCGTGGAAACTTCTCGTCGATAAGATGGTTCGTGCCAGCGCTGGCTGAACACGGGCGATTATAGTTGCGGTGAGCATTAGCACGCAGACGTTTGAATCCGTGAAGTTATACTCGAGTCTGTGTTACTTTAGGTCGGGGAGGGCAGGCACGAGGGAGGATAACAACCGGCAGAAAGTTCGAATCTTAATCAAATCAAATATTTACGTCATGGTTTACTGAACTATTGTTTGGGAGCAAACAGGGAAGTTCACTAGATATTAAACTTTCAGTAAAAAAAGTTAGTATAACGACTTTCAAGAAAGTTTTCTTTCCACCCTCGATTTTTTATTTTTAGAACATTGCCTCTTGTAAACAAACACAGTGTAGTACCAAATAGTTCTACCGGGTTTCATTCAAATATACACTACACCCATGTTTAATTACAATATAGTTTTACAAGTTATCAAATACGCACTTTTCTTTTTATGTGTGCACTCAATTCCATTTTCATTACAACTGAACTGGGTATGCAGATACAAGTATCATATGCAGGGCAGCTTCCTTTTGTTTAAGGATGTTTAGCTAACAACACCCCAAACAATCATCGGCCATCGTAGAGTATAAGAAAGGACTTTCGTACTATCTTTATAATTAATCTATTGCTATGATGCATTGTAAAGCCAATCAAGACTTGCTTCCCCATGCATTCTCTCGTAACGGGCGTAGTCCATCTGGCGCCCAACGTGTTGGACTCGGACCAAACGTACGAGCAATTTGAAGGTTATGTAAGATCGTTCCCATTCATTATACAATGTTTGGTGCTTGATCTCAGATAAATAGAATACATAATATATCAGCTAGGTAGCTTTCGTACACTGTGACATGTTGTTCCTCTTTGGATGGGACACTATTTTGCACTTTGTGATGTTACACTTACAGCATTATTCCTGGTGCAAACGAAACCAGAGCATAGCTCCCGAAATGAAGTCTCATGCGCTATTACTGATGCACATACTTCGCGTGTGTGAAGACTTATGAGGGGTCACATAATAAGGACTTAGCAGTGTGGGGATGGGTGTATCTTTATAAACAGTTATGTAAATCGGTTTGTAAAATGATTTTTAATTTTTGTTACCCGGTGAAATTATTTCCTTGTTTAACAAATCAACTCGTTTGGCAAGCCACCCTCTCCAGCTTATGAACTATGAAGTGGGAATGTGGTCTTAGCTGTTGCACGATTTTGTATTAGAATTTTCCTTTCCATTCTCACTAGGAGGTGAGGCTTGTTATTTTCATACAATGTAAGTAGTTTCAAGGTAAAACATGCATACAGCAGAGCATTCCTATCGTGTCTGTTTCTAGGGTGTTCGACCCATTTAAACGGGGTTCTGTAAGAGTGTGCAATGCAATAGGTTAGACGTGTCTTCTGTATCCTGGGTCGTGATTACATTGTGATTACAAACATAGCCGATCTCTTTCATAACACTAGTCGCTCTCTTGGTTCGCGCGGTTATTCTCTCTCCCGTTTGAAATCTTCTAGCGTATTCTCAACGGTTGGAATACGTCTTCATTTAGGAGAGGTCAGATAGTTTAAGAGCTGAGTAAGCCCATCACCCGTCAGTCAGGCCACTTTACTTCCTATAGTCGGATCACGAGAACAAAATTACTTTATTATCCATTCCAGCGATTTCATCAATGTACGAAGAGTTAGAAACGCTACATAATATATTACACTTATCTGGCATTCTCATAACAAAATATGACTGACATCATATTATTAATGTGTTATTGTTTTCTGTTATAAATACACGTAATGCACAACATTATAGATTAAGTCATCAAAGCAGGCTGATGTTTTCTAACCTTAGTGATTCTGATCTATTAAGTAACATGAAAATAGTATTAATAAAATTAATTCATTGGCTATGCACGAAGGCAAGACCAAGACCATACCATATATTTTGGAGTAAAACTGTTTAGGACCAATATTTTAGCTTAGTCAGTAAATTTCCATCTGTTTCCGAACAGTTTTGGCATAAACTTGTTGGTTATTGTTGGTGAAGTGGTTATGTCTCATGGATATAGGTGACGTTGTCAACCTCTCCGGCTCCACACAATGTCCAGTACATCCCACGACGTGTGAAGGATTGTTGCGTTGTGTTGGTATCAGTATCGGTATCGGTTTATTAATGTATCGGACTAGTTTTCCTCGCCCTGGGGTGCAGGTGAAGTGAAAACAGACAGACTCCTCGTGAGGTGGGCGTCGCCCTCGTCTCCCTGACATTTACAAGATATCACGTGAAAATGAGTTAGAACTACGAGAATCGTGAACTTTTGTGCCCATTTAAAATATAAAAGTGGGTATCCCTTTTATAATAAAATCACTTTCAAACCACTCAACTAGCCCTACCCAAAATAGAATGATTTATTATAATGATAACGTGGCATATATTAAAATACGTCATTTTCTGCATGTACATGAGTATGAAGGCTTGTAACTAACTAGGATGTCAACACAAAAACAAAACACGTCAATATGACACAGGACTTACAAAAAAGTGTTCCATTGCTAAATATATAGCTCATATTAACCTGTAATCAAAAAGTACACACCTCCACAAGAACATAACAATGTTCCTACACAAATACAATAACTATCGGTTAGGTTACTATGTTTGAATTGTGTCAACTTATTCTGGACGTGTATTATGCTCAGTTAGTGGTATCAATACAACTTTGTTCCCCATACACTTCTACCGTGTAATTGTTGTCCATGCAACGATTGTGTGTTTCGTGTTTGCCCTTGGGTAAAACGTAGCTTTACGTTTGCGTACGTGGCCAGCTCAAAGTTTTGTTCACGGAATCTAACAGTTAGGTGGAATATCTAATGAAGATTGATTGTCTGAAATGTGATTAATGGTTTTCATCGTGTACATTGTACTTTAATGCACGTTTCATCACATTCTAGGAGTTTCCGCGTGGTACATAATGTCTTAAGTTTTGCTATACATAGATAAGAAAATTGTGAAAAATATTCATTCGATGAAATATAGAAGCAGTAACTTTTCCTCGTCTAGTGGCTGGATGAAATAGACGTATTTTCTACTTTAAAATAATAAATAACTGTCTGAACGTACTATACACTAATATTTGTATCCTATATATTTTTGTAAATTTGTTTATGCAGGTTTTGGTTCAAGGGATTATAATTATTAGTGGAAATAAAATTGCAAATATTAAATCAATATTGTAGGGTATTTTCTTGCCGTGGTGACATTCTACGTACCTCGACGTTTCGTTGGTCCCGTGGGCGACATTTTCAAATATTTAATCTATATTGTAGGGGATTTTCTTACCGTGGTGACATTCAACGTACCTCGACGTTTCGTTGTCCCGTGGGCGACATTTTCAAATATTCATCTATATTGTAGGGGATTTTCTTGCCGTGGTGACATTAACGTACCTCGACGTTTCGTTGGTCCCGTGGGCGACATTTTCACGTGTGTGAAACTTAATAGTTTTATAAACTTCGGGAGAATGGGATTTTTAGAGTAAAAAAGCCATGTGATGAGCAATCGTTCATCTACTATGTTGGTAAATAGTTCTTTGTGGGACGTATCTTCTGTTGCAATGTATCCATAAAAAAAAAAATACCCCACATCGTTGTGGAAGAAAAAAAATGTGACAATATTTATGTTGTATTACAATCTCAATAGTGTTATTAATACACAAATAACACAAAATTATATAATAAAGTGGAGAGTAGGTGGAAAAGTAAGTAATCCGTAAGTTTTTAGAAAAAAAAAGTAAATAATAGCAAGAAATGATTGTAAAACATGTCTGGAATCTGCGGCGTGCCAGCAGCGCTGTAGGCAAGTAACAGTCCAGGCGCCGGCCGGCGGAGCGCTAGTGCCTATAGTGCCAACTCTTCTCTTCAATGACCTTGCGTTTTACAAGTTCCTTATTTTGAATGATCGAAACGCGTGAACCGCCACCGAGAGGTCGTTGTATTTATAAAACATGAGTTTTGCCCGACGGTTGGTGAATCGCGCGCGGTTACGTCACCAACCACGTGGTCTGGTCTCGCATTCAAACATCTTCCGTTAGCTTAGTTCCCACCGGCGCCCCAGTCGGCGTGCACGCTATTCTCGCTCTGTGCCATATCTGTGTTGTGTTTGTGGATACCTTATCATTAGCAGGTCGGAGTCGTTCAATTACTTTTTCTTACAAGTAAGTGGCAATCATTGGAATCTCTCGCCTGTGAGCTTCGTGTAAAACAGGCGAGCACTCCTTATAAAACAGCGTTGGAATTTCTACTAAATAGAAATCACGCTGCAAACAGTTTCCCTCCAATTCCAATTCCGGTGATGAGTATTCTGTATTTGTGCTTAAGCCTTGACCTCTTTCCAACCTTAAGACGAAACGGAACGGAAGTAAAAAAATCTGACCACATTTAATTTTTTATTACACATTTCAATTGTGTTTCTAAATCGATGATTGCCGGATCTTCGACCACCCACTAGAAAATTGTAACTAGGCGTGAGAAAAAGGGTCATAATGTGGAGTTATATCACAAAAAAGTCGGTAGGACTACGTCAGCTCAAAAACAGTAAAATCACTGCTTTGTTTCGACCATGACAAACGAAGTGTTGTTCGATTTCCTAAAGACATTCTTGAAATCAATTACTACTGTATTCGTTTAAAAAAATATTAATTTTGTCATTTAAGTCTGAGAAATGAATTTGGAAATACCAAATAATAACACATAATTTCCGAAGTGGGAGTGGTTCGTGTGCTACAACTCAATCGAAGATAAAGTCTCTAGTCGGTAGCACTAGGAGGCATCATCATTACCTGGGACTGCATGTCTCATTAGTGATTCATATCCCAGATGATGTGCTTGAGAGCAGACTATTTAGATAATAACTCAAAGAAACAGGTTATAAACAAGTGCGGTAACATACAATGCAGGATACTAATAGACTTCCCACGATGAAGGAAGTTATTTTTATAACAAACTCGCAATACTAATAACACACGTACTGAATGTTAGATATCATACATTGCAGACAAGCATGAGCACAGGAGTGAAACTTGCCGTTATTATGCAGAATGCACCGTATGATGTTTTCTCTCGTTGGTGGAGGTGCCGGGTTAATGATTAAAGTATATGTTATCGGCGGGACCGGTGGGGTCTAGTCACTAGCCCCCACCTCCAGGGGCGTAGGAACGGGGGGAATGGGGGGGGGAAACTCCCCCCCACTTGTTGGCTTGACCCCCCCAGTGGGGGGGTCAAGCCAGGTATGGGTGCCATTGGCTAACTTAATAGCTTGTTGGGTGATTTTTTTACGATTTTTACTACAGTCGGGCTTGCAAACAAAAAGGAAGATTTTTGTTAACATTTTTTAGAAAGATTTAGTAAGAGACGTGATTTGCGAGACTAGACTATAGCCATCTGATTTTAGACTAATATTCATTATATTTTGTGTGCAGTGTTTTCACTCCCAAGCAGACTGTCGACCGATTTTAGTCAGGTAATCAATCTTCAATGCAATATTAGCTTCAAAATGTAACCCTTGTTCATAATTAAAATTCGCCTGAAAACGTGTTTTAGGCCACCTATCAAGAGCACCTTTTAAAAAAAAAATCTCGCCTACGGCGAAATAGCCTCCGGCGGCTGGGGCCAGTTTGCCCACCTAACCTCGTAGTCAACTTTAGTGTGACCCCCCACTGAAAAAATAGTTCCTACGCCACTGCCCACCTCTTGACCCCCAGGGTCACCAAAAACATTCAATATCATTCGTGTTGAAGGGCAGTGTCAAAAGAAACGCATGTCAATCAGAGGCCTTGTTCGGTTTTTATAGTGGGGTACGTATACATACGTGCCATGACGCACAGATGACGGACGTACAAGTGAAGCATAGCGGAGCTTCACTCCCAACAGATTGATTCTTGAAATGTACTCATTCCACTGAAGAGTTTGGAGAAAATTGAAATTCTTCCATCAATTTGATCAAATCCATATTTCGTGGATCAAAACACGATAAGACCTGGGGTCCTTGCTCCCAGGTTTTTGTTTGCTGAGTTTGATTTTAAAATATGTGATTTGTTTACTAAATAAATCGTATTCATCTTTGCCTATCGATCACTAAATGATTTGATATATTTGCTGTCGAACTTTCCTAACAACTTATTACCTTGCTTTCTTTGCCGTCAACCACCTTCACTTTTCAATGTTGAATAACAACATGGATTGAAATTAATCGCTCATTGTCCCTCATAGAGAACACACGAGGTACACGCGTTCCTTGATATCTTCCATCTTGAATCTTATTGTTGTGGCATATCGCTTCGAGTGGCTGTTGAATGAAATCATCAATAACCATACGATTCTCAGGTCTGCAGGCACAGGGTGTGGTCCTCACTTTTCACACCGCTGTCCGTCTCTCTCTCTCTCTGTCCCCCTCCTTCCCACACGTGACAAACTGTTACACACTCTTCCTTATTAGCACGACTGTAGTCTGTCCGATATTATGTCAACATACACTTGGTGACACATGAATTCAAAATGGATAAACGTCAAACATCTGTGGCGTGATGGGATGGTGATTATTTTATCCGAATACGTTCAATGTGTTAGATTTATGTTATTTTGAAAATTAAAATTGGAATTAATGTTTCAACAATTTTATTCATTTTGTCTTAATTTTAGCATTCATGCATTCATTCGCAGCACAATATGACCTGAGATTGGGTGTTTTAACATGAAGCAACACAATGCGATACTAAAAACTAACTACTCAGAAGTAATTATGCGCCACAAACTACATCAAATCGTCTGACATGATGCATACCGCTTCAACGTTCATTATATTACACATTAGTGGCTTTAGTCCCGTGATGCACTCGCTCATGCAGTTAGTTACGAGTAACTTTTTTTGACTCGGATTTTCACATCATAATAATAATAATTAGCATGTTGTAAGATGACATGAATGGCAAGGTGGTTATGTAGGCCCTACTCAAAAAAGAGAGACAACTATACCTACATTTTTGACATTATGTAAACTATTCGAAGAGACAAATAGATGTTGTATTCATTGGATGAGCGTAGCGAGCGAAGCGAAGATTCCATTTCACTACACTGGAGAAAAAAATCCGGAATGTTTTTTTTTTTCTTTCTTTCTGTATTTTTGTGTGTTTGTTAACACGATTCCGGCTAAACCGATACTCCGATTGCGATGAAATTTTATGGAGGCCTT
The DNA here is from genome assembly GCA_024449915.1 of Sweltsa coloradensis. Classification (NCBI taxonomy): domain Eukaryota; kingdom Metazoa; phylum Arthropoda; class Insecta; order Plecoptera; family Chloroperlidae; genus Sweltsa; species Sweltsa coloradensis. The sequence goes on from JAMZAV010001406.1 coordinate 84,304, forward strand.
CGAAATCTCTGAACTTAGAACTGCCACGTTTTTGAGCGCAACCGGGAAAATTTTTCTTATAAAAAACGCAATTTTACGATTTTTTTCGATTTTAAAAAAAATTCTTCGACTTATAACACTTACATGCTATATCCGATTGTAATGATTTTTTAACAGAACCTTAATTTTATGAATTAAGATATTCGTGTGAAATTTGAGCGTAATCGAAAAATTATTTCTCATGAAAATCGAAATTTTACGGGTTTTTTCTTTTTTAAAACAATTCTTTGACATATAACACCTACATGCTTTATCCTATTGTAATGATTTTTTTACAGAACCTTAATTTCATGAATTAATATATTCGTGTTAAATTTGAGCGCAATCGAATAATTATTTCTTATGCAAATTGCAATTTTACGAATTTTTTTCTTTTTTTAAAGTTACGTAAAAATTACGATTTATTAAAAAAATTAAGTTAATTTTTAATTTAATTTAATTTAATTTAAAAAAATCTTCGACTAAGTAATGATTTTTTCACAGAACAACAGAAAATCCGCGTAACACAATGCAGCTCAATGCACCAATTACGCTCATCCAACAACGCGGCGGGACTTAAGCGTTTTCCTAGTTATAAACATGATACTGTCTTGTAACCTTTGTAATTATGCATTTCATTTACCTTTGTACAATGTGCACTTGCAGCTTTGGTACAAACAAATGGAAAATAATACCAACCGACAATTTACCACTTACTCTTAGATACTAGGAAAACGCTAAAGTCCCGCCGCGTTGATGGATGAGCGTTTTTGTAAGTTTTTAGTTTGCGTAAGACCACTTTTCCTTTGCAAGTGCTTTGTGAATGCATTGTAGGTGATTGTTGTCAAGTTTCTATTGTTACTTGTTAATTTGTTATTATAAATCTCGAAAAAACTCATATTAAAACCTTTATTTCTATGGATTCTGGCTATTTTTTTCAACTTTTTCTTTCAAAAAGCAATACATCACCATTACTTTAATGTCCATGTGAAATATGAACGTTGTAGCCCCACCCGTTTGGTCAGAATCGGCCCAAATGTCACGAAAATATCGCACTAAAAATCGAAAAAAAATCGTAAAAGTACGATATTCATAAGAAATATTTCTTCGATTGTACCCAAAAACGTGGCAGGTCTAAGTTCAAAGATTTCGAAGGTCTCCAGAAAATATCATCGCAATTGGAGTATCGGTTTAGCCGGAATCGTGTTAACAAACACACAAAAATACAAACGGAAAAAAAAAAGAAAAACGAAAAAAATCGTAAAATTGCGATTTTCATGAGAAATAATTTTTCGATATCGCTCAAAATGATGGCAGTTCTAAGTTCAAAGATTTCAAAGGTCTTCAGAAAATTTCATCGCAATTGGAGTATTGGTTTAGCCGGAATCGTGTTAACAAACACACAAAAATACAAACAAAAACAAAAAAGAAAAACGAAAAAAATCGTAAAATTGCGATTTTCAAGAGAAATAATTTTTTGATCGATTTTTCCTACGGTGCAGTTCTAAGTTCAGAGATTTCGAAGGTCTCCATAAAATTTCATCGCAATCGGAGTATCGGTTTAGCCGGAATCGTGTTCACAGACACACAAAAATACAAAAAAAAGAAAGAAAGAAAGAAGAAAAAAAAAACATTCCGTATTTTTTTCTCCAGTGTAGTGAAATGGAATCTTCGCTTCGCTCGCTACGCTCATGCAATCAATGAATGAACGTGTTTTTACTAACATGAGTGATGCCTACCTCCTAGAAAACCTTGATACATCACATGGTCATCATAAGTGGCAGTTACTTCCACGTGCAATTACTGACCTGTACCAGCATCCATTCATGCACCAACAATCCCCTGACCGTCTCGATTATAGGCACTTTGATAACTTTGCGGTTGACTTTACCTAGAACCGACTGTATTCTCTTGGAAGATGAGTGTTTGCTGGTGCTTGAGGTACTTTGAATACATTTCCATGCTCCATCTTGGCTATTTGTGCATGCATAAAATATGCATCACTCTTGACTTAAGACGGTGAAGGTTTCTATTTGGTTATTTCCCAAACCTTGTCACACGTGCTGTGACGTCACCATAGGGTCTTACTAAGGTGATGGGTACAGTACAGTGTGTTCCTGCAGAGGCATATACGTACATACATATACGTGGTCTCACCGTTGAGAGATGTAATAGTTTTCAGTTTAGATTGCCAACGGAAGCGGAGACAGAAAAGAATGCATGCCAACATTGAAAACTAACACGAACCCAAGAGTTACTAATTTGGCTACCTTTTTTATCATGATCAACAACTATTATTCTAAGCCAAAACATAGAAATAATTGAGAAATTAAATCAAAAGGAATATAGATAATAAATCAGTTTTGAAAAGTTATGTTGGTGTTGGTGTTGGTGGCTCTCCTAATCGGTGGTCACATTTGGAAGGTTTGGAAGGCGACAGTGGCGCTATCCCTCGGCCGTGGCATTCTTACTGAAACTAACTTCAGGAAACACGCTGTAAACTCTGCGTGGAAGGCACCGTAGGCTTAGCTTAGCTTCAATGAGATTAATTGGACTGATAATAGGCTTGTGTAATGTTAATTCAATTTACTATTAGCCTAACCGAGTAAATGCATAGCTTCTGTTGAGATAAGCGAGACAATGGTTTAAATTAGGCTTACAGGTAAATTGTTATCTCGGTCTTCATCTACATGCTATTATTCATTACAATAATATGCGCGCATAATGAGTAATGCCAGGGCTCGAGCGTATACGTAATACCTAAGAAGATGTCAAGTGGTTGTCAACCTTCAAGTTGACGAGCTAGTGTCCTCAAGGAGAAACGCTCGTGCTATTTCGAAACCTGCATCATGGGAAGGTATTGGAACTATTGAGAAGTGAGAATATGCTAATACGTAATTATATAATGGTAATTGTCATGCAATCGTTCGTTTAGACTCATGAATAAACGTAATGCAATTGCTCTTGTATTGACACACGATCGCTGGGCTCATTGAAACCATGCAACGTATGGTGACTTACACTCGAATCTGGAATTTAGCACGGTTTTTGTGTATCTCATTCATCCACATGTGGTCAACGAGTCTCGGATATAGCATCAAGCATATGGCGTCAGCACCCAATGAAACTTTGGAGACCTTGTCCCTCGGCTAAGGAATCTTGCGCATATTCACTTTTTATGTTGGTGTTGTTGATAAGAATCATATTCTATGCCGGAAGCACCGAATATAAGAAATAAGACTTTATAGTTAGTAGAGTAGCTGAACTAAAACGTCTACTATTTGGTAACGTAGGTGTACAGTAGAGAAACAAAGGCTATACAAAGCTGGCATTTACGACCTTATCACTCTCTTTTCCGCTGTGTTGATAATATGGTTTTTATAAATATGACATCGTAATCAATAGCAATAAATCATCCCATTTAAGATCACTTAATTACTTACTTTAGGTGTCGGTTGGCAATGTAATAAAAATTTCCAAAAAAAGGTTAACTCTCAGGTTTGCTATTTTGGCTTTCCGGGTAACCAGACCTAACGCATCTTCTTCAGACTCACCTTCATTTTTCAAGTAATTCAATTTCACTTTTCAAGTTAAGGCATTATATTATATTATATTGTATATGCTTTGGTAGCAACTCTTGTACGCTTGGGTTTCAGAATACAAATTCACATACATACACACACATATGTTATGATGAACATAATGAGCAAGTGCATTCCTCCTTCCTGTCATGTGCAAAGGGTTACACCAATTTGCATATTTTGCTCTTTTAATAATGCAGCAATTTATACATCATCATTTTGTTCTCTTTTGCGATTAAGTTTTTATAACTGAATAGGATATCAATAATTAATAATATACATTGGCGTTCATTAAATTTAGAGTCAACTGCAGTGAACCAAGAACTAACAACAAGATCAATTAATCGTCATAAAGCTGTGTTTTAATAACAACCAGCTGTTTGACGAGCTCGTGGTCGTATGGAAGATTGTACAGCTGTTCGTTAATATTAACATAATTTGTTTCAATAAATATATGACGGTTATGTCAAACTGTTCTTGGTCTTGCTAATAAAGGAAGTGATGCTCTGTTGGTGCATTTCCAAGCAAGACTGGACTGCAACACATTTTTGTGGTCCTAATTTGGTTTTAGATATTGAACTGAGCTTGTTAGATGTGTAACGTGTTGTATAACATCTCTTGATTGAATCCAGCTGTCGGTATATTCTCTGTATTGAAAGCAATGCATCTCCCCAGTTCGATCAAACATGTCAATAAACTGCGACTTCCTGGCAACCAAAGTGCGGTTCAGATCCCCCCATCTCAGATTTACGTCTTTGTTTCAACTGTTTTCCAGTTTTGTCACGCTCACCTCACATTCACAGTCTCAATTGCCTTCCGTTCCCATCAAGACAGGCTTTTTCATCTGGAAATTAACGTACACTCTGAAATTATCGTATCGTAAATGTGGCCACAGCTGTTGCCAAGCTAAAATTAGAAGAGGGATCCTTAGCTCGGCAGCTTTCGTCTTTGGTTTATAATAATTGATTTGACATCTCACGTCGACTAGTTCTATTCGTGTATACGGATGTCGAGTTTTTTTACTAGCCGTATCACGAGATGTAGGAACTCGATGCATTTAAAACAAGCAAGTGCACATCCTGACGTTTAACATACGTACTACAACTACAAGTAAAGTTAGGAGACTTTAGAGTTTAGACGCTCACTTTTCTGTACGTCTGCGCGTGTCACGTCTCATGATAAACAATGTGAACTCCGATTCACATGTGTTTTTGTTGTTGTTGTTGTTGTTGACATTGTCTTTCAACAAGGATGCGGCACGTGTTTGGTGATCTTGGGGGTTAGGGGGGCGGCTCTTACTTTGAACATGTATCTACTCGGCACCGCCACCAACGGAAGTTTAACGTAAGAACATGGGGGTGGTAAATAACTGTAAGCTTCGCTCTCTGTTTAGACTCTCCGTGTTTGTTTCATGTTCAGTATACCTAAAATACCTTTAGCATGACCAAGCCCGAGTGTGGAGGAATATACATCTAGCTAAAACAATAGGAGTGATTACCGTGTAGGCTAAATCATCTAAACAACTTGCCGTACCCTCTGAACTTCGTTTGTCAATATCCTTGATGATGGCGTACGATTCTTTGGACACTCGCGGCAGGTGTATAGTCATACATCAATTGTATCTTGATGTTTATAGGATGTTCTATTCTCGAATAGGTTTCAAACACATATTTAAGTGGGAGGCCTTCCAAGTCTTTCGTTTATCTATAATCTAGATTGAGGCACTCTTCCGCACTTAGAAATACATTAAAAATAATAAAAATACATGTAATAAAATACTCGTATTATTAATTCAAGTTTCCTGACATTCCGTTAGTTATGTTCTGCATGTTCACATATTTGGATGCTATCGAAAACGTGTTTGTCTCATTAAATATCAACTTGTTTTCAGATAGCTAGTTGTTTGTTAATTATTTCACTTTACATTGAAACGTGAATTTCCTGCTGCCGTATCTGGTTTCATACATGTTGTTTTTATAGTTTCCACTTTGCACGGAGCTCATTGAAAGGGAAAGCATTGCTGCCAACCTACACAGAACGTACGTATCATTGCCAATGAAAGTGCTCGTTTTGTGTTAGTGTGGCAATAATGCTTCCCATCTTTGATATTGTTAATTTGAATCAATAAAACACAAAACTCGTCCTTACATGCGAACGTATCAAGCATTGCTCAAAGCCAAAGCCTAATCTGCATGTGAAGAATTCGAGCATTCCGTACTCATAAAACGATAAAATAGTAATTTGAATAATACATAGGCTTACATTAATTACATGACTGTACTATTTCGATGCTATGTGGAAACTATCAAGGATGCGTATTGCGTATATTGCAATATGCAATCCAATTAAAACATAATTCATATTTACACAGTCATTATCTTTCACGTTTTCTGGCGCAAAGCGAAAGGCAAATTGGAAGATTATATTAGTATGGTGTTATAAACTTGTATAAGTGAATTATTATCTTACCACACAATTTATGATCACGTCTTACTAAAACTAATTTTGCGTTCTTTAATGTCATATTTTGAAAGTGAACTTTGTCTTATGTGAAAGTGTGAAACACAACATCTTCTATAATTTATTATTGCACAGTTGCAACTTGCAAGCAGAAGGCGCCCACTCTGTATCGTCATCCAAAGGCAACACGTTAGACGATCGCTCAGTAAACCACACAGTTTGTTGTCAATCATTGACTATGATCCAAAATCCAAAATGCAATGGTTTTTAATATTTTTGGGAAGTCTGTATGTACTAACAAATTAAACTAAACATTTAGTAAGTTTAGAACGCATTGCTAAAGTTTGATTTACATGCCGGTGTGATAGAACTATAGGCTGCCATGATGATGTCCTAAGTTGTTGTATGCGATATTATAATTCACACCTGTATCATAATGTCGAGCTCTTCTTTGACAAATGTTTATTTTGTTATTTTGTTACTTTGAGAGCGTGAAACGTTTTGGTTTCCTCGCGAGACTTGGTGCAGGAGTCATCAAAATTTCGTTTTATTACAAGAATAAATAATGTTTTTGGATGCTTCTGTATACCTGATATTTCACAACTTATCCTAAAGATTTATGAAGATATAAAGTTTTTAAAGGTTCTCAGCTATGTCTAAAGCCTCAAGAACCACTTTTATAGTTTACAGCATAAACAACATCAAGAATCACTGAAATAGTGAGAGTACAAGCTTTGAATCGATTGTAAACAATTGTGAAATATGCAAAGTTTTATATGTTTCGCCGTTTGAGAAGATATTGAGTTCCTAACAATATTAAATTTTACAGGAAGTGTTGGTTTTTGTTGCAAAATAAACGAATGGGGTTAGTTTATTTACGTGACACGAGTTAATGGAGGAGTAGTTTCAGCGCATTTCAGCTAGAACGGGTTCGCTGAGAGACGTGTGTTTGTCTGCGGTGATAGTTGCCTGTCTGTCTGGGGGGCGCTGCGATCCAGATGGGCTGATGGGTAAACCTCCCCCGAGTTTACTGGAAACTAAAATAATCCCCATCTGTTGGGGGGCATCTACTTGTCTCGTGGTGTGTGATGTTTGCCGCTGTGGTGATGACACGGCCATCCTCATTTAAATCAGGAGGCGTGAACGTTTAGAGAATCGTGGGGGTTACCAAAATATTTTAAATTTAAAACTTTTTCTGAGACTTGTGTGTGTTCCGGTATTTGTTTGATTCCACACACTTTTTTAAGCAATCAAACTTAGCAGGTTGTACATTAATGTTGGGGGACATGTCGTCCTTGGTATACTTCTACATACTGTCCACTAGGGTTGTGCAAACCTACTATTTTTACTTCGAACTCAACTCGAACTTTCATTTTTTGAAAATCGAACTTCGAACTTCAGAAAAATTTCGGATCTAACCGAACTCGAACTTAAACGCAACTTAAAGGTAAATCAAACCGTCATAATAGGTAAAATTGTGATAAGTCTGGACCGGCACCTCCACCAAGGAAGTATGTAGCTTCTGGACCGGCACCTCCACCAAGGAAGTATGTAACTTCTGGACCGGCACCTCCACCATCCATTTTTTGTTTTTTAATTTGTACCTGTAAACTGAGAACTTTTTTTTGACATGACAAACAATATGTGACCGCACACCACAAAAAATTAGTAATAATAATAAAAAAATCGAACGTTCGCACATCCCTACTGCCACCATTAGCTTCATGGTTGCTTTATTAATATGCCATGGGATTGGCTGGTCTTTTATTGAACACCACTCAGAAAACCAGTATGCGTAGAAACGTTTTGAAACTTCTGCTTGGAATTAAGGGTGTCGTGTGGAGCCCATGGCATTGTTTTTTTACAAATTGTACGTACAATACACGGTGTGATATCTGTGGTTAGTACTGGTCTTCACCACCCGACCAATTTACTTAGCCAATACAACCAACAAAATAACACATTTATTATACTTATTATTATACTCTCCTTCCAGTCTTTACATCCCCTCAAGCTTCGTGTGCGGGGGTTGCTGCTTGATGGTTCTCGTGCGGTTTCACGAGTGTGATTTATTATTGACATATTTAGCTTTAATAATTCGTTGATTAGTAATAACAGTGGATTTACTTATAATTCCCGTGCTGAAAGCGAGGTAAACGGGCCTAAAGCTCTCGACGCCCCCTCCGCCGACAACACACGCACGTGCATGCGTGTCCGCCGGTGACTAACCACTCCTTGTACCCATTCACGACTCACGGAACTGCCATGGGAAACAGACTATTGCAGCGGTATTGTTTAATGCTGACGGTTTTATATTTATTCGATACTGTTTTCCCTGGAGGCGATTTATAGTCGTTTAATTAATGGCTCAATTCAAGCATGGGTCGTTGCTTTTACTGCCAACACGGACTGCATGGGTGATCATTGTTGGCTGGTGCAGGTGTGATTGCGACCGATGTGCGAAGAGTTGACCGGACATGATGTATTCACGATGTTCCATGTGTTCCACGTTGTCGAGAAAGAAAGAGTCGACACTTCCAATATCTAAAAACTAAATGTGATTATTTTTAAAAAAAATAGTCCACATCTCGACAAAGCTGCTTATTTCTCGTATGGCATCGGAGTTTCCTCCTACGACAGGTAGAGAATAGAGATGAGTTCTACCCCAGACTCAGACAGGAGGGTGGCCGCACTGACAAACAAACCCCCATTGTTGAAGCATACACGACGTATTTTAATGCAATCGTTGACCGAAGAGGAAGTATAGTTCTTTCTGTGATTTCCGGTAACTTTACATGGTTTTTTACTATCCTTTTTCATAAATATTTTAATAGAATCCTCCAGTGAACACTAGGCGTTCATAATTATATTATCCTGAATGTGTGGCGATTCTCTTAGACAGGCCTAACGTGCGACAAATATACCATGTCCTGTGGCCGGGCGTAGAAAAAGTGGTTTTACCTTGTTGGGAATAATTAACGATTGGAATTCGCATGGATGGCGGCAACGTGGAGGCTCATTCGCATAATATTTTATTTTATTTCTTCGACTTGCTTGCGAGTCAAAGCCCAAGTATCACATACGTAATATAACGTATTTGCTTCTTGAAGGCGATCGAGTAATTGAAAGTTTTCAACGCGTCACTGCAGTTTTTGCCTCTCGTGTCCTCTTGGTTTGGACAAGGCAGGATGTTCGTTTCTGCCGCGTCCACAGGAACACGTACGGCCACTGGTTAAACAACATTCCTCTGATTCGCTTCATGTATTTGGATTTAATTTGTGTGGCAGCTTTACGTAAAAATACATTAATTTTAGTCACTCAGGTGTCCGCTTCTAAGCCCCTGTCTCCTAAGCCCCCGGACCTTTTTTTGGCTTCTAAGCCCCTGTGACCGACGGTTGTGCTACACGTTGCGAAGCGGGGCTAAGAAGACTAAAAGTCTTCTTAGGCCCTGTCTCCTAACGCCCGCACGAAAACCTTGTTCGTTCCCATGAGCCATAAGAAATGATAACGAATTTTGAAGTGTTTATTATTATCGATTTTTGGATGAGCGAAGCGAAGACTTCAATTTCACCGACCCCCCAAAAAATTTAGCTCGTGTTTTTTTTTTTTTTTTTCTGTCTGTTTGTTCGCTCTCTACCCGAATACGGCATCGGAATCGGATACGGATACGGAATCGAAGAAATATTTCTCATGACTTTCGTTTAAAGGAACTCTTTCGGTTGGTAGGGCCTATGGACAGTTTTTGATCAGTAGGTCGGCCTACTTTAGATTTAAAATAGCGACGTTAAAGGTTTTGTAGGTACTTTAGATTTAAAATAGCGACGTTAAAGGTTTTGTAGGCCTAGGTGCACATAAAAAACTGTCCATACCAACCGAAAGAGTACCCGTTTAAAATAGCGACGTTAAAGGTTTTGAAGTTTTTTTTGTTATTTAACAGCAAACAAACGGAGTTGAAAAGTTGGATCATTGCATATTAAAACAGTGCTTTTGCAATGCCTACATGATTTAATTGCAACATTTTCGAGTCAAATGAGACGTTAAGCAATATCTAATTAATCGAATATTGCTAATGATTTATTTTTATCCCCCCACCCCCACCCACCACCAACATTTGGGGAATTTATGGTTTCACCTCGAGCAAAGTACAGCCCGCCTTGCAACGTGTGCGACCGAACAAAAACATCGTGCGGGCGTTAGGAGACAGGGCCTAAGAAGACTTTTATGTCTTCTAAAGCCCGGACCGGTTTGTCTTCTTAGCCCCGCTTCGCAACGTGTAGCACAACCTTCGGTCACAGGGGCTTAGAAGCCAAAAAAGGGTCCCAGGGGCTTAGGAGACAGGGGCTTAGAATACCGCCCGCCGTACAAGTTTACGTTTTATTAAAATAAGAAGGAAATAATATGACACATTTCACTGGTTTATTGAGTCTTAGGAAGAACTTTTCCTCTGTCGACTGGAAATTGAAATTAATACGATCGTAAAATAATTAAAGTTAAAAAAAAGTGTAAGTAAAATCTTTAGCCGCGGCTTGGAGTCGGTGTAGGGCTAAACACTGTTATTGGATGCAGATAATTATTGCTTGAGTTATTAGCGTCGCAAGGTTGTGATGGCGAGCTTGGTAATATGCTAATAACATAGTAATTATGGATTTGTTATGCATTTTACAAGGTTCTTGTGATTTCGTTCTAGTTTATTATCTACATCTAAAATCAGAGTTACCAAGTACGTAACTCACTTTTGGACGCAGTTGGTTCGATTCCTGACGCTGAAAATCCGAGAATTCTCTTGCAATGCTCCAACATCACCAAACCGCAAAACAGGCTTAACAATGTTGTATCATCAGAATAATTGTAATCTTGAGATGATACACATTTAGGGGGACCAAAAATGTAAGATGGTGAATAGGAGAGGCCCAATTACAGACCCCTGTGGCACCCCATATAACATAAACTTCCTCTGATCGAGAACCATTAACCACATATTTTGTTGTACCGTTTTAATTTAGTTCGTGTTTGAATATATGTGAAAATAAACGGTTTATTCCCTTCCAAAGTAGAGATTGCATGTTTTATTATGAATTGGTATTTTTATCAATGTAAAATATTCTTGTATGAATAACTTCAGTATTTGTTAGCTAATTAATGAATTGTTAATGAAACTCGGGTTGGTTTTTTGTGCCGTTAATACTTTTATGTTTAGAAAACATTGCAAAATATGTCCGTTGGGAACTCATAAAGCCCAAACACAGGGTCTTGAATGATTGACCAGACTGATAACTTCATCGTTCTTCCATTGTTTGGATCAAACTATGGCCGAGTAGAGGGGAAATTAACATTATTTTTGGGATTTATTTAATTTGTTTGGTTGTGTGCCTGGACTGTATAATCACGTGTATAATATTGTAACTGTTTTATTGCGTTTGTAAATCGACAAGATTGTTTTTTGGCATTGACAGAACTTTCAGGCAAGTAGAGTATCTCGCACACACCCGTTGTGAACGAATGAGATTTGAATAATGCGTCTCTTTCAACACAATGTAGATATCTTCCTGGTGTTAAGGATCATTGGCATGAACGCTGTTTATAATAAGCCTGGATTGTTGTTCTGTGAGACAAGACAAGGAACAAATGTGATGCACATTCCTCTCGAGTAAATGAGACGTTCTATATCAGATCAAAGGGCGGGCAGAGAGAAAACACTTCGGGCACGGAACTAAACTAGATCGCACACCCACCCACGAGGACTTCGGCCTGCAGACGGTTCGAGGTGAGGTCAGTCATCGGGTCATTGGCAAATCTCCACTCCCGTGAGATTTCATCGTACCTTGCCCAACAGCTCGAGTCAAAATTAAACTTTATGTTTTATTCTGAGCACAAAGGTGATCTATCCAACGGCCAAATGTGGAGACTGGTGGCCCATCTACTTTTCATCCAGATAACAAAATAACCGAAAGCTATCAGTAACATTCTTTCAAAGAAACTGCTCAATATGATCGAAGTTATAACCAAATTGAGTTTGACAGACACTACTTTTCACTCTTCCAATGGCGTCGTATTTTTTGTAACGAGATGCGTCAAAGTAAATATTTACTGGTGGCAACATTATCTTCTGTCGCACCCCTTTCTCAATTTATATTCCATTCCACATTTTTTCGATTTTTTAAAATGACAAATGTTTTAAAATTGTTATAAACGTGTTGAGTCAACTTAGCCTACCAAGATAATTATATAACTTCCCCTAAAGAAGTCGTCATTCGATCTATCTTTTTAACGAGTTAACTGAACACTATTTGTCATGCACATAACAGGAAAATGCAGCTGCGGGCACGCAAATAGATCAGGTAAGTGATTAATACACATCACTATAACGGCGTGTTATCACTAGCAGGTTGCCAACCCCTTCCCATTCGTGATCTATTCGAAACTAGATCAACTGACATGTAAACACACGCCTTAGACACTTGCACCATTCATTTGAAGACTCTGGGGGCATGGCACCATATCAGTTACCAATTTTTTTCGGGGATATAATTTACATTGGCATGTTTATTTTATGTTGTAAGATAAAAAAAAAAATCGTTGAAACGTATGATAAACATAGAAAATAATTTTGAAATCTTCTGCTTGGGGTTTTTGATTTGCTAAATTCGAGTTAGGAATAAAAATACTAAAAAGTAAAAATGTGAACCTGGAACCACATTGAAGCATTCGTTTTTTATTTCGGTTCGTGATGCGTCAATAGGGAATGCCCCTCAACTCTATTATGCGACTTAATTGTCATTTCCATAAAATATAATACGAAATACTCACAAATATCAATTTATTTTAAAAACTAACCATTTTTGGCGTATTTATGAAGGTTTTAAATTGGCTATTGGCGAAGCGGGACTAAAACGCTCCGTACATTGCGTGACGTCACGTCGAAGTAATAGTTGAATAGATCTCCGCGCGCGCGCTGCACCACACGCTCGCCGGCTGGAATGGACGACTGGTGATGGGCGGAGCTTAAAACGATCGATAGGCCAAGTGTCGAGAGTTGGGATAGATTCTCATTTCCCAAGTTTACGTCTGTTGAACGGCGCAACACTAATCACGCTCTAACTCTTATTCTATTCATTATTTGGACAAAACTTAAGAGGAATATTATTTAGCAAACATATAATTGCTTATAATAGCGATTATTGCGAATTTTTTGACACAGCCGTTTACTTGTTATTACAATGTACGCATCATACATAAAAAATAATCAAAACGACTATAAACTTTCTCAACTTTAATTGACAAAAAACTACTTATCGGATTTCGACAAGACCTCTTTCAAAAAATTCATCAGACAGTTTAGACAAGAAATAAATTAACTTTCTAGACACAAAGTGCACTGAACGAAAATATACAGCATGACTTAATATGCAGCGTGCAGTTTTCACGGCTCATCCGCACGTCAAAAGTGCGTATTTGTCATAAAAACACATACACTGCATATGAACCTATGCTATAAAATTTCGTTCAGTGCACTTTCTATCTAGAAAGTTGATTTATTTCTTGTCTAAACAGCCAGATGCATTTTTTGAAGGAGGTCTTGACAAAATCCGGTCAGTAGTTTTTTGTAAATTGAAGTTGAGAAAAGTTTATATTCGTTTTGATTATTTTTTATGTATGATGCGTACATTGTAATAACAAGTTAACGGCTGTGTCAAAAAATTCGCAATAATCGCTATTATAAGCAATTATATGTTTGCTAAAAAATATTCCTCTTAAGTTTTGTCCAAATAATGAATAGAATAAGAGTTAGAGCGTGATTAGTGCTGCGCCGTTCAACAGACGTAAACTTGGGAAATGAGGATTTATCCCAACTCATTCCGCCATGTTGCCTCGTGACGTCAGGAGGCGGGTAAAATTCTAGTCGTCAATTGAATGTAGTCAAATCCATGTCAAGCAATTTAATATGTTCTAATAGTTTGTCTGAGGCATAAGCCTACACCTAATAATGATAATGTATAATATAAAAATGTATACATATTATAACATGCATTGTCAACGAATAATACCTTACTTATCTGCAAATTTGTTTATTCAACATTGTACTTTGTTTGATCTATTACCGACTCTAATCCGGGGAACCTTCTTTATCGACTCTGGTTTCCATGGTAACCAAGATCTTGGGCCCACTGCCTTTGCTAGGAATTGACTAGGAACCAATGAATTTGACAGGCGGTGGAACCCCTACCGGCAGACTGACGAAAAGATACTTCTATGTGACGTCACATGGATGTCACAGTCAGCTAGGCCTGTTTACGCGCGGAATTTAAACACGAATATTCACACCCTCATAAAACCAAGTAAAAAACATTTTTCGACGGACTTTTTTTGGAATCGTTCTTTTTAAGTAAAAACGAAACGAATATATTAAAAATAAATTTTAGGAGCATTCCCTATTGTGCCTAGATTGACGCAAAAAAATGTACGACTTTTAACGCAATATTGTTGTCAATTTTATGTTAATATTAAGCAGCTTCTTGTAGCAGTCCCAGAAAATGAATTAATTTGAAACACAATCGGTATTTTTCACATCTATAAAATCCAAGCGAGTCATCGAAAAAGAGTAACTGCCAGTGGCGTAGGAACCGGGGGGGGGGGGGGGGGCGGCAAAACTAATTCGTGAGTTAAATATTAATCCCAGAATTTCCGCAGTAAATATGCACATACACTTACACAATTAGACAGTCACCTTGGTAAAAGGATTATGTTTGCATGTATACTTCGTCATTACATAAAAAATTAAGTTGAAATTTACTAAAATGGGCCACATCACGTTAATTGTTTGAGTTTTTAGATCGCAGATAGTTGCTGTAAAACATCGTTTACAGAGTCCGAGTGCAGTTAAAACATGATGAAATAACTGATATGGTGAAAATTCGCCCCAGACCCCAGCTGCCTCCCACAAAATCTGGTAAAAGTTTTGCCCCCCAAACTTTCAAAACGTTCCTACGCGCCTGGTAACTGCATCGCACTATAATAGGCAAACTGAGTTGTAACAAAGGTGACGCGTATAATACATGTCTACTAGCCGTGATTTATCTGCATCATAAATCGTGAATAATTAAGCTAAAATCGATCATTAGAAAGTACACTATGAAACACAGCATTCGTTTTCGGCGCCTTGACGATGCCTACGCTTGTACTTATGATTGTATATCCTCACCCTTGAAGCATGTGGTCGTATTGGTCACAACGTATCTACAACCGTATTGCAGAAAAACACCTGTTCGATTACTACATTCCATAGCAATTAAATGTTAATTTGAAGACGATCTAACCCACTTCGTAACATGGTTTTTCACGTGCGTATTTGTGTGTTAGTAGTCTTATCATATAGCCTGTTTCGACGGTTTGCCAAATTAAATATTGGGTTCCGTTCTTAGTTTGATTTTAAAATAACGTGCGAGTTTGTTTCAAGTTACTTTATATATGCGGATTAAGCATCTTATTTTGAAGATTATATTATTATACCAAACAACAACATTCAATCACTCGGACATTAATTAGTACCGGTAATAGTATTTATTAAACATTTAATCATGACAATATATTACGTCTAATCACTTCAACATTTCCCTACAATTTGACTTTTTTATTTGAGAAGCGACAGAAAATGAAAAAAATTTCCCTTCCTCCCGAAACCTAAAAAAATGACAAGCAAATCCAATTTTAGTTCACTAATCACGGTGTGTACTTGATGCGCTCAGGAATGCCGCATAATTGAAATGGTAACGTTCCATTCTTATTCTCTCGGGCAATGTAATCAGTTTAAGTGGAGATGTTTATTTTCATCTGATTAGCCTCTAGACGTTTCCACTCTTCAGAAAAATAATTGCTATAGAAGCGTCTTTGTCAAATGGATGCCGTCGGTTGAATAACTGTTGTTTTCTGCAATTGTGCTGCACTGTGAACGCCTGATTACCAGTGTTGTTCACTATTCTAAATAAAAATTCAATACGGATTCTCAAAATTCCCCTTTGTTTGTTGCAAATTTTACCGCCTTGTAACATTTTCTATTAATTTATTCCAAAAATTAATATATTTTTTTAATAACGCTAAGAACTTGATTAGGGTAAGCATAGTTTGCTGAAATGTAGCAACACAATTAACAATTCAACAATAATTTAAGGTAATTTTATTACTAATATTTTCAAAGTTAATTTCCATTAAAAATGACGTTCTTACGCATTTTAATACATTTTATATTATATTAAGTTACTTGTCGATTGCAACTTACATTTTTGCTTACGTTTTTTAGTTTATTGGACACATTTCTTATTTTCCCTACGTCAGTATTTTTTGTTACATCAATTTTCCCCTACATAATATACTAATAATGGGATGAATAATATTCAGCCTGCAAGGTTGAGAGTGAGTAATAGATCTAGGTTGCACTGGTCCATGGGACAACGGCCTCTCAAGACCTTTCAGTCTTGTGTTCTACATGGTTTGTACCATGTTATGACTGGATGCAAGTCAATTAGTTTGTTTAGCCCTGTTATTCTAGAATCTCGGACTGGTTTTGAATTCTTTCATCACGATTGTGCGTATATTATTTGGTATGCAGTGTGTTCTTTTGTTATACACGTGAGTAGATGACTTTGGGATGTTGGCTGTCCACCAAACCAAACCAATGTATGATACGTGAAGAGAATTATGCCCAAGAGCCTTGAAGTAGCTAAAAATCCCTATGACTTCACCCAGTAGCGCAAGAACTAACCAGTTCGGTTGGTTGAGCGTTGCGAATGTTTGTTTGTTTGTTTGTTTATTGTTTGCGAGTTCTCCAATGTTCAAAGTTCACTCATGTGTTTTATGTCTTTGTTTGTTTGCTCTCTATGGGATCAAAGGTTACTCCGATCTTGATGAAATTGTTATGGGAACCTCAAAATCCCTGAACTGAAAAACCTGACACATTTTTGGGTACAACTGATGAAACACTTTGACGATTGTTTTCCTATTTTTCGTATCTGTTCGCTTTCTACCGGACAAACGGCCAATCAATAATAAAAAATAAAAAAAAAACAGGATACCTTCGAAATCTTTGAACGTAGATTTGTCTCGATTTTGTGTGCAATAAAACGAAAATGGCACCACTACGAATATTTCATACATCTTCGCGACTCAAATATGAACGTATCTTATCTGAATCGCAGCAAGCCAAGTACCCAGACAAATAAGTAATGCCTAGCTTATCATCTCTCACGGTAGTCTTATAAGATTAGCCCATTGCTATTTAACGTCTTTATCATTGGCGTCGTCTAAAAGCATCATACTATTATTAATTTTTATCTCATAAAGATCGAAATTAAAAATATATTTTTTAATAATTTTTGAATATGAGTAAATACTTTTACAAATACAAATCATTGGACTTTTCACTGCTATTTACATAATATATTTTTTTGTAAAATGTGATATTTCGACTTATTTACAGAAGTCTTTATCAAACAAATTAACAATTTAAAAACCACAACAGACAAGACAAAAACATTTCTCAAAAAATTATAAATATGGCTGTGAATTAGTACCAAATTATTAACAAAAACGTTTTTTATGAATAAAAATTAGAATACCAAAAAAACAAAACATTAAATTGACATGTTGGACAGTTGGTGTATGAAATAAAACTATTGATCTACTGATGAAATTGGTGGACAGAAACTCTTCCAAATGGCTGGATATAACACTCGGCACTCTGATTGTATTGGCCACACAAGAGATCAAACCAGCTTCCTTAATTAAAAAAATACTGTTTTCATTAAGCAAACAAAACCCACATAAATGTGCGAAGAACCTGCATGTGGACGTCGTGTGCTGTCGTTCGTGCCCTGATAATTTTGAGTTTAGATGGAAAACTTAAATCCTCGCAAGTAAAGTTCATGTGTGTGTTTCCAATGCGATGTAAATAGAATGCTAATATCTCGAGTCACGCAATCGAAACCGGTATTGCGATTAATTCGTTCTCGATTACATGCTTGTTCGAGAGTAACAGGTGTCAATTACTTATTCAACATTATACTCACTGATTTGTAAGTTAAGAGGTGTGTTGTGCGCTGAGGGAATATAAGTGCTAGAAAAAACGTGGAATAACAAACTTTTCGTCAGCGTGGAAAAGTCACGTTTTTTCTTGCTTTATACACATGGGGTGTATTATGGGGCTAAATCTTGAATGGGTCTAGTTTTATAGCGTGAAAGTTGTCCTTATTTTAAATATTTCTTACCGATTTTGTACTTCACATCACGTTGTTGGAAACGTAGAGTTTAAAACTACCCCAGTAATAAATAAAAACATCATTTTTTTGCTTACATTTTCTGTATACTGTATTTTAAAACTAAATCCAATTTAACCCACATACAACAATAATTTTATTTGTGAAATCTAATCCAAGATTGTGTAATCTTCTGGCGTTGATAAGATAAGATAGAATTTCCGTTTCTTGTAAAGGTTTGAACTTATAATAATCTTTGGTGTCACCTATTCTTCAGCTAATTTCTTCGAAGTGTACCAGTTTCGTAGAGAGCTTGACATCAGTATGTATTTTGGCCACCCAGTTGCTCGTATGAAATAATTGTTCTTGTCCGTGGTGTATAATACAAACAGCTTCAGGGGAACTCCGTCTTATCTTATACTTGTTACAAAGATAACATATCGTATACAGATGATTATTGTTGTTTCTTCGCATTCTAATGGAAGGTAAACAGCAGAATTAACAACATATTGAATTTTGCAGGACGTTATTGGAGATTGTCAAAATCAAAACTTCATCAATTATTTGTACCTCGTTTACATTTAAAAAAATGGATTGTATAAAATAATTATTAACAGTTGTGTTTTGTAGAACAACTCTTATGTGCATTTCCTGGTAGTTCCGCTGCTATAACTCAATTATAGGACTAGCTGCCCGAAAGCATTGGTCGCGCCTTTTCAATTCCAGTCACTGAAATCTTTCGGTTGAACCGTAAGGATCCATAAGCGTATATGGAACCAGCGGGCGTGAGTTCGCATCCCGTATTATACTATTAGTCATTGCTTTTATGATCGTCATCCATTTTTATGCCATAAATGGTTATAACGAGTGAAAACAACGATCACCAATAACCAATACCCAATCTTAGAGCGTGTTTTACAACAGTTAACACTAAATAGCTTATGCTACTACTCTTATTACTATACCCCGTGACTAAAAACCCTGGGCGTATCTAGATCAGTTCTTATGTTACGTCTGTAGCCGTTCAGCTTTTAGTGTCAGTTGCATTTAGACTGAGATGCATTGAGTTGCAGCCTGCATCCGTACAATCCACGTGTGTACTTCCGTGAACCATGTCGACTATATATAGGTAGTTCTTGCACAAAATACAAAACAAAGCCATTCACATGACATTCATTACGTAATGCGCAACATCTTTGTTAATTGTGTACACATCTTCTCATCTCAGGGCTCTGAATTCCGTGCGATGCTGTTTAGAGTGTAGCGTATACGAGAATTTATTCCGTACACTCTTCCGGATAATACAGCTCAATTGTCGTGTAATTTTGTACATTAACGCGGCCAGAAGGTCACTGGCGTTTCGACCCAAGTGATCTTTCAGGAGATTAGGCTCAACGTAAACAAACATTTAGATCGCAAGTACCAACTTGTTTGGGTTTATCTGGAGCTCGATGTCTCTTCAGCCTCTCTAGTCACCATTCAGTTGTAGAGGAACCATAAGCTAATAAAGTTCTTACAATTCAGTGGTTGGATGTGTTGCCTTCAGTGATGGTAAGAGGAACCATAAGTTGTAGTTAAAAGAGTTCAAGGAACTTGAGTCGTTCCATTGCGTGTGTTTGTGGCAAGTGTGTGTATGCGTGTGCTTTATTTGTATAATTTTATTGTGTTCACTGTTTGCCGAGGAATCTACGTTTTGGGTGTGGGTGGGTGTTTATAATTTGATATCTGATTGTTGATGCTAATGCTAGCTCAACGTGAGTATTGTCGTCATTGTTATGTATAAACGCGTAAGAATGCTACGTTTCACTTTTTTGTAGCCGGAAGAAAGAACCGGTGAAGGAAAGAAGTCAATTTTATCAGTATGCTATGGAAGATGCTTTGATTATAAGCTATGTGCAATAATATTTATCATGATTGCCCTACATAGACCAGCGCCTCGAGTATCCCTAGTGTAAACATTCACATAATACCCTTCCTTGGATTTATTATTGATTTTATTTTGTTATTGTTTATTACCTGTGTTGTTCAGATGTTGGGAGTGAAAATGGATGTAAATGATTTTAAGTCAGCAACGGACAATGTAAATGAAAATGATAGTTGAAAAGCTTGTAAATTAACTTGTGCTAAAATCCATCAACACGATTTGTAAAGTACCGCTACTAATAATGAGTAATGCCTTGGTAATACCGTGGCAATGCATATTTTCATTCGAAGGGGGAAAATCCACAAGCAAATTCCTCTCTATTTACTTATGTCTGGCGTCACAAATGTAAGAAACGTTATACTTATATATCCACAAGTTTGCATCGGTATCCAAAACTCTGCACATGTAACACTAAACAGTAGTGAAGCCTTCTGTAACATAGTAGTTAGTACACTGTTGCACTTTGGTTACAACTTGCGAAAGCCAAAGCGTAAACTTGCAAAACTTGTTCATGGCTTATAGTGACTGTCGATTGCTATTACATTCAGGTGTGTCTGTATAATATATTGTTGTATGGCCATTGTGTGTGTCAATAATAATTAACACCCTGGCAGAAGGGCTGGAAGTTTTCTGACTCCCACCCAGACGTATAGCCTATATAAGCCTCACTTAACTTATATGATGTGGAGTTGAACATTACTTACTACTAGGAAAACGCTTAAGTCCCGCCGCGTTGTTGGATGAGCGTTGGTGCATTGAGCTGCCATGTGTTAAGCGATCGAATTTTCTGTTGTTCTGTGGAAAAATAATTACTAAGTTGAAATTTTTTTAAATTAAATTAAATTAAATTAAATTAAAAATTAACTTATTTTTTTTAATTTTTTTAATTCATCGTAATTGTAAAAAAATCGTAAAATTGCGATTTTTATAAGAAATAATTTTCCATTGCGCTAAAATTTAACACTAATATATGAATTCATAAAAATTAAGGTTAAAAAACTGTAAAATTTCGATTTTTTATGATAAATATTTTTTCAATTGCGCTGAAATTTCACAAGAATATCTTAATTCATAAAATAAGGTTCTGTGCAAAAATCATTAAAATCGGACAAAGCATGTAGGTGTTATAAGTCGAAGAAATTTGTTAAATATCGAAAAAATTCGTAAAATTGCGATTTTCACGAGAAAAAAATTTCCGATTGCGCTCAAAAACGTGGCAGTTCTAAGTTCAGAGATTTCGAAGGCCTCCATAAAATTTCATCGCAATCGGAGTATCGGTTTAGCTGGAATCGTGTGGACAAACAGACAAAAATACAAAAAAAAAGAAAGAAAGAAAAAAAAAAAACATTCCGGATTTTTTTCTCCAGTGTAGTAGAATGGAATCTTCGCTTCGCTCATCCAATCATGTTGGATCGCACAGTTGAATTGTTTCTATCACGGACAACCACACACAATCACGGACAACCACACACAATCACGTACAACCACACACAATCACGTACAACCACACACAATCACGGACAACCACACACAATCACGGACACGGACAACCGCACTATCACGGACAGACAAGACGTAATCGGCTGCCCCAATAATCACGTAACACATATTGGACTTACGTTGTGATAGGTTTGGAATGGGTATCGCTTCCTGCTGATAAGTTTACTACTAGGAAAACGCTTAAGTCCCGCCGCGTTGTTGGATGAGCGTAATTGGTGCATTGAGCTGCCATGTGTTATGCGAATTTTCTGTTGTTCTGTGGAAAAATCATTACTAAGTTGAAATTTTTTTTAAATTAAATTAAATTAAATAAAAAATTAACTTTAATTTTTTAATTTATTTTAATTAATCGTAATTGTTTAAAAAAAATCGTAAATTTGCGATTTTTATAAGAAATAATTTCTCGATTGCGCTCAAATTTAACACTATATATTAATTCATAAAATTAAGGTTCTCGAAAAAATCATTACAATCGGATAAAGCATGTAGGTGTTATAAGTCAAAGAATTGTTTAAAAAAGAAAAAACCCGTAAAATTTCGATTTTTATGATAAATATTTTTTCAATTGCGCTCAAATTTTACAAAAATAGATTAATTCATAAAATGAAGGTTCTGTGAAAAATCATAACAATAGAATAAAGTATGTAGGTGTTATAAGTCGAAGAAAGGTTTTAAAAATCGAAAAAAAAATCGTAAAATTGCGATTTTCATGAGAAATTATTTTTCGATTGCGCTCAAAAACGTGGCAGTTCTAAGTTCAGAGATTTCAAAGGTCTCCAAAAATTTAATCGCAATCGGAGTATCGGTTTAGCCGGAATCGTGTGGACAAACAGACAAAAATACAAAAGAAAGAAAGAAAGAAAGAATAAAAAAATCAATCCGGATTTTTTTCTCAAGTGTAGTAGAAAGGAATCTTCGCTTCGCTCGCTACGCTCATCCAACTACTACTATTGGCCTCTTCTATAACAGCGGAATCGATGTATATGGGCTGGCTTGTACTTGTACATCAATTGATTACACATGATATGATACAGAATAGCATGAATGAGTTTACTGATGGGTAGAGTAGGCCTCTTCTATTTTGTATCAGAAATAGATGACATTGAATGGGAACAACCTGTGATATCATTACATCAATTAAACAATACTGCTTTATGCGGGAAATTGTTTTGTGAATATACTTATATTACATAAATACGAATGTTTTGTGTTTATACCTACTCGGTTACGATGGACAATATTTGGTGGAGGAACACACGACAAAATTTGTTCAGTAACCCAATGGCCGAGATGTTGAAATTATAATGTATAATTAGCCACACAATAAACGTTTTATGCGCCCCAGTTGGTTACTCCATATTTGCATTTTATTTGACTACACTAAGCGCCCAAGTAAACCTCTTCATAACGTGCACTGTCGCCCTGGGGCTCGCGCACCGTAGATTGCCGACCACGTGACACGCAAATAAATGTGTTATCGAGCCGACTATTGATCTGTCTCCGCCCAACAAGGTGGTGACCTACTCAGCCGACATAGGTCCTTACACTGTTTGCGCCGAGATTGTGATTACGGCCTCTTGTTTGAGGTAAACATTACGCAAGAGTGAAAGAGATTTGTTGAGTGATCAAGCCTCTCTGCCGCCCTGATGTAAATATAAGTTAGTGCACTCTGTGTGCAATACATCAAGTATGAAAAATAAATCGTGGAAATGTTGATCTATACTCACTCGTAACTTTACTCGTAATTTAATTTTTCATGTAATTTTATCTTACAATTTTATTTTACGCTAAGCAAGATCTAGCTATTTTATCACAATTTAATTTGTTACTAGATAATTTTAGTAAGTAAATTTACTATGCATCTCAGAAATAAACGCAACTTGTTAATCTGAGGCTTGCTAACGAATGTCAGTTGTGTAATATGGTATTTTATGGTATTTAATAGTATAATATTTTGGTATTTAAAAAAAAAAGATTTTTATTTCGAACATATTTTTACTATGCTCGAGCGAGGGGAAATACTATTGTTGGAAATGGAATATCGTCAAATGTGTCTAAGCCTGCTAATGATGTGTGTATGGTGTCTTGGGAAAGTGTAGATGTAATCAACACTAAGATTTAATATGAAATGTTTATTATACACGTCCTTTTACGATTATTCCATTCGTTTTGTTCTGTGTTCTTTTTACGTGGATTCTAAAATACCCTTCCTCAAATATCTTTACGATACACTAAAACCGGAAGCCATCCATGTCGCGACCCCGTGTTGTTGATAGCGAGGTGAAGGACCTGGGTTCGGTCCCACCCTGTACTAACATTCTCTCTCTCTCTCTGCTCCAGGACGCAGCAGCGCCATGTTGTACCGGCGGGCAGGTGGCGTCGCGACGCCCCCCTAGACCATCGGGCAGACGCCACAAGCGTCGTCTCTCCCGGCATCGGTGAGTGAACAAGCGCCGCTGATACACGGAGTGGTATTTTTTTGTCTATATGGCTCAACTTTTAAAAACATGTTTTTCATCTCGTGACTTGAAAATGATTTTGATTCCTGAAGTTACCTGAAAGTGTGTTTCATATTATTTGTTGCGGGAACGGGAATGGCAACAGTTAGCAGATTACCTCGCCCGTGCGTCCTCTTCACTAACTTGTCTCGTGCAAATTAGTTTGAGGTTTATCTAGGCTTACAGCCCCTGCGTTTATAGAGTCATACTCATACGAAGAACAGAGATGTTGTAAAATCCCGTCAATTCTCCTTTCACATTCAAAGTTTACTTTCCGTAGACGTTAGTTAGTGGATGTTCTTTCAAGACCAGGCACTCTGCTGAGAGTGTAAACGTGCACACCCTCGACCAGAAGTAAACCAAGGCCTGGGTATAGTACAGATACAACTAACAACTATGATGAAGACAATGACAAATGTAATCATATTTTATAATAAAAAGAATCTGGTTGATAAAAGTATATTTTCACGACTTACTCTCTTTCTTTCAATCAAGATGTAAATAATTTCTCTGTAAGAGATTAAAAAAAAAACTACATCTGTAATCTGACCATGCAGCTCGACAGCTTGGCACTGATATTATGAGTGATAGATTGCTTACTTTAATCCAATCAACATTCCTAATCTAAACTAGCAACATATAAAAAGGAACATCTTCTGGCCCTGGAAAGAAATCCACTGTAATCGGCATTTAATAACAATAAAATGCATGGTTCTATTGAACGTATGCTTCTCGTTGGAAATTATTGTCACTGATTTGATCTGAGATGTGTATTTATGCTTTACTATGATTTGAGTAACAAAACTGTTTTGTTGTTAGTTTTATTCTATATCCCCGCCGGAAAGTTTCAATATTTCTGAACTCGGCAACTCCATCAACAATGAGAATTGAAAGATGGGAACAAACGTATTGGTTAATTTTTGTTTCAACTTACACGAACTTTGTCAAATTTGTTTAAAAATTGTGGCTACAAATTGATTCGTTTAACTCTTACAAATTTCATAACATGAGATAAGTTCATAGTTTTACGTCGTAAGTGGTTAGTCAGCGAATTTCACGGTGCTCTAGACCACCCTGGAGTAGCCTATAGCCTATTATAACATTAAAAATTTGCTACAATAAAATACTAATTAATAATAATTATACCTGTTCAAGATCTGGTAGTTAGACAAATCATTGGAAAAGGGATGGATCGTCTTGTAAGTAATTCTTAGAATATCCCCACTCAACGTGGAAGGAAGTGCAAGGATGCGGTGTTCGATAATAATCTCGGGTCGTTATCAAATTATAATGTTTTATGACTGGTGTGACGTGATTAAACTCTTATGTATCATTATTATGAATGCTGGCAGTTGTTTCTATTTTGAACTATAGGCCTCAACCGTATTTTACCCCACCAACTCGTCAACTTTCAAGCGCTTATTTTCATGTACGGAACCAACATTAAAACCAAGCTTATTAGCACTTATTTCACAAAGTTAAACATATTCATTTGTCTTGAAGACAGCTATGTTCCAACGTTTCCCCTATTGATTGGCGAACCCAGATTATTCGATGCCGCTATTTATGGATTTGCGTACCGGGCACACAAACTCTTTTTACTTCATTTATTAGTGTTCTTTACCCTCTGCTGTTATACTTATAATGCAAGAATGTGGGTACGAATGGTACGAATGGGCGAATGTAGGCCTAGTGCTAATGCCCTCTTCAGTATGTAGGAAGATTATACAGCGTACGATCACGTTAATTAGTATTTACATTTATATTATGTATAAGGAACACTATATATAGTACAAGTATTTGATAGTTAAAATATCATCGTTTTTGAAAGATTAATTAAAATATATTTTATTTTTATATGTTTGGCAAGGATATTGCGGTAAGATGAATTATTATTAGTTTAGTTGTTACTATGTGCAGAGCGGCCACATGCGGCCAAGTTCTTCCGCTTATTACTTTCGGTTTCCATTCATGAACCTCAAAATTTGTTTCTGTATATTATTATTTTTAATTGGTTTAGTTTGTTTGTTTGTTCGTTTCTTTCTTTCTTTCTTTCTTTTCTTTCTTTCTTTCTTTCTTTCTTTCTTTCTTTCTTTCTTTCTTAGAAAAAGGACATACATAAAGAGGCCCAAAAATGTCTTCGTCAGAAAATTGGGATCCACACCCCATTTTAGTGAATCATCGTTGCCAATCATAACAGCTGTGAGGGGAAAAATAAGTTGTCTTATTTTTTCAATCAGCCATATTTACATCCTGTAAACAATACGTTTTTCGATCTGGAAAACCTGGAAGAGTGAGGGAATTTTGCTACCTAAAATAAACAGACACCCTGACTTAGACTATAGTTTGTATGCACCTTGGTATACAATAGGTTATGTAACGACTAATAAAACACAATCAATGAATTACATTTCCAAAAGAGCTTTGTCTACTGATGGCCATTGTTAAAGGTGTGGCCCCTCCCCAACATTCAACAACAATCAACACAACGTGGTATTTAATTTCAATAATCTGCTTATTTCTTTGGCAACATCCTGCTCTGATTCTCATCACATCGTCCTGTCAGTGGCCTCTTTCGCCATCATCAAACTTGATCCGACCTCTTATATTGTGCTCGTGTCTTCTCCCAGCCTTCTCGTTCCGTTTCACTTCATTATGATTAGAGGCTGATAATGATCTGTCAAGCGAGCTGGGAGGCGGGCGGCTAAGATAATTGGAAACCCTAGTGTTTTTAGGCCCCGCATCTTGGATGGCTGGGCACACTGTCGGGTGATGGATGGTGTTTCAGGTGACCATGCACGGTCCAAGGCATGCAGAACAATGTGGTGGAAAGTGCGATGGGAACTACTCAGTTAGTGTGCAAGTGAATGCAATTCGGATGAGGACGTGTTCCAGTGACATGCACGGTCCTAGGCCCATGCAGAACATGTGAGTGAAGTGCGATGTGAACTACTCTAGTTGTGTGCAAGAGAATGACAATGTAGGGTTCGTTACACCATTATAAGGTCGTTTAAGAGTTGCATTGCGTGGAGTTGCACTAATTGAATCGTTTGAATAGGTATGCACTGGAGTGTGGTATGATAATGACATTTTCTCAGCTCATACTTCTTAGCGTAGTTACCAACAATATACCCGAGGTAATGCCAATTACTGTAAGGGAAGTGGATGTCTTTTAGTCGACAGTTTCGGGAAACATGTTTTCCTTATTTCAAGTTCTACTCGTTTTCATAATATGCAATTCTAATTTGCACATTTAACGACTGTTGAATGAACCACAAATTTTACACACATTCTGAAGCATTTAAAGCCATTGTCACCCCAAATATTTGTAAATTTAGTTTGTATGTGTTTTCATAATGTGCATGTGTCAATCAGCAACATTTACACATCATTACTGTCAATCTAATAATCTTGGGAAATTACTTCAAATCGTATCCTATTTAAGCCTACGGCCAGTAACTAACAAAATCTAAGCAATATATATAATGAAAATGTACTCTGCAGACACATTCTAACTTGACATAATGTAAACCTTATCGGTATAGCTAGCTTCAAACTGATCCAGATTTAACCCCTTTTAAACCTGGTTAGTCTGACCTCATCCGTTTCTTCCAACATATTTAGTGGCGTACATGCTTCGTTCAAGTATTTTGATAAGTTTGTTAGTCCCAACATATTTAGTTGGTGTGTACATGCTTCGTTCAAGTATTTGGATAAGTTTGTTTGTGTGTGACGGCGTCGAGTGTAGAGTTACGGCGAGGGTACACTTGTCATGAAGCTAAAAGTTTATTAATGTAATTAGATGTTCTTATCATAATTGCTGGGAAACTTGAAAGGCTTCTGTTCTGTGACTTCACCGCTTCCTACATCTACTTACTCATACCTATGGTAATTACTTTCTACGGGTTTTAATTTTGTAATTAGTATCCCGCGTGCAACAGGTTAAACGAAGGGGCATTTTCATTTTCTTTTATGTGTTGCGACTACGCGGGTTATCGCATATTTCCTAACTCTTTCTAATCGAAGGGCATCTTATTTAGGATACAAGTGCATCACAATGTTTGTCGTGAGTGTGATGATATTCCAGTCTCAATCCCTTCTCGGGCAGTTGGTTGCACTGCACTGCATAAGCTCTCGTGTCTGGGTTAGGCAGGCACCGCATCCGTGCATAGTTGCACGCAATCCCATCGCGCATGCTGCGAAATACGTAATTATTATGAATGAGCTCTTGAAAAACGTAAGAGAATGAGTGTGATAACCTATCCAGGAAGCTGGTCTTCATCGTCGGCGAAAATACATTCGTGTACTATATGCGGAGTTCCAGACATGCACGTGCATATAGACTCCATGCGCTGAATTTCATTGTGCTCCCTCCTACCGTTGTATAGTAATCCACGTGAAGTTGTATATGTTGCAAAGCTCAAGGAAGTTGCTAATGTAATAAATGCGTAGTTGGATATCGTTTGTATCCACGTTTAGGAGATGTTTAATGGGAAATGCAATTGTTACCAGGTTTTACCTATCTTTCGCTAACTGAGCGGATGAGGAGATTCACGAATATGGGACATGCTGTAGGGCTTTGCACAATATGTGGAATGGGGAAATTTATTATAGAAAAATATATTTTACTTTTTCTACATAAAAATGTAATAGGCATACAACAGTATTTTGCGAAAATTTAATTTGCATTGCCATAACTCACTACATTTACATTAACTTTTTGATTTATTGGTAAAGCCAATTTAATTACATATGGTATACAATTAAGTTCTTTTATTTTGCATGGCATACCTATAGCACAAAATATCTAAAATCTAAAAAATGACAAAAATTGATACCAATCTATCACATATACTTGGATTGTAAATAAAATGAATTTACAATTTATTTACTAAAATAACATTCAATGTCCTCTTCGATGGGATGAGGGGGTGGTGATGCATGCAGAAGGTGAGCTACTCATACTGGACCAGCAGCTTCGCTCACATCCGTACATGGTTCCCCTGAAGGTTGGCGACTGTTGTTACACAAGCGCTGAAGTCTGAACGATGCCATCATCCTGCATGACAGTAACAAGATACACGCAGCCGCATTGTGCCAGACCAGAACAATAGCGGCTTAGCCTCTTCTCGTAATCCAGAAACCTTACGAGCTAGGAGCGCGGCTCTATAGGGCGTTATAATCTGAGAATATCTAGCACACAAATATATTACCTATATGTTTAAGCAAATAGGTGAATCCAATTTGTCTCAAGTTGTTCATGCAGCTTGGTCTTGTGATTTTTACAACACAGTATAATGGACGTTTATTTCTTATGTTGTAAAACATCACCAGTTGCACATCGCTTCTATAAGCAAGCTAAAGCTTTAGTTTTTCAATCGGCGTAGTTTGGTTTAAACTCCTTTTTCAATCACAGCTCTAAACATTATAGTTTGTCCGAACACAGATTTTTCAACAACGTCTACAATAGTAATTCAAAGTGTGTACAAACATTGACAATTATTAGTTTTGGGTATTTATATATTCTCTACTAAAGTAGCCTTATAATTTAACATTGCAGCATCTTCCCTATTTAGATTCCCTTATAATATGAGGTTTGTGCTAAGTTGCTTGTAAGTAAAAACATTAATGAACAGAAACCGCCTCGCAGTCACAAGAGTAATATTATCTGTGATGATTCTAGTCTCGAAGTTGACATATTATTCTTTTCTTGAAAATCCGGGCCTAGATAGAAGAAGTCAAATGATGATTTGCCAGCTCATGTTTGTTTTGCTTGAGACCAGGTTCGTAATTCATCGAAAGCTAAACATCTGATCATCGTTCTGTATAGTTGACAAGTTGTCTGTGTAAAGTTACCTTCCTCAGCAGAGCTGAAGTAACCTAACCCGAGAAGCGTGGGTTCGATAGCCTCTTGTGATGTTCTATAATATAAATGTATCAGCCTCATCTTCTCACCACTCGTGTCTCAAACATCTTCATTTTATTGACATATACTGGGAAACACACTAACTGATGTGGAAAAGGTGTCCATTTATTTTTAGGAGAAAGCGGATTCCTTGGCCATCCTCTGATCAAGATACAAGCCAGTAATTTATTAACTTCGATAATTAAATGAAAAGTCAATTCTTCACCGTTGGTTCTCCTAACACACGTGTGTAACTTTGTTTTCAACCTAGTTTGCAAGTTAGGTTTGTATGTTTCATTATGAAACCCACTGCTTATTCTATTTACTAATTCCCCATTCAGTCTCCATCAACAATTCTTACACGGTGTCGTAAATCTAAAATCAAACACTACCAAGCTGCTTTCAATTTCAGTGTAGCCGGAGCTAATGGTTGGGCAACTACGAACGTTTACGCATGGACCGTTCTATTAATTAGAACCGCGCATTGAAGTCAGCTCGAGTGCAAGCATCTCAAGAGGTGGGT
The DNA here is from genome assembly GCA_024449915.1 of Sweltsa coloradensis. Classification (NCBI taxonomy): domain Eukaryota; kingdom Metazoa; phylum Arthropoda; class Insecta; order Plecoptera; family Chloroperlidae; genus Sweltsa; species Sweltsa coloradensis. The sequence goes on from JAMZAV010001406.1 coordinate 114,958, forward strand.
TTTGTGCGGATAGTTTGGGGCCTAACGTTAAGGAGGTCTCGCACAAAGGTGATCTGATCGGCACGATTTGATTCGATGAAACAAGAATGTGTAATCTGTGTTAAATAGATCTCTAATGATCTGAGGACCTATATAAAGTTACTTATGAACATTTGCATTTGGGCACATGATCTGATTCTTTAGGTTACATTTATACGTCATATGTAATTCAATTTGCTTAATTTTAAAGTACGCAGCTATATACAACAAGTTAAAACCGCCAAGCGTTTGAACCATTCATTCATGCCGATTTAATACCCTGCGCATGACATGAATATTTTAATAAAATATAATATACTTATTAAGATAAGTGTGGATAAAAACAGCAGACTTTCATTTCTTTATCTAGTCCAGTGTGTAGGTGCGCGGTGCGCCTAATGCAGCCCTTACGACACGGCAGACTTGTGTAATATAAGCGTCAATTAAAAAAATTCTGGACCGGCACCTCCACCATCGTCCCCAAATATTTCTTTTGTTGCACCCGACAATCGGGCACCTTTTTGAATCATCGGGTCGGCCCCAAACTACCCGGCCCCCACGAAATATGTATTTATTCATTTAATACTAATTCTATTTAGCTATTCAATATTATTTTGTACCAAACTCGCTGTGACTATTTAATCGACGATTGACGTTTTATCTACTAACTTTTACCATTCTTAGGCCTTTATCATAACCCAAATATTATCTATTTTTAATTTTAGTATTTGGATGAGCGTAGCGAGCGAAGCGAAGATTCCATTTCACTACATTGGATAAAAAAATCAGGATTTTTTTTTTCTTTTTTTCTGTTTGTATTATTGTGTGTTTGTTAACACGACTCCGGCTAAACCGATACTCCAATTGCGATGAAATTTTATGGAGACCTTCGAAATCTCTGAACTTAGAACTGCCACGTTTTTGAGCGCAATCGGAAAATTATTTCTCATGAAAATCGCCATTTTACGAATTTTTTTGATTTTTAAAATATTTCTTCGACTTATAATACCTACATGCTTAATTCGATTTTAATGGTTTTTTCACAGAACCTTAATTTTATGAATTAAGATATTCGTGTGAAATTTGAGCGCAATCGAAAAATTATTTCTCATGAAAATCAAAATTTTACAGTTTTTTTCTTTTTTTAAACAAGTCTTTGACTTATAACACCTACATGCTTTATCCTATTGTAATGAATTTTTCACAGAACCTTAATTTTATGAATTAATATATTTTTGTAAAATTTGAGCGCAATCGAATAATTATTTCTTATGAAAATCGCAATTTTACGATTTTTTTTATTTTTTTAAATTACGATTCATAAAAAAAATTAAAAAATAATGTTAATTTTGTATTTTTTTAATTTAATTTAAAAAAATTATTCGACTTTGTAATAATTTTGTCACAGAACAACAGAAAATCCTCATAACACAATCATGGCAGCTCAATGCACCAATTACGCTCATCCAACAACGCGGCGGGACTTAAGCGTTTTCCTAGTTATCTATTGTACAGTCTGAACGATTAAACTCGCGCCTCAGCTATTGATGAGTGATCACACAACATAACGCATCTATGTGCGGTGGAGAATCATCCACCAAACCACATGTGTATAATACGGTAACTTTATTACACACACTATATTAATCAATCCAATCTTTCTGGTTTCCATTTTTCAATAAAGTAAAATAAATTTTGTTCGGCTTGGTGTTTTTGTTGAAACCCACTTGGAAATACTGTGAATAGGCCTAGTCCCTTACGTGGCCACGATAATTAAACGAGGGAGCGGAGCGACCGAGTGTCTCCATTCAACTCGAACGGTTCTCATTCTGTGATTCTGTCTGTCTATCTGTCTGTCTGTCTGTCTGTCTGTACGTCGAAAATCAGCCGAACCGCTGAACAGATTGGGCTGAAATTTTAAACAGACATCCGGTACGAAATTATTGAGAACTGCTAACAAAATCAACTAGATCCATTGCGATTTAATCCTACAATAAATAAAAATGTGATTTTTAAAATATCGATAGCATTTGTTTAGTAGCAGCTATCGGGACCACATCTACGTGGCTTGCATGGCCTATTGGTAAGCATTTAGCCTACCACACGAAGGGTTGAGGTTCGATACCCGTTAGCTCGAACTTTTTTTTATATTTTTACACCCACATATTATTTTTGAGGGGTGTTAAATGGGAAATAAAACTTAGGTGATTTTGTTTTATCTTGGAAATTTGTTAATGTTTCACGCTAATACGTTTTGAACACGATTCGCATTTCAAATGTTCAATTTAAATATCTAGGGAAACGCCAAATTCGTTGTTAAACGAGTGAGTGAGCCATGTGTTGAGTACCCGGTATCATTCCTCATACTGGGCTAGATCCTTAGGTATAGGGGAGGAAAGGGGATGTTCCCGGGTACTCAACACTTGGTTCACTCACTCACTCGTTTAACAACGACTTTGGCGTTTCCCTAGTAGTTTCTTTTCCAGTATAATATATTTTAGGGCAAAATATCGCCCTCTCCCTCCTCGAACAGACAGTACTTTGCATTCGAGCTACGAATGGCCATAAACGGCCGGTGTCTGTGAATACTATTGCGACAGGATATGGATGTATGTAGCTACCGAGCATGCATTGCGCATTGAAATTTATGCAAATGCTGTATTTATGGATTCTTCGTGTCTTGATGCAATCAATGACCCATGATGGTTAACGTTGATCCTCCCTCAAGGTCTGTTGTTTAAGTTTAAGCAACATTTCTCAAACATGTGCTACACAAAGATTTCGAACGAAATGTTTCTACATAATACTTAACTCCCAACATTTTATTCCCCGTACTCTTGTCTCTCGTTGTCTTTTCTTTCTAATGCTTTCATCAACACCCGGAATTCATAGTCTCAAGTTGCTCAGTTGAATCATTGTTAAGGTTCTGTCTTCGGTCTGGACTAGTCCACTGCCCCACCCCTGGTCGTCGTCAAAATTAGAATATATTCCCCTGTTATGCTAATACAATTGGTTTCCCAGTTCCCACAAATGCTTCTTCATCCACATATTAGTTCTGTAGTTTAACCTTCAACATTAGTACTATAAACGTACTTGGCATTTATCAATGGCCAATTTGTGCAGGCTACAAATTCTCAATAAATTTGGTTGATTGGCCGAAAATATATCGCTGCTTTCGGAATTATTTTAAGTTTTATTAACCGATTTATCTTTTGTTGGAACTTTTTATTATTCATTTCCTAATCGTGACTTCCTCCATGATAACTACACAGAGTTGCATACGTCTGCCATGCCACACAGATATTTGCACACGAATGAGACTAACGCTAATCTTGAGATGAGTAAGCATAGATTTACATCGAGTAGATCCTGTACAGAGCGGATTGAATGATTCTTAGAGAAGATACATGACATGGGAATTATGAATTACAGGAAAACATTAGTGCAAGCGTTGAGGCGGCGCTAAACGTTCCGACAGGATATGAGCGAGATGCAACTATATCCTATCTATACAACTAGCGGAACGACGTCGTTTAGTTGTTGTTACTCGTAGTTTGACACATTTCAAGAGATGCCACACTGTTGACCTCCGCGGCAAGAGGGCGGGTTACACTTGCTAATAACCCTCATCATAATCCCATTCACCGTCTTACGTAACCTTGCTGATGGCTGATGACTGAGCGTCAGTCATTAGGCAGTAATTAAATACAAAATTACTTTTTGATTGAGAATTATCTCACAAACGGCCAACGTACAGTTATCGACTGTCAGATTCCAAACCTGACGTCCGAGATGCAGTCCACTGCACGAACAATCTCTGATTCTAAATATCCAAGGGCTATTTAGTGTGTTTGACGTATATCGAGCTCTAGATGTAGCGGGGGTGTGTCACTAAGAGGGACACTAGCAGTTATAAGTATTAAATAAGTAAACATTATTTATTAATAGTTTTGTAATAATATAAGTAGTAAACTATTATAATATGAAAAATAAGAACATAAAATGGCAGTCATCTAAATTGTACTATTTGCAAAAATGTGTCCCAACAATCGTGCTTGTTAGTTGCAATTATGGAAGTATGCACCAACCAAAAAATAAATAATGTGTTTCTTACTTATCAAAATCCATGCTTGGATGTTCTTAACTCCGTATAACAACGGTTGCGACAAGCAAAGCATCGTCTGTATTAGCCTCGTTGATAGATTCTGCCCTTGATCTTGATTATCGAGTAGGACTAGTCGAGGCGAGTCACCACTAAAGCTAGAACGGTGCTGTGAAATGAGAATAGCTATGAATCACATAACACAAAGCAGTAATAAGGGTTCATCTCGTAATTTAGACACAAGAAAAACAATGAATTCACTGGAAGTTTAGGCTACAACAGATCGTAGATAACTATTTTGTACATTGATATTCGCCTAATTTGGAATATTTGGGGGTTTAATTTGAACAGATCCTCAAGATTGTTTAAAAACAATGCTCCACCAGCTGTTTTAGAAAGCTTTGCCATGGCGGCATAAGACTTAGTACCACTAGTTCGTTAGTAGGCCATGATCGTCCCATCAAGCTAGTCGTGCGTGTAACACTGTCCGCGTGTCTCTATCTCCCGCCTGTGATGATTCCGATACCCATCTTCAGCCATTATTACATTATCCATGATTAGCTTACATGGTTCGTAATGAACACGTCTGATGGGAGTCACGCCTGTTGAAGACCGAGCCGTCTGCTATCACACCCACCCATTAAGAGCACTGTGTACGCCTATTAGAGGGTTCACGTATCATCGGACAGTCGCCCGCAGAGGCGCATAGGACGCTAGGGTTGGAGGTGGACCCGCTCGAACCACGCGTATAAGACCTAGGTCCTAGTTTACAGATTGTGTGTGATCTTAGATACATACTTGGCCGCTTCGCAAACACTTTTTTTAGTCGCGTTGATGGATGAATTTTTTATAAGTTTTTAGTTTGCGTAGGACCACTTTTCCTTTGCAAGTGCATTTTTAATGCATTTAGGTGATTGTTGTCAAGTTTCTATTGTTACTTGTTAATTGTTATTATAAACCTAAAAAAACTCAAATTAAAACCTTTATTCTATGGATTCTGGCTAATTTTTTCAACTTTTTCTTTCAAAAAGCAATACATCACCATTACCTTAATGTCTATGTAAAATATGAACGTTGTAGCCCCACCCGTTTAGTCAGAATCGGCCCAAATGTCGCGAAAATATCGCACTAAAAATCGAAAAAATCGTAAAAGTACGATATTCATGAGAAATATTTCTTTGAAATTTGATTGTACCCAAAAACATGGCAGGTCTAATTTTAGAGATTTCGAAGGTCCACTCTAATTTTCATCAAGATCGCATAATATGCCGTTTGCCTGGTAGAGTGCAAACAAATAGAAAAAACGAGCTAAATTTTTTGGGGTGTCAGTGAAATTGAAGTCTTCGCTTCGCTCATCCAATAAATGTATACTTAGGGCCTACACTTTTGACTCACTCGCAAGGATTAGTATAACGTTACCGGGAGACCTGGGTTTGAACCCCGGTCGGGATGGACTTTTTCATTTCCACCTACGGGAGTGTTTCCCGACTAACCAAATCGAGAAATTCACAAATATTTTAGATGGATACTTATAATACGCAATAAATATAAATAATTTCAGAATGAGTTGAAACCGTTTTGTTTTGTTTTTCTTGTTTTGGGGCTTGAGGCAGAAACTTTATTGGGGGTTATGTACCATGCACTGTGCAGCGTTGAGATACTAGCCGGCAGTTAATTTTTAAGTTGTCGAGACAAGTTGTAATACCGTCACTGAAATAGTAAAATCTATATAAATGTTATTTAGTAATCATTTAGTGTTTTGTGCGGTTTGTTGGTCTTGCTAGCGTCTCTACTTCCAATGCAGAAGGTCCATGGTTCGACTCCCGCTCTACACAGAAGTTTTTAAACTTCTGATTATGGTTCATCAGTCCATCAGTTCTTCGCGTAGGAATTTGTAAATGATGACTTTGATGGTGACTTTAGAGCCGTCCTAGCAACGAGGCACATAGTAAGGTTGTTCCGAATCAGCCTTGTTGATTCTGGTGCTGTCCGTGGGTGGAATCCTGTCAATATTGATTGATCAGAGTTTCTTACTTAAATATGCCGGTCTCTAGTTGGTCATTGTTCGCTCGTCGATGGTGTCGACACCTACAGGTTTGGCTTGGTCGACTTCAAATTAAATGTCCCCCACTGGAAATCAGTCTAAATATGAACACTCTAAATACGATTTGTTTTTAAACTAAATTTAGTATTGTATGTCAAGTTTACCGATATGCGATAGGAAGCTTATGAGTAACAAGCAAAACTTCCTTTCGAGATGTCTCCGGTCGTACAATTCGCATCGCTGGCAATCCTGACTACAAGCTCTACTTTTCTTCAGTCTGGTTGGCGAATGGTTGGAAATGAACTTGAACGGGAATGGCATTTGTTGCCACTCATCCAAACATTTCAGTGTCAGTTCACCGTGATTTTTACGTAAACCTTTGGAGGCCCTTTCAGTCTACGGATCGTGCGTACGAGACCATGGGTAAGAGTAAGACATGGGCCTGAGCTTTAAGTTACTTATTTAGGACTGAAACATCAGCATACGCACCCCACCAGTCTTCACCATTAGTCCATTACATAGTCATCCAAAGACAATTATACCTAGAGTAATATCCTCCCATCTAAAGAGGGGCGTAGATCAGCCGGCACATTTATCACCATCCGAGGGAGTGGCCATTAGAACCAAGTGCTCGCATGTTTTACCCTAGGTAGCAACACAAGTAGCGGTTGATGTTTCAAACCACTAGGCAAACGAACCAACTCTTCCCATTTGTTTGTATTGGGGGGCAAAAAAATGTGGAGCTAAAAATAAGATATTTCTCGTTCGTCTCTCGTTTTGGTTACGCTGGGAAGCTAAGCGGAACTTTTTTGTCTCCCCCTCTAAATATTTCAAAGAGTTGCGTTTTTACTTTCCCGTTTCAGTTACGGAATGGAAGAATTATTTTTGGAAGGTCTTATTAATAATGTCGTTACTGTAAAATATCTCTAATTAATCTGTTCTATGTGATTTCGCGAAATGAAATTACACAATTGTCAGTCTGAACATTCTATACGCGAAGACTGCTGATCAAAAAGTCGAATGTTAAAAACAGGTGCTGCATCACCTTCTTGTCTAACCCTTGCGCATTTCAAATCTTTCTCGAACGCGATCAGCCAGCCATGCAGCCAGCATCATAGAAGAATATTCGGCTAACAAGACGCAGTGTTGGCTCACATGGCCGTCACCCTGGCGAGCACACTGATTACGGTGGCTGTGGCCGAGATACGGTTCTACCCACGGTTTGCGAATATTCTCGTTGTTATTTATCGATATGTTGTGCAATAAATCAGTGTTGATCGAATATTGCCAGTGTGTGTGGTTTTTGAGCACATCAATAATAACAGTCATTACTGAACACGGTTCCACAATAATCATCGCAAGATAAGTTCGTTATGCATGTTGGTTTCGTGTAATAATCTTGAATCAAGTTTTGGCAGAAGTTAGTACATGATACCAGATGTGTTCGCAGGTAGCCCCGGCTCAAAGTACCCATTGTCAGTGATTTCCTTATAAGTTCTAACGATGACTTCACCCACTATTATTAAAACATACAGTACCAGACTGTGATAACGTTCTCTCGAAACATAATGCCAGTTTTCTTGTTAGTCTTCTTGTTAGACACTGCTTGCATATAATTGTTGGATGAGCGAAGCGAAGACTTCAATTTCACCGACCCCCCAAAAAATTTAGCTCGGGAGTTTTTTTGTTTTTTTGTTTTTCCGTCTGTTTGTTCGCTCTCTACCGGGCAAACGGCATATCCGATCTTGATGAAAATTTGAGAGGACCTTCGAAATCTCTGAACTTAGAGGTGTATTGTTTTTGGGCACAATCGAAGAAATATTTCTCATGAATATCGTACTTTTACGATTTTTTTCGATTTTTAGTGCGATATTTTCGTGCCATTTGGGCCGATTCTGACCAAACGGGTGGGGCTACAATAGTCATATTATACATGGACATTAAGGTTATGGTGATGTAGTACCTTATGAAACAAAAAGTTGAAAAAGTTAAACAGAATCTATAGAAATAAAGCTTTTAATATAAGTTTTTTACGGTTTAGTGCGATATTTTCGTGCCATTTGGGCCGATTCTTACCAAACGGGTGGGGCTACAACGGTCATATTATACATGGACATTAAAGTTATGGTGATGTAGTACCTTTTGAAAGAAAAAGTTGTAAAAGTTAGCCCAGAATCCATAGAAATAAAGCTTTAATATAAGTTTTTACGGTTTAGTGCGATATTTTCGTGCCATTTGGGCCGATTAGGACCAAACGGGTGGGACCTACAAAGTTCATATTTAACATGGACATTAAGGTTATGGTGATGTAGTACTTTTATGAAACAAAAAGTTGAAAAAAATAAACAGAATCCATAGAAATAAAGCTTTTAATATAAGTTTTTTACGGTTTAGTACGATATTTTCGTGCCATTTGGGCCGATTATGACCAAACGGGTGGGGCTACAACGTTCATATTAAACATGGACATTAAGGTTATGGTGATGTAGTACCTTTGAAACAAAAAGTTGAAAAGTTAGCCAGAATCCATAGAAATAAAGCTTTTAATATAAGTTTTTTACGGTAAATATAATACCCAAGTGACAAGAAACAATAGAAACTTGACAACAATCACCTACAATGCATAGGCAGCAAAGCAAAGCACTTGCAAAAGTAAAGATATCCCACGCAAACCAAAAACTTAAAAAAAAGCTCATCCATCAACGCGGCGGGACTTTAGCGTTTTCCTAGTATATCCAAACACAACCTGTTCATTACAATAAACTAGGAAAACGCTAAAGTCCCGCCGCGTTGATGGATGAGCTTTTTAAAGTTTTTTAGTTTGCGTGGAATATCTTTACTTTTCAAGTGCTTTGTTTTGCTGCCTACGCATTGTAGCAAGTTTCTTTTGTTTCTTGTCAATTAGTATTATTTACCGTAAAAAACTTTTATTAAAAGCTTTATTTCTATGGATTCTGGCTAACTTTTTCAACTTTTTCTTTCAAAAGGTACTACATCACCATAACCTTAATGTCCATGTATAATATGAACGTTGTAGCCCCACCCGTTTGGTCAGAATTGGCCCAAATGGCACGAAAATATCGCACAAAAATAAAAAAACTTATATTAAAAGCTTTATTTCTATAGATTCTGGCAAAATTTTTCAACTTTTTCTTTCAGAAAGCAATACATCACCATTACCTTAATGTCCATGTGAAATATGAACGTTGTAGCCCCACCCGTTTGGTCAAAATCGGCCCAAATGTCACGAAAATATCGCACTAAAAATCGAAAAAAATCGTAAAAGTACGATATTCATGAGAAATATTTCTTCGATTGTACCCAAAAATGTAGCAAGTCTAAGTTCAGAGAAAACGAAGGTCGTGTTAAATTTTCATCAAGATCGCATATGCCGTTTGCCCGGTAGAGAGCGAACAGACGGAAAAACAAAAAAAAACAAACAAACAAAAAAAACAAACAAACAAACAAAAAAAAAAAAACACCCAAGCTAAATTTTTGGGGGGTCAGTGAAATTGAAGTCTTCGCTTCGCTCATCCAACAAACGTGGGTACTAGGCCTACAAAGTGCTTACAGAACATATTGCTTAATTAAACAATGTCCCCGCTTCCCTCTCCAATCATTGAAAAACGTATCAGAAGTCCCCTGTACATTGCAGTTGGGACATTGTGGTAATAATAATACTGATGTTTTGGGAAACCTGTTACAGGGTGCTATGTATGCCCTTCTTCAGTGTCTAAATAGGTATATTGGAATTAGGACAATTGTTAAGGGATTAAGGGACTGTTTAAGAGGACTTAATCCCTTGCATTCGCATTAATAGCGCTCGAGCCAACACTGTCGGTTGTGGATATAGGAATGTCTGGAGGCGTGTCTACCCCTAACGGAGTCACCTCGTGTAGGCGTCGCTGTTGTTTTTTGTAATTATTGTCATTAGCTGTATAGTTGATAGAAAAACCCTTCCTTGTGCGGAATAGAGGATTACTGTTTTCAACTAGCCGTCCAGGTGGTCTAGTGGCCAAGCTTCGTGACACGTCCTGACTCTCAACCTCGCTGTTTGCTTTAACTTTCGGGTTTGTTTGACTCGATTCATTTCATGTTTAAATAGTCGAGGTGCACATTCGTGGGTGGAATTGATTACATGCTGTACACTCAAATTAATCATTTGCGATGTTTTAATGCACTAAGAATCCCGAAAGTATGACTTATTAAGTTACCGGTTTAATTAAAATTAAATTGAATAGGATATAAAATAAATAAATGCCCCACCCGGTGGTCTAGTGTAAGACGTGCCCGGATAGCGGGGACCTGGCTGCAGCCACCTGTTGGAGTTGGAGTTTGTAATTTCTGGATAGTACACCAAGTACTATAAACACTCTTATCACTGAGTATAGAACATAATGATGTTCTATATTCAATGATATTCTAAATTCGATACTGCTTGTGTTAGAAGATTATATTTATATGACTGCCATCTATCGTAGGATTTTTGTTTAGCATTACGTCTGAGATTACGGTAAGATTTAGTAGCTTGTCTCATTCGGGACTCGGAAGGTCAATGATTCGATTCCCCTTCTGTTTAAAGTTTTCAGTATTCATCAGGTATCGGTTGGGGCGGACTTTTTAAATTTCTGAATTGTAGTTAATAAAAACAATTACACCTACGGGAGTGTTTCCCGACCAAACAAATCGAGAAAAAAAAGGTATACCGGGATTGACCGTTCAGTCTACAAACGCAATGCGCACACGGTCATTTGTTCTCAATTAGCCAAATAGTGTGAAGAGGGTTACACAAGACAGTGTTATGTTTAGGATATGGTGAATAACAATGGAAGATAATCATTAGAACAGAGAGCAGTGTTTGTCAAAAGAATTTGCCACTCCTGCTTGTTAAGATTAATGACGAGTATATCTCCCATTGACGTGTAGCATGTTGATTTTGTCCGTGTTGTTATTGTGTCAACAGTTTTGACTTAGTCGTGGGTTAGTGTGTCAAGTGAACTGCAGTGGTGACACGGTCGTGTTGACATGTTTCAGGAAGTGCCACAGTCGGTGGAGAAGACGCCGTCATCGTACAAGGTGGCGCCCCGGGCCCCCCGCCCCTCCGGTCCGCCACTGTGTGGACTCTGAAGAATGGAGTGACAACGCCTGCTGTTATGTCTGCACCATCACTAGGATACCCACAACCACAAGATACGCTAGACTCTTACCACATCGCAACTATCACTCGGACACGGCTCTGATCAACATGCCTGTTGGTAAGGAACTGGATAATAGTGGAATTCGTGGAATTCGGAAGAAATACCAGAATAAACCTCCACGCAATTTGCAAACAAATATAAACGAACCTAACAATAAGTAAAGTAAAGTTGTAGTCCCTACATTTCGACGCTACCCTCATTCCCTGCTTTATTTAGGGAAGCTCCGATGTAAGCATTACTTTTCTGATCCGTCCATCCGATTAGCATGTGTCACGCGTCACGATAAAAAACGAACACGATGTTAGCATAACAATGATGATACAAAAGGTTTTTGGTGTCTCGGGGGGTACCGGGTAAGGGAGAAGTGGCTAGCCCCCTGGAAAATTTGAAAATGCATGACCCGGCACCTCCACCATTATAATATTATGGTTCAGTCAAGACTCGGCTAATTTCTTAACTCGGCTACATAAAAAATTAGTAGTAGTATTTCTGGTGTAATTGCCCTCTTCCAAGGAGGGTCGTAGGAGTTAAGGGGGATGCCAGCGAACTTATCTCTTGATTATGCGGAACTTGTTGGGGGGGGGGGGGGGGGGATCAAACTTTTGTTAGTTGGAGTAAGAAATGTTGAAAATCTAGTGTTTGCATGCAAAAATGGTAAATGTGCATTATAGAGGACCGTAAAAAAACTTTAACGTTTCTATTTGAAATATTAAGGACTTCCAACAAAAAAACTACAAAACCTTTGATAGTGTGAAAAATGCCTATCGGATTTGATATTGTTTAACGCGATCCCAGAAAAAATTAAAAAATTATCTTTTTTTAATTATTCATCAAACAAACATGCCCAATTGCCCAATAAGAAATTTTGTTTGAAACTTTTTTCTGTTTTTTTATATTTAGATTTTTTTTGAAAATTTTGGATTTTGAATATGTACCGCAATTTTTCCAACTTTTTCTAAAAGATTTTAGTTCAAGAACAAGCATCTTTATTTAAAAAAAAAAATGAAAATCGGATAAAAAATGGCAAAATTATAATTTTTTTGAAATTTTATATATTATTTTCAAAAAATCCACTATTTTCAATTTTTTTACACAAAAAGAGTTTTAAAATTATGTACGAGGCGTAAATATTATCCTATGTGAACGTGCGATAGCTCTATGTGCTCAGGAGCAGTGGGACTCTTACGTCCCGTCAGGCTTATAGAGCTATTTTCCTATCCATGTTAATGCTATACCACAATAAAACTGAGGGACTTGTAAGTCCCGTCAGACTATGCACGACTAATGCACTAAGGCTATTCGAGACGATGAGTGGGGTTCAACTAAAAAAAAGGAGTTTGTATGGGATTAGGGGGTCTTTTTCACGTCCGCTATAAAGGCTCGATGATTGATTCATGGAAATACCACCAGTACACCGGAAACACCACCACTAATTGATGTATCCGAGCTAAGATTAGCCGAGTCGAGAACGCACCTTTTATATTCCTGTAGGCCTACGCGTGAACAGGCAACGAACCTCGAAGTGCCGAGCAGACCCGGCGCCGCCACCAAAATGTCTGGGTTCGGTTGATACATAAGTTCAATCATGGACCTCACAGCTCTCTCTGTAACACGGCTGGCTGAGACGTTCACTCGCTTTGTTGCACTCTACGGTTGCTGTAACTTTTAACAGCTGCTAATTGTATACATCCTACGAAGCCATAAATAGACTTCTAATGACACGGCTCTCCCTAATCCCATTCATAATGAAAACAATGGTTGAGGAAGAGTTGCTAGGACATGCATGTGTAGCGTAGGTACACACACAAACAGCGCTAACTACAATAATAGATGGTTCAGCGACAGATAGTGACATCATGTAGCTTCACAGGTGTGATGTACGGCAGTGAAGTTGGCCAGCTTGTCTTATACCTCCTCTCGATTGATAGTAATTTGTAAATCGTCGTCATTGTCATTGCAATAATAGAATATAGGTTTGTCGCTGTAGTTTTTGTGAGCCTACTGTCGCCTACTGAAAGTCTAGTTTAATTGGTGTTTTTTTTAAACACAGTTGCATATTCACTCGACGAGTTTTTTTTTTTTAAATATTGATTAATAATTTATTTAGACAGTGTAGACAGTGTATATTTTAGAAAATAATTTTAATGTCAATTGTCAGTAATCAAACATTATTGCGTATAGTGTGGTTGTACATTAATGATATTGAATAATAAATATATTAATTATATACTAAGAGTTGGCTTCCACGAGTAACCTGATGTTGTGTGGCTCTATCTGTTAGTGTTAGTGTCGTAAAACACTAATAAAACTGAAATGGTCGCTGCAACTTGCGATACACGTCCAGCATCCGTTATGGAGAGAATTGAATAAGATCCAATATTCGCAGCCAATGAACCATATAGCTCTGAGTCAGTGTCAGTGACCCTCTCACAAGGCCGAGAGGAAGTTTGTGCTCGATTCAAAACAAAGAACACGTACACGGACACGCGTTTATATTTTAACAATTGCATTTAATTAGCATCGTGGGTGAATAGGATGTGCAAGAGCTCTGTGCATCGTGGATAGTGTGTAGGTGGTGCACAGCTGTCTCACACGCAGCGCACTAGCGTTTATGATGAGTGGTTAAATCTCCAATCCATCAGCAATGCGATCTAAGTGTACACAGTTTTTACTACACATTTTGCTTACCTGTCATTGTCAATTAACTGTATTTTTAAAAAGTATTTGGATGTTTTGAATTAATTAATTTTTATTGTTTTTATTATTAGGCAATGTAGTGATAAGTCTGGACCGGCACCTCCACCAAGAAAGTATGTAAATGTAGAACGATATCTTCACTATCCAAAAATCTTATTTTTGCATTTCTACCTGAAAATCTAGAACTTTTTTGACTATTGAGTTGGCCCCCATATACTCTCCCTGATCCGAAATGATGGGTACCCGCACATCACTACAGATTAGTAAAATAAGAAATGTCAAACTTTTTATTACTGTTTAAAAAAAATCGTGTTTAAGTTCGAATTTTGAACGTTCGCACATTATTGTAAATTACAATTTGTAATATATTACATAACATGGGACTATGTATATATGAGATTACAATACTCAATGGTAATACCGTTTGCGTTGAGTATCTGTATATTAGTAAATTTCTCTCCTTGAATTTGTTCATTATTTGGTAATTACATTCAAATTACTGTTTCAGTGATTCAAGTCTGTTTAAATTTACCTAGTTTAGTTGAGAAACTAAGGGTTAAATATTTGGTGACAGACCGGCTACTATACAATTTAAAAAATCACCAGCGCCATTCATATCAAGCGCAAAAAAATCATTAAAAACCCGCGAAAAAAAACGGAAAGAACTAAAACGGACAGAGCAAAAGAGTAATCTAAACTGCCTCCTGCTCGGGTTAGCGGACGCGTGACTGTGTAGCAGACGCAGTACGCCACACACCCGAGTATGGGCAAATAAGACCCCGTTTCTCCCACAATGCTTTGCGCGCGAAGTTGATGATTGCGTTGACGTCTGTTGTGGAGTAAGTGTCCATGCTTGCTTGATTAATTGAATGCGATGAGTCGGGTGTATTCGCACACAATTAGCGCCACTCTTGTCCACCTCGACCTGAATGCGCGCGCACACTCGAACATGTGTTGGCAAGGTCACTCGAGTGATTCATTCATGTCTCTCATTCCTTCCTTACACACTCGCAGACACGTGGGTGTTTCTTTCAGTCGTCAACACCTCAAGTGGTTGTTTTATAACAGCATTCAAATATATTTTATTGATGAGTTTCACAAACCTTCGTATTCAAATTGATGAGTTACAAAACCTTGCCATAAACATTTTAGAATGGTCCTGTCCTGTGTTATTTCAGCCTTCCTACGTTTATTTTTCTTCCCACTCAACTCTGCTACCAACTACAGCTGCTTTTGAGTGGGAGACATCTTTCAATCATGCTTATAACTTGTTGGTGTAACGGCTCCATATATGCCTACGTGCTTTACATTCACGTCAGTATTTCATTAATGACATAATAAGTACGTATAGCCTGGAATCAAACCTGGGACGTTCTACACCAGGTAGCTGAGGTAGGGTTAATATGTGACTTATAAACAAATGCTTTGCTATTTTGTACGTTCATTTCGTCCATTTAAAATCTGTAGTAGATTCTCTGGGACCGATAGGCCGTTAAACCATTATTTCATATTATGAGTTCAAATTAATTTTTGATTGTCCCCCAGCTCGAGCCGGGTCTTGAATCCAATACCTTCTGTATTGGAATTAATTTCTAATTTGCTTTGTTTTTATTTTGTAACATGGGGATCAAATTGTGCAAATAACATTATTGCGAAACGGATAAGGTCACGCCCCATCCGGAAATATGTTGAACCTCCTGGTTTTCTTACTTTTCCCAGTTTTGTTTTCGTGACTCAGTAAGTATACTGTGTTAGCCTCTTCAAATTACTCATATTTCTAAGAATTCTACTCGCTTGTCACAGAGTGGTCTATTTGTCTTATCCCCTGGCTTCTATCTGTAGGCAAGGCTAGTTGTTAAGTAGGCAACCTATACCTTATCTCAAGTAATTCTAGGTTCACCAGTCCCCAGGCTTCGCGGTGAACACCAAATAAGGAGCATTTAAATGTTTAACTGTCAGCAGTTTTTTACTGAATAATTTGCTTCAATTATCAAATTGCTTTCAGGGCAACTGAATGTTTAAGTGGAGGTTTGTTAAATTATATGTTATGAACAGATTATTTCAATGATATTAGGTACATTGTTTTACACTATACTCAAAACACGATCTATAAATACTTTTCTATAGTGTATTTGGATACTAAATGGTAATATTAACTAACAAACTTGTTTTCAATCTGGTTTCACAACAGGTTGCTTTTTAATTACCTATTGCAAGTAGATTTATAATACATCTGTTACAGAGACAAAATAATTGGCAGAACAATAAAAACACATTATTTAACACATGCTAGACGTTATGCACATTATGCAATAGCACACTACCATAATATTTTAAATTAAAATCTTTAATTGCATAATAATTGAAATCATGTTATCATATGTACAAATATGAATACTAAATAAATAACTGTAAATATTCACGGACATAATTCATAAGAAATAATTTGAGAAAAAAGGTAAATGTGTGCTCAAAACCTACCGAACAACTCAACAACTTTTAAATATACTTAAAAAGGCACTTCATTCAATGTGTGAAAATAAATTATTCCCACTAATTCCTATTAAGCATTTGATGTAGTGTTGTGCAATTTATGCAGTCAATATTGAATTATATATTTTCTCTTCAAATATGCATGGAACACACAGGTAAATGCACAGGTAATAAAACCAATGATGTAGTATTTTATAACTCAAACAGTACACCTTTATTGAGCTACAGTTGCTTATAGTATTTTGAATTTTTACCAAAAATAAATAAAACAAAAATATATCGTTGTGTAAATTAAAAATAATGAACCCTTTATTTAATTTAGTTTTAATTTGTTTTTAGTAGCAGCATGATGCTATTAATTATATGGTGCACAATCAAATCGATGTTAATTTACATTTTATTTCATTGAACGGTTCCAAGAGCCTCATCTGACACTAATTTCTCTGTAATTTAATTAAATAGACTGTGTGATGACAAAAGAGTTCAACCTTCTGTTTTACTTGTATTGTCATTTGTCAACCTGGTGCTGTTCTATTGCTATGGTTAAAACTGTGACATAAACTAATACGAAAACTATTTTCATGTTTTAAAAAGTGTGAAATCAACGTCTGTGTCTAATGCCCAACTGTTGTCTTTCCACAGGTTTTGAGAATTCAGCTCTGAAGATGAGTTTCTCTCTCTCCTCGCTGCAGCCCTCTAGCGCTAGTCTAGAGAGTCCCGAGCATGCGAGGCTGAGATCAGAGAGACCGTACAACTCCCTCACTAAGAAGCCCAGGAAGGATCCCGAACAGGTTAGTATCATCATGTGGCTATGCCATGATGTGCATAAAGAAGTTGACCCATGAAAATATTTTAATGAAAAAAAACATAACATTGTTGGCATTTTACTATTTCATTTGATTATAAAATAATATATACCAATTTCCTTTCTTTGCTCTTTGCTCTTTACTTTAGAACACTCATAGCCATTAGTTATTAAATACTAGGTATCGGTTCCTATTAATGGCACATTTGGATCATGGTCTGAAAAATATTCACATTCTTCTGAACCATTTTATGCTAGGTATTCATTTTTGTCAATAAGTTATTAATTATCGTATAATGTCCTTGCTTACATAAGCGTGTAATGTTACCATTGAATTTTTGTATTTAAGAGATTCTATTATTGATGTATAAATGAGTGTAAATTTGGGTGCAATTATTAGCAAACAAAAGAAATTGACTCAAAGCTGTGCTGTTGTACAATGTTTGTTGTTAAAATTTAGAAGTATGTAACTGGTTTATGAAATAATTAATGAAGTACTCTGAATTTGTGTACAGTAATCGCAGCTCATATTTAATAGTGTTCATTAAAAGCAAAAGGTGTGTGCATACTGATTCTTACATCCTGTCTCTAAGTACTGCCAGCTCCACTGGTAGATGTACGAGTGTATACAGTGATGAGGAGAGCAAACACGGCGGCTATATAATATAACATTTGTGTTTCTCTCGAGCTGAAGTGCACAGTAGCTTCATATAATTACGTAATGTAATCTCTTACAAGTGTAGGTAGTGTGATTATGTCATTAGATGCTACAATGTTCTTAGCAAAAACTTGACTCAACCGGTCATCATCATTATTATCATCATCATCATACTCGTCCCTGTTTCCTGCCACTTGGCTATATAGTTAGTAATGGTACTCCAGTTTATCCAAGGCATTCATTCTTTCCTCTACTTCATACCTGGTAACTTTCAAATTCTTCATTTAGAAGCCCTTGAATTAATATTTGATTAACAAAATATGTATTTATTTATTATTGTTCAATATTGTGCAATATAATTATTAGGAATATCACCATGAGCATAGCCCTTAAACACGTAATTTTGTATGACATCCCTAAAAGGATTTTTAATACATATTAAACTAGATAATGAATATAAAATTAAGCATACAGTAGTTCTTTTATCTGAACAATAACAGAAAACATGGTGTCGAGTTGAGGTGTTTTTCACAGCGATATCAATGACTGGAAAGTGTTTTGTGTCGGAAGTTACCAGGCTCAGCATTTCTTCATCTTCATCCAGCATCTCATCTGCATCTCTACCAATTTACCCAACTTTGGCCCTTTTTCCCACCGCCAAATAATTCAGTTAGTTATAATCTTGCAAGAACTAATACCGGTAATATACCAAAATTAAAACACAACAAGACGTACATTACCATAACAGCAAAGTATCTCAAATATATTATATTATAAGCTTATTATTTCAAAGCTAAATATTTAATAAACTTCCTAATGACGTAAGAAAAATAACTAATAGTAACTAGTAACTACTGATTATTAGTTTTTCCAATGGCCTCTTGTTCTATTCCAATGTACACGATAATTTTCCAAAATAGTACTTATGTGACATCTAAACAACAGAGTTTGGTGGATGAAGCTATAGAAGATAGAGAAATTAGAGCATCAGCTGTCACACCCTAAAATTCAACAAAAGAATATGTATAACTATTTTTCCTATCCTGTGACCGCATAGTCTTCAACTTGTTATATACCGGTAAATGTGAACCCGACGTTTTAAGTACCTTTCACGCTCTACACAAGTTTGGTAATAAACACAATGCATGGCTACTTTTTGGCTTGCCTTATTGGCATTTTATTCTTCTGTTATAATTTAGTTCATACTTTAGTTTCAGCATTTCTAACTACAATTTCTTATTTGTTTTACTCAGTTATGAGATAAAAAGCAGTCATCAATTTTATAATAGTTACTATTATTGAAAACAAGTTGCTGTGAAGGTTGTAAAATACTTATCATAATTCATAATTTGAATGTTTTGAGTTCAAGGGGAGAGTTTAACTAGAACGTTACCTAATACGGCAACCTTATAGCTTCAATCCTATTCCATGTATAGACTTTGTGTTATGCAAGATGTTCATTCACCTCTGCACTTACCTATATGTAACATTTACATATTATTATACCAACAACCTACTGTGACACATCCTACTTACGATCGGTCAATCTAAACTGATGGCTTAGTAAATATTCAGTGCACTTAGGTTTATAGTTTTAAGTTCAAGTATCAATCAGCAGATAGGTAAGGTATTGGTACGATGGGCTAACATAAAATTTGGCCTGCCTGCACTTCTTTGATAAATAATATCAATTTGGAGTAATAATATGCGTATTTTGCAGAATATAAGCGGAATATGAATATAAGACGACCCCCTAACTTTTCTTGTTGAAATATTAAAAAAATATTAGCTGGTAAGGGACTCTGAGACTTAAAATAATGAAAAAAGAGTAGGCTTATATTCAGGACAATATGGTTATACAAAATCAAAATAGAACAAAGATTTATATGCTCTCTTCAATTTGTCTCATTGAACTTGTTCTAAATTTTATGCACTATTTTTTTCATCCTACTACTAATTTTAATTTGTGATTAAATTCATACAATAAATTCGTATCTTTACAATAAATTTAATGTCATAATTTTCCAAACTTTTCTTTTTTCCAGGAGACGTGGCGTCGGTCGTGGGGCTCTAAGGATGACAAAGAAGAGTTCTGGGCGGCTCTGCAGCCTAACTACACTTTCCTGATGGACAACCACTTGATCGACAGCTGTCAGGAAGCGTGGAACGAAGCCTCGCACGACTGGAGCTACAATGAGTTCACTTGTCAGTTCGCGGAGCTCTACGCCTGGCTCAACGGGATTCAGGAGGGGGTCTATGGGAAGGAGGAGAACGTCACTGACCGGGGATTGAGACTTGTGAGTGGACAATCGGTCTTTTGTTTGAATTTTAATTCAATTTTAAACAATTTTTTCCTCAAGTTCTAAAGCCATGTTTTTTATTGTTGCACACGTGACATTGTTTAATATTGATGACGATTTTCATATCAAACTTGGTTACTAAAATTCAAAATAATTCTATAGTTTTAATCCGTCAAAATTAAACTAGGCCTTGTTACTTTTAAACCACAAGTACCTATGCTACACCATTTTTATGCTGATTTATAAATCCAGACAATTAACACAAATTAGTCAAATTTATGAACATAATTTAATGTTTGTTTTGTTGTTATTGTATTGGCAATACAATAACAACAAAACAATCATCAATGGCAATCATCAATACACTATAAGTATTGTGATTGCCATTTAGCTTGGGAGTAAGCTACATTTTATGTTCAGAAAGTCATAATAATAATAATAATAAAATGAACAGAAAAATGCATTTCAAATGTGCAATTCAATTCTAAAAAATGCACTAAGTTCAACATTTTGTATTGTAGATTTTGTATTTAGTTTTTGATCCTAAAAATACAATTATTTCCCATGCTGTGCATTAAACGTACCAAGGTAACCTATGAATATACTTCTTAGTCAGTTATCAAAATATCTTCAACATTCATATAGTGTGTGTGTATGTGTGCTCAATGCCACATACTCAAAGACTGGGCGAAACAGTCCTTTGTGTGGGCATGCCATTTGACGTTTACAGCAATCTGTGATAGTATTTGTTAATCCTTCATGAAACCTAATCAGAATATATCTTACAAAAATCACATAACACAGAAAAAACGAATTGCATATTTGCAATTCAGTATTTTATTTTATTTCCATTGCACTATGATCGCATCATAAATTGCAATATACCGTATTAACTCGCTTATAGGCCGCCCTCGAGTAAAGGGCAAAGGCCGCACCCTTATTTTGACCACTCAGATTTTAAAGATTTGGATATAAATACTATTGATAAATGGCACTTTTTGAACTTGACAATTTCAAATATACCCGAGGCCTATACTCGCATAAATACAGTAATACTGTTTATTTTTTACTCTGATATTGACCTTTGAGTTCAGAACCTATTTTGATTTAAATATATTGCTGCTGGTAGTGTTATTTAATAATTTTACTTTAAAATTAACATGTAAATGACAACACCTACCAACATTTTTTAATTTAGTGTTGTTGAATAAGTTTATATTTCTGATATTTTTACCTCGTGTACCCTATTCAATTATTTAAACAGATTTACAAAGTAAGAAATATAAATGCACTGTGTAGTATGTACAAATGATCAATCACTTGAATGCTGTCTTGTTTTTCACTTGTATTGTATTTCTTATGACCACAAATGCCATGGAGATCAATGAAACATTCTTTTATAGATACCTAGCAAATAAAAAGTATGTTTTTCTTGTTTCTACTAATGTTACAACTTTGGCTTTAAAAGCCATGTAACTAGATTACTACACTCATTCCTATTATTGCATAGGTCGTTGACGACTTGATTTTGGAAAATTGGTTTGTTTTTTTTGCATATTTTGGTAGACTGAGTGGTGTGTTGTGTATGTAACTCTTGTCCCAAACGTTCGAAAAGTGATAATCAATTATTTCAACAATTTAAATACCTACATATCAATCTCACATATAAAATTTATAAAAAAATTATAAAAAATGATGATGAAGTCCCTACAGAAGCTTTGGGTATTGGGTCATATTAAATTTGACTTGTTATTCAAATATTTTAAATTGGAACTGAGTTTCTTTTCTTATGGTTAGAGGTCCGTGAAAATGGTTTTATTTAATAAAACCGAAATAATGCCGCTAAATGGTAATAAAACCATATAACACCGCCAAATAGTTATAACACCAAATTAACCATTATTCTGCGAAATAAAACCATATTTTACTATTTCCTTTCACAAAATCAACATTATCCACACTATTTACAAATTTTCAATCTTAACTGGCCGACAACTTGTGTTTCTTACTTAAATTCATGCTGAAACGAAAACGGTGCACATAAATTATTGATTTTTTAAATGAAAAACTGCAGAAACGATCCTTAGGTGTTATCTGTGCGCTTAAAACGATGATGATTTGTGTGCATATTCATCATATTGCAATTCCCTTTGCATATTAAACAATATTATTTATTTTATCACCGTTTTGTCATGCGAGAAATGCAAAAATAAAATAAAAACATATAACACCACTTTTTACATTTTTTAAAACGAAATTTAGGAAAAAATAAAACCATTTACACGGTTTTCTACTTATGGTCCTTGACTTTTGGATCAAAGGGGAGCTACAGTACTAAACAATTTCTTTTCTCCTTCAGAGTCACGTGGAGGAGATGCAACGCAACGCATATCGCCGCAAGGTGTTCAACGAGCGTTCTGCGAGCCTCCTGGAACGCTCACCGCAGCTGAGCGAGGAAGTGACGTGGCGAGTCTCTCATCTCAACTCAAAGTGGGAGATGTTGGAACAAACGCTGACGACTCCGGCCAAGGTCAACCCAGACCAAGAGGACGTTTGCACAGGTGAGGTCATCGAACGAGCCGTTAAAATATTTATTCACAATACATCCAACGATTTTGTATGATGATAAGCTTCTTACAATGTTAAATAAAACATGGTCATCAACTATGCCAGATGCGATTCTAACAAAACGTCGAGTAATAAATAAATAAATAAATAAATAAATAAATTTATTTAGAGTCTGCCCACTCAGTTATATAACTGATTTTCAGTGGGGGATTTAACAAGCGACAGCCAACCAACTACATCATAATATTTATTTATTTGTGGCCACATTACAACAGGACAAAATTAATGTCCCACAAGTGCAATTTACCAAATCATAACAATACAAATATAACGCAACAATACAATGTAAAATTAGTAACATAAAAATGACTACTTATACAAATTATATAAACATGAATGTATGTGAGTGGGGTTGTTTGTGTGTTTGAGTGAATGATTGTGAGTATGTAAAGTGTAAATATGAATTGTATGTGAGTGTACGAGCGACTGTAGACATTGGTGAAGTTGATTATATTATTTCTTTTAGTTGCTTTTGAAAGTGATGGCCCATTCAATGATAAAAGATTGTTTGCCTGCAACCGTATTAAACAGGAATACTTGTGCACATCAATGCGGCTGGAGGGAAGATTAAACCGTTTATGAATTTGAGTGTTTCTTGGTGGCACATGGTAGTTTAATGACTCAATTAAAGGCATGTCAAGCAGGTTATTAGCAACTTTGAAGATCAAAACAATGTCCATAAATTTCCTCCGGCTTTCAAGGGTACTTAGATTGTTGTCAGAACACATACCTAGATAATTTACTCAGTGATATTCCTTTATTAGCCTTGAAGCACAAGTGTTTGAAATATCGTTGTTGCATTCCCTCTATACAAGCAATTTTTGTGACATGGTTTGGATTCCAAATTTGGGTAGCATAGCATATTCAACTTGAGGCCTGACTAGAGTTATGTAAAGGCGGCGTAATGTTCGTTCACTGAAAGTGTCCACACAGTTCCGATTTATGTCTATATAATGTCACATTCCCATTATAAGTGTTCCAAAGAACCTTAAAATTGATGACATTTTCTTCCTCAACCACCCCTCTATATTATTTGACTAGTTATTGTTGGCTTCATGAACCAAAATTTTACAACATATGTTTGAGTGTTTGATTTATAATTATATATTATCATTAATATTTAAAACTCTGTGTGTCATTTATAAATCTTCTCTTTAGGAGGCTTGGGTGCAGCTACCCAGCATCTAGAGCGCAGTACTTTTCAAATTGTGTGCAGGAAAATCGACAATTTCTTGTTCTGTTGCCACCCTCTGACAGATAACTAAATACTTGGTCTTTTAGACAAATATAATTATCAAACTTAAATGCAAATGTTCCCGGGTACTCACCACATGACTCGCTCACTCGTCTAACTACGACTTTGGCGTTTCCCTAGTCTAGTTGGCTAAGGCGCCCTTGTAGCGGAAATGTGAAAGAAGTGGGTTCAATCCCCTGGTCGGGAAAGATTTTGTAATTTCTAGATTGTATTTCAAAAATAATTTAACATGTTTTGAAATGCATATAACGCAGTGTAGTCCATCATCTGTGGCAAAAGGGCCTACTATAGCCAGTGCAAAATACGTGAAAATATTGCAAGGTTTACTCAATCTACGAGCAGAATTTGGGGGTACCTTGACGTCCAACATTCGACAGACCTTGCATTGGCACGGCATTTCACAGCCAGGTGAATAACAAACAAAAAAATTATCTTTTCAAAATCTAAAACATTGTCGTTAAAATAATTTCTAAACATTGGAAGTCTATTTTTTAGTTTATTTTTTCTTGTAGGTTTAAATCGCAATGAATCTTGCTGATTTTGTTAGCAGTTCTCAATAAACTCGTACCGGATGTCTGTTTAAAATTTCAGCGCAATCTGTTCAGTGATTCGGCTGATTTTCAACGTACACACACGCACACACGCACGCACGCAGAAAAACAATAAGGGCCGTTTAAGTCGAATGGAGATCACTCCGTTCGCTACGCTCACTCGTTCAATCAACAAATTACAAAATTCAACTCCGACCGGGACTTGAAACTGAATTTTTATCGTTCCAGGGGGGTGACTGATATGTCAGTAGAAGTTTAAGATCACATTATAAGGCAGGGTCCTCACGATGTTCCCCGCGTCTGTGTCTCTCATCATTAGTATTACCGTAGCCACAGAGGGGAGGGTCCTTGACAAAGACTGCCAGCCAGAGCTTGCCTCTAGTTTTGGAACATACTCCCCTACGTACTATCTGATCATTTGCCTATTTTCTCACCTCATACGATCAGCAGAGGATTACTGAAGGCCCAGACGAGTATAAGATATATGAATTCAGTTATCAAACAGGTGGAGCAAATAGATCCAAACTACATGTACATTTTATTTAATTAAAAAATTATAAAAGTACTGCACTTGAAATGCACAGTGCAGTGTTTAATTTGCACCCAAGCCTCTTAGCTGGATATTCCTAACTACATGTTTGTGAATGAGACACCGTAGATAGTCGTGGCCGGTATCCATCTGGAAATGTACCTCATATTTCACAATTCTTTTTTCATTATATATTTTCCTTGTTTTGATTTTCATGTTTGTCTACAGATGCAGTGAAGCTGAATTCACACAAAATGTACAACTGCATATCGCAATATGGTACGTCAGGCAGTTGTTTAAACTAAATGATTCTTATCCGCAGATGTGGAGCACGAAGTGCGCTGCCTGCGTAAGTGGCTGAGCGAGATGGAGACGCGTCTTCAGCCGCTGGACTTCCGGACACGCTGGAGTCCACAGGAGCTGGAGGAGAAGGCGAGAGAACATGTGGTGAGTTCACACATCAGATTTATACCTAGCTCCCAGTCCGGGAAATACCTTCTCTTGCACTGTAAACAACAGCTGTCTGATATTGAGCCCTGTCAAGTCGATATCTTGCGTATATGTGACAGTTAAGTTTTAAACTGCGTTAGAATTAGATCAAATTTGCGTTGAAATACACTAGCTAAAATTGTTGATATGCTTATATATTGACTTCAAAAACATGGTTTTATCACTGCTAAGTTCTTATTTATAATAGCAGTGGCCATGCCAAATAATTTTCCCTGGATGGTTCCATAGTGCTTTGCTAGTGGCTTAGAAGATATGTTTTCATTACATAAGATGATAAAATATTATGTGTATCAAATTATCGCCTCTGGACATGTGTGGTAGTTTGAATTTGTAACGACAGACATAGCAAGCAACATTCAGAAGCAAGAGGAGTGGTTTATTTTATTTATTTATTTTATTTATTTATATATTTAACGTCTATCCTATTCAGTTATAAAAACTGATTTACAAAGGAGGACAACTAAATAAATCTAATTACATAGATGCAGACACAACAATGAACTACATTTAAGTAAATATTTGAAATAGTAATATTACAACAATGCATTAAATACTCAACAAATTTGATAACAAATAAAAAGGATATTGAATGCAATTTATGAATGAATCAAATATAAAAAAAAGGGTGGGGAAAGGAAAAGAAAAAAAAAAAAAAAAAAAAAAAAAAAAGAAGAAAAAAAAGAAAGAAAGAAAAAAGAAAGAAAGAAAAAAAAACATTAAAAAAGAAAAACGAAAAGAAAAAAACTGATTTATTAGACGATCCCACTCAAACGAATATGAGGTTTGCCAAAAATCAGGAACAGCAAATCAGGGAGTAATCAATCTTTCGCGGAAGAAACCACCGAACGCGAATCTTCATTCTTGTGTTCAACCTTCATTCTTGTGTTCAAATCTTGATAACAATTTAGTACAAAAGATCTTGACTCTAATATATAATTATATCAGATGTATAATTTTTTTAAATTGTTCAAGTCAAAAACTGATCACAGCAATGATACAGGACACCTAACTTAAGTTGCAAGTTCCACCAGTGGGCGGCAACCAGACAATCTAGGCAGAAAAATATCAATTGAAAATACATTGAATACATCAAAATCAAAGCAATAATGAACAAACAAAGAGAACAGCAAAATCATAAATAAGAACATATGAAGATAAATTAACATTACATAAACACAGAGACAATGCCCCACAAATAAATAGTAAAAATCAATTCTTCTTTGTTCTTCGATTCATTATCATTGCTTCAATTTTACTTTTAAATTGTACTATTCCTAGCTCAGTAAACTGGCTTTTAATATCATAAGAAATTGAATTCCAAAAGGAAACTCCTCTGTACAAGACTTTCTTAATGATTCAGAAATTAATTTAGGAACTTTCAATGAGTACATTAGAATAGAATTTCTATCACGAACAACAAATTGAAAAATATTGGGTAAAATACCTGAATACATACCTTTCAATACTTTGTATGTATTTACCAGTATGCTATATTTCATTCTTTCCTCAATCGTGAAGAAATCAGATTGTAAATCTTGGCTCATAGGAATTGAATCAAACAGATGGTCAATTCTCTTCTGAAGTACAACATATTCGGTAGAAGGTCTTACTGCCCAAACCACTAAACAATAATCAATAATAGAGTGAATATAAGAATCTACAAGTAACCTCAACATTCTCTCTGTTACAAACCTCTTCATTCTACTTATAATTCCTATTGCTGCTGATACCAGTGTTCTCCCCAGAAAAAATGTTCACTGGGTATTTCATAAACATTGCCGGGTAAAGCCAAAAATAGTGGGGGTCCGGGGCTTGCCCCCGGAAAAAATTTGAGATCCTAGATTCGATTTGGTGAGTTTTAGAGGTTTTCAAAGCCCTTTTAAAGTAGCTTACTTTAGTTGGTTTAGTGGTATGAAGTAGGAACATTTCAAATTTAATTGATATCATACTCTTTGTCTATTTTCTCCTTTGTAATGTAGGCTATGTGAATTACTGTAGTCCTATTGCTACAATGAGTACAATAGGCCCTTATAAAGGTGATGATGTTATTCTTTCTATTTGGTTATTATCTTAGATTTGTAGGCTTACAATTACTACAACTTGAAACATTGTTGTATTTGATGAATTCATTTTTTATTTTTATTTCTTGAAAATTTGTCCTAGCAACCAATCAATAAACTTGGAAAATTGCTAAAATTGTTCACTTGTGTGTGCTCCTTGTGTGCAGTTAATGTTCACGATCATAGCGATGATTGCCATTTTGCCAACTTATGTGTTTTGTTCAAATGCATTCCTTGTTGGGTTCTACAGTGATCAGCGAGATTAGCCTCCACGATTTTGTTTACAATCTGCGTTGCTGTTTAGGGATGGGACGTTTAGTGGATGGTTAGTTTATTAAATTCGCAAATCGTTAGTAAAAAAAAAAAAAAAAAAAAAAAAAATTTAAATTTTTTTTTCAAATTTTTTTTATTTTTTTTCAAAATTTTTTTTCCGGGCGGCAGGGAATTATCGCCGGGCGGCCCGCCCGGCGGTCCGGGCCTGGGGAGAACACTGTGATACTTATTACATACATATTCATAATTTTTCTTAAAATTTAAATTATAATCTAAGAAAACTTTCAAGATATTTAAATTCATACACTCTAGAAATTAGCTTACCATTACAATTCAAAGACAAACATTGGCGGCTTGAAGGTTCCAATCTGAACGGTGCCAGATATTTTTCGTACAACCCACCACCCAAGGTGCGTAGGGGGAGAAAGTACGGGGGGTTTGGAGGGGCTCCCCCAAACTACAGCGCCGCAGGCGAAAATTTTGAAAATCATTTTTTAGAGTGGTTTTGGTGCGTTCTAAGAAAAACAAGGGGGTGAATACAATACCAAATTAATGTCTTTTTTTGTACAGTAAAAACTATAAAACTATAAAAAAAAGAATTGGAGTAGTGACGAGATAGACCATGTTGCAACTATTGAATATGCATATATCGTTACGTTCGCGATCACGTCCAACAATAATGGGAAATTGTCGCAATTGTTGATCATTACTCTTCTGAAGTGGAGGTGGGGAATTCCTCATTCCTACGTGCCTGCTGCACCACCCAGTGGCATAGGCGCCCGCAGGAATTTTGGCAGGGAGGGGCAAAAATTACAACTTGCACTTTCGGGGGGCAAACCCAGGGGGGGTTTGGGGGGGCAGAGCCCCCCAACAAAAGCGCCGCAGGCGAAAATTTTGAAAATCAGGTTTTAAGAATGCGTTTGGTGGGTTTTTAGAAAAAAGTAGTGGGATGAATTCATAACCAAAATTATGTAATTTTTGTGCAGTCGACACTCAAACTAGAAAACCATTCAAAATATTTTACCTCCCATTTTTGTCGTTTAGTCAAAGGCTTCAGATTCCCAACATTGAGTTGGACGATTTTTTAGCTTTTTTGTGCACTGAGATAATACTTTACCCCATCTCACATTTTCGCTTTCGCAAGCCTTTTTATTGTGACACGTCATGCAAACATCGCGCTTTTCCATGGAGTGGTATTCTTTTCAAAACTCAAGATGAACTTTTGCAGGTAAAATACACAATAAGCTTCTTATTTCGCAGAAAATTGGCAACCATTAAATTTAACAAACGTTCATCAGTAAAGAAATCGACTTTCCATGCACATTTTAAATGCTACAAGATTAATCATAAATCCACACATCAAATGAGGGCAAATTAACACTTCTGCTTGCTCGGGGCCAGGGGGGCAACTGCTCCCCCTTGGCCCCCTCCTGCGAGCGCCCATGTCCAGTGGTGAAAAACAACTAAGGAGGGGCGAACAATAAACGGGGGAAAACTTTTGCACTTCAAGGTCATGTTTGGCGTCAATCTGCGCGTTTCAGAGCAGCAGAATAAAAGCTAATCAATGTTTTTCTATCATTAAAAACCCTACTTTTTCCACCAATTAATAAAAATGCATTTAAAATATACCCACACCATACTTAGAACTTTTTAATTTCTTCTAATTGTTGTTTCAGTGGTGACTTAAGTTAGGGCACTCCGCTCTATGATTCTCAATGTTGTTCTATTTTTTTATTTTACGTTTCGTAACCCTCCGTGCCTTTGTCTTGTTCGCTGAAGAAAAACAACAAATCACATAAAGAGTATATACTCTTTATATACTTGTCCAGAGAACGAGATAGAAGATAGACGCAGCACAACTGCGCAACCCCCGATACGCCACCAGGCCACCTAACAGTTGACCACTCTGTCAGCGGCATTGGCACACTAGATACAAAACAACGAAAGCAAACATCACTGTCTCATAGTGCGATGTCTTTGTGTGAATTGTGTCATTAGAATTGACTCGTAGACGATAAGACCTTACAGAACACAATGCTGCTTTTGCACAACACATCATTTTTATACTAACAATATTTTTTCTTAAGACAAAATATGAGGGTGGGTTCACGAGCTACGTTGGCCCACCCACCCAGCCTTGGCAGGTACCGGTGCCATGGCACCGGTCAGGGTATAGGTCAAGCCGCCACTGATTAGACAAATGAATATTATTCATGCTTCTATCATTAGCCTTATGAAAAATCATAAAATTTGTTTTACTATAATTAATATCAAGTTCCTGAATTTTAAACCAATCATCCATCCTCTTTAAAACTTCTTGAAGACGTCTTACGATCTCTTCAACATCCACACCTTCTAAATAAAAGACCAAGTCATCAGCATATAAAATATAATTGATTCCTCCCATTATCGTAGATATATCATCTATGTAAAGAATAAATAAAAGGGGTCCTAATATTGATCCTTGTGGTACTCCACAAAATATATTGAATACTTTTGAACTATATTTTGCAAGATTGATAAACATTTTTCTTTTTAAAAAGTAATCCGCCAATATTGATAGCAAATAAGGACTTATGTTATACCTGGTTTTTAGTTTTATTAAAAGAGGTAAAAAAGGTACTGAATCAAATGCTTTCCTAAGATCAACAAAAACAGCTCCAACCTTACCATTCCGTTTGTCAATCCCTTTATAGATAAAATCTGTAAATGCTAGAAGGGCACTTTGCGTTGATCTACCTTTCCTAAAACCATGTTGGTTTTCACTTAAACCTTCAGATGCATCCACTTCATGTAATAACCTCATGTGCAAAATATTTTCAATAATTTTCCCTACAATTGGAAGAGTTGATATAGGTCGATAAGAATTCCTATCACTCTTTTTACCTTAACCCTTATAAATAGGTGTTACCCTTGCCAATTTCAGCTGTGTTGGGAAATCACCTACAAGAAAGAAATGGGAAATTAGATACGCCAATAATCCGACTATTGATGCGCATTTCTTGAATACTATGCATGGAATCTCTGGAAGTGTTGTAGAGCTTCTAATTTTAAGGAGTTTTATTGCTGAAATGACTTCTTCATTAGTTACATGCGGGAGATCCTCTGCTTCTCTTCTATTTAAATCTTTAAACTTACCAATTTCACTGGAAAAATCTACATCGTTCACAACAAAACTTTTCTGTAACAAACAGCAAATGTCAGGATTAGACGTGTAGGATACCCCCATTCTCTGCCAATGAGGCTATGCTACACTCTTTTTTCTCTTTGTTACCTGTCAACTTATTATAAACGGACCATAAAGATTTTGAAGAAATATCATTATCAAAAGAAGACTTAAAATGCTCACGCTTAGAAAAACGAATCTGATTATTTACCTTATTTCTAATTTGCTTGTATTCCTCCCACGTTGATGGCCTTCTAAAAATTCTGAATTCTTTGCGCAAGTGGTCTCTCCTATGCATGAATTTCCTAATCTCTGCTGTTAACCATGGGGCTGGTTTTTCTTTAACTCTTAATTTCAAGGGGGGTGCTTGCTCATTTAGAGTTTCCACGGTTACTTTAACAAACATTTCTAATTTATCATCTGAACTTACCGCCATACCAATTTGGTCAATGGGACCACTTGATATATCTTCATTTACCTGCTTCCAATCAACATTCTTATAATTTCTAGTATTTACAAATTTAGGAAGAAACTTTTGCTTATTAATCTTACGAACACAATAAATTAATTCATGATCACTTAATCCTACACTTATAAGACCTGACTGAATAATATTTTCATTGTGATTTACATAAACATGATCAATTAAAGTAGCTGACCTATTATTAGGAACTGTTTGAGACTTTCCATGAGTGTCCGTATTTGTTGTTGGATTAGTTTATTCGTGCCGTGTATCCGCATCCGTGTGTAAATAAAAACGTTAGTAAAATATGTATCCGTAGCCTTAGTTTATTCGTGCCGTGTCTGCATCCGTGTGGAAATAAAAACGTTAGTAAATGAAATGTATCCGTGGCAGTCTAGTTACATTGTGTATAATAGCGGTTTGTTTATGCAAGAAAAAACATCTCCAATCCTGGGTTAGTTTTGTTAAATCAGTTTGATAAGTAAATTTGTTTATCCTGAAAGAAACTTTTACTTGTGAAATGTGAATTGTGAGAAGTGAATTATTGTTCCTTGCTTGTTCCAAACTTCACTAATGGTGGAGGTGACGGTTACAGATATGTCAACACTGTCTGGGGCTAGCCCTGGATCCCCCCCAAACCCCCAGGCTCACCAAAACCATTCTGTATCATCCTTGTTTAAGTACAATGTCATCAAAAAATGCTTGTTAATCGGTAGTCATGTTTGTTTAGTTTGCACACGAATCTCATGAATTGTGATTGGATGGTACCAATTTCCAATTCGCGAAATTTTAGTTGATACCGCGAACTAGTGGCGAAATTAGCAATTATGCCCTTAAATGCGAATTAGGTCACGAAATTTAAAAAAATAAAAAAAATTCAAAGTTTTGGTGGAGGTGCCGGGTCGAAGTCGAAATTAAATTAATACTTGCTGGTATTATTATGGTGGAGGTGTTGGGTCATACAACACGATTGTGAGATCGTGATAATCGTTTGAACAAGAGTAAGATCAAAATACTACATATCCATATCAAAAGATATTACATAAAAAATGCATAATTTCGTAAATTTGGTGGAGGTGCCGGGTAGACGAAATTATTTCTGGTAAAAACTGTCGGAAACTTTGAAAACTGAAGGCTGAAATTGAGCTTTAAAATAAACTGATTCTGAACTTCACTCTCATGAGCTTGTTTTTCTTTTAACTCTTCATGCATGATTTTTCCAATTTTCTTAGAATAATTTTTTTAGTACTCAGAGGAAAAATAAAAAATACTAAAATTATTGAAAAAATTAAAAATTTATTTTTTGGGGTACATTTCGGCCTCGGAATTAAATGGCACATATGTGTACACTATGCAACAACAGAATAATAGGAGCATACAACAAAATCTTACATATAGATTTGAATTAGTATTTTATGTAGGAATTATGTCAGTTTATGATATTTTAAACAAAGCAATTAGAAAAAAAGTATAATTTTACATATCTAATCAATAAAATAATAATAAAATTGTGATTTAGTAGATGATTATGTGATTAGGGCCAAAATACAAAAAATAGCCTTAGGAATTTATAAACAAAGAATGCCAAATAATTAACTAAACTAATTAACTACTAATCAGCCTCATTACCGTGTGGGAGAACACGTTTTACAATAATTTGTAGACTACATTTGGGATAAAAAATACTTAAAAGTAAAATATTATGATTTAGTTGCATAGCTTTAAAATATTTTGCAAAACAATGGCAAAAACAAACAATAACCTCAAAATAACATTCAACCCTAAGTGCATAGTGTCATCAAATGATGCCACATATTTATCATCCATATTTAGCTTTAAACTTTTTAGATCTACATCAACAATATTAATTATAAGTGTGTTTAAAAAATAAATAATTTATTGTGCCTTTATATTCGGTCGAATGACGTGACTAATTATGCAAAAAACATGTGGCATTTTGTCAACAATGAATATTGGGGGCGTGGCCAAAAGAACAGCTCAATTCCTTGTCCCGTCACGTGCTGCCACCTAGCGGATTTTTTCAGAAGTACTAAACGGCATCACTTGTGTATTCTATGCATTGGTGGCACAAAATTTTTATTTTATCTCATTAAATATAATTAAAATATAAGTGGCATCATATGACGCCTCTATGCGGGAAGAGGTTAAATCATTAAAATCAATCAAATTATCCTGATTGTGCATGAGAAAATTGTGTTTTTTGGTAAATCGCGACAAATCGCGAATTTTTATTTTTAAGGCGAGAATTTTCAAACTTTAAAAAAACATTTTTGCACATCTCTACATATAGGTGATTTTTGCTGCCTTAAAATATTGAGCTCTGCAAGAGAATAGGACAGTTTTGCACTACCAAATTCAGAGTTAGCAAAATAATAAATAACCTTTGAAACTTGCTATCTCAATTTAGATAAGTGCTACTGGTGTTTCAAGCCCTTTATAATAATAATGTTCTTTTATGGTAACGATACAGACAATACGTACTTAATTTAGAACATTTAACATTCTGGCCATGTAAGAATTGTGCCCAACATGAATCATGTATTTCATTAGAAATGTGCATAGATTGTAAAAACAAACAAAAAACACATCAATGCCTACAATCTGACTTTGTGCTTCTTTTAAGAATGAAACAAAAAGACTGTCTTTCTTATAATAAAACCTGTTATTTAGGCTGACTTTTCCTTGTCTTATTATCAGGAAAGTGTTATTGAAAAAATCTCTACCCGGCACCTCCACCAAATAGGGTAATTTCAAATTAAAGGGTAAGTTTTATGTATGTTATAGCAGGCTGTTGATTAATTAGTGAGGTAGACAAGCGATCTCGTTCGAGAGTTTGCTTCGAATCACCACGCACAATATCTTGATTTTATTACTGCCCACATGGTTGTATTTTATCTATTTCTATGTCGTAATATTAGCTGAAAAATAAGGTTTGCTCCCTTCTATCTACTACTTCCAACAAAGACCGTTCTCCTGTTCCGTTCTACTATCTTCACTACCACCGCATTCCTTTGTAAAACCCAGTGGACTGTGACTGACCGACACCACTCGCGCCGAGGTGGTTGAAGAATTGTAGTTAATTTTCAGGCACAAGTTTCAAATAAAATTGCGAATATTCACAATGCTTTTGTGCCACAATAGAAGCTCTTGATTAAATAAATTCAATAAACTTAGTATAGTGCCACCTTTTTTATCAGATTAGTTATTAACGGCCGGTTCAACCAAATTAGTATAATTGTAAGATTACCTAACTTCAGTTGTTTCAAAACTGAACATTTTAAAACCTAGAATCATGCTAGAATATTCTACAGATAACTGGATTTAAAGTCCAGATTAAGTTTGGTGGAAAACCTCATGTACCTGACTGGCAGATAACTAAACATAACTGGAGTGTATACTTCCGTGGAACATTTAAATTATTATTTACACACTTAATTAACACACCTATGATATTATATGTTTTAAATATCTGGTGAAATAAGAAAATCTTCTAATATTCTTCACCTTCAACCAGAAAGTGGAAACAATGGGACAAACGTATAGTTTCTTCCTGTATTGACCCTGCTAGGACATATAACAATTATTTTACCTTTTTACAAATTATTTTGTTACATTTTCACTAAATGTTACTTTTTGAACAATGTTTATTTAAAAATTGTTTAATTGCCAAACCCAGCCAAATTTCACACACACATGTTTTTTTAATAAAAAAGAGAACGATGTTGTTCTGGAAGTATTATGTGTATGTCTCTCATCAGACAACATTTCAAATACATATTTCGTACCGAATCTTGGCCAAGTACTACAAATTGTCTTTCTAAAAAACAAATCACTATTTTTTAAATTTACCCTGATAGTAACTGCATATCCTTCCTTAACAATCTACTAAAATGTCCAATCTACAAGGTTAAAATTAGTAGCCAACGTGGTCTAGAATAATGTCTTGCATTCCGCACTACTGCCTGGTTTGCCCGTGCTCATCCAACAGAATAGAAACAAGTAATCATCCTCCTACCCGGCATCTCCACCAAGTTCTTTTTTCTCGGGTGTTTAATTTTTGGAAGTTTTAATATTTTTTGCACATGTTCAAAACAAGCTGTCGATTGGTAACTCCGATATTCATTGATGCAGTCAAGCCATCTCAATATTCAAGAATTATCTATCCATTTCATTTTATTAATTGAACTAAAACCCAACTAATTAAAATTTGAGATTAAAATGCATTTATTTTCCTAGCTTAATTTCGAACAGCATTCACATAATATAAGTGCACATTACTAAGTATCAATGACGAATCATTGGCCAATAATTTTTAATGAAACAAACATAAGTATCTTTTGGACTGATGACCACAACTAATGCTGAACTATCATCTTCAACAGCATTGACAATGTAAATCATGAAGCAAATTAAAACGATCGGATAGTGGTTTGACGATATTTATCTAATGTTGCGAGACATAAAGTAAGCCCACTAATTTGATAGATTTAAATATTTCGTAACAGTTGTTTATAGACAATTTTGACTAGACAACTAGGGTATTGTACAGTCGTATTACATGGGCCATAGCTACCAGGAAAAATGTACAATCCTCAAAAAAAAGTCCCCCACTTAAAATCAGTTATGTGACTGTGTGATTAACTCTAAATACGATTTTTTAAAATTTTGGGTATTGACACCATTGTACTTATTAGGATGGTGAGGTACTGTTAGTGTCAGTAGTCTTAGTTCTTGATGAGTTTTATCTTTTTCGATAATCAGACAACAAGCAAAGCTTTGAAGTTTTCTCATTTTAAGCTGTTTCTTTTTACCTGCCCTAGATTGTAAGCCAAGTTCCAGTTTACAGATTTAGAATAACTCAAGGGGGAAAAACTCCAACACCTACTCAATCAGAATTATAGTAATCAAAATTCGTTCACAAGCATGACATTTGAGCCACAATGTAATAGCAAAAGCTATTCAGGCATGTAATAAATGTCAATTAAAAAAAGATTCCCCCACTGAAAACCAGTTTATGTGAGATGGGAAAGGTCTAATAATTGGGTGGAGTTTTGTATTGGGGACACCCATTGTACTTTAAGGATGTGAAGGTACTGTTTGTCATTACCTTCTTTAACACCTTGATGAGTTTTATCTTTTTCTTTTCATAATCAGTACGAGATGAGAAAGTTGAAGTTTTGCTCATTTTAGTTTTCTTTTTACGTGCTGATTTGTAAGCAAAAGTTTCAGTAACAGAATTTGAATTAGCCAACGGAAAAAACTAATAGTTTAATACCGGACCATGAATCGAAATAAGTGTTACGTTACAGCATTTTTACATTCGAGTTGTCCAACATGAGAATTATGAATATGGCTATCAACATTACATATGGAGACTGTGGTAAATAGACTTTTGAATTCATGCATTCACTGTGGATACATGCGTAGCTGTATGTTGTGGAAAAGGGAGAGGTTCTCGGGGACTAAGTGGGACGTGGAAGGGTTGGATTACGGGGAACATGGTAGCTACTTGTCTGGATAAGGTAGTCTAGTATATTGGCGGAGTTCACTAAGTGCTGATAATGGTAGCTTTTGTTGGAAAACATTATTACTTTTGGATAGTGGTATTTGTTTGTGATATTGTAGTATTTTGTGTACAGTATGGGAGTATTGTGGAAGAGCTTTATTGGAATGGTGCATCACTTTTGTAGGGGTCTTACTTGTATACATGGTTTTACATTTGTAAATACATAATGGGGATATTAAGACTACTTAGTGCAATTGTATTGGCC
Source organism: Sweltsa coloradensis (assembly GCA_024449915.1). Lineage (NCBI taxonomy): Eukaryota > Metazoa > Arthropoda > Insecta > Plecoptera > Chloroperlidae > Sweltsa > Sweltsa coloradensis. Next base: position 152,500 of record JAMZAV010001406.1, read on the forward strand.
ATTAGTTTTTTTGTATACATGGATAGTAATACCTTGGGATATGAACTTTGCATACATAGTGTTACTTGTGATAATGTAATTTTTGTGTAGGAGGGTCTCAACAATTTGTGGATAAAGTATTCAATGGGTAGTTACTTTGTGGACATATGGGTAGTTACTTTGTGGGCATATGGGTAGTTACTTTGTGGACAGATGGGTAGTTACTTTGTGAACAGGTGGATAGTTACTTTATGGACAGAGTTATTCACAATTGATAAAATAAATAAACATAAATTTAGTGTTGTTGTTTGGTCTTGTAATAATCCAAAATTCAAACTATGCATATCAAAGTCATTTTCTTCTAGTCTACGTTTAGATAAATTAGACCAAGAAAATCCATATACATAAGTTACAACAGCATATTACAGGCGAGCTATGAATTTTTTTAAACATTATATTACTAAACTAACATAACATACTAATCGTTTTCGTGTGAGTTATCCTTTTCATACTTAGATCCCCAGTGTTTGGGTAAGTTCCCGCAAAAAAGAACTTTTAAAAGTTAAGTTACTTGGCCTTCAAAGGGAACTTTTAAAAGTTACAGTTCCTTCAACAAAAAGGAACTTTTGAGTTCCTGAAATAATAAAAGTTCGTGTTTAAAAGTTACTCTATCGGATAAATTATGGTACATAGGATTGTGGGCGCGATTTTTAAGCCACGTTGTCGCGAGCAAATATAAATAGAGATTAATAAATAAATGACACGATCATCAATATAGATGACGCCTCCTAAAAATGATATTCTACTATTTTGTATCAACTCATTTTCATATCTGCATCAGCTAAATACGTTTTCAAATGTAGTGACATGGTGGGATTTGTCATCTGTAAGAGTGAAAGGAACTTATAAACTTTATTTAAAGTTCCCCCAAATTTGTAACTTTTATGTTAAAGTTCCTCTTTCTAAAACTGGAACGCGTTCTTTAAAAGTTTCCGAAAAGTAACGCGTTCCTAGGGACGCGTTTCTTTTCCGAAAGTTCCTACCCAACACTGTAGATCCCTATCTGCTATCGACTTATTATATAAATTGTCTATTTTTGTTCTTAGATAATGCCTGCATCGAATTATAGTGTTTGTTTATTAGAATGTATCTGCATTGTAGCAATCTATGAGCCACTCGTACATGTTATTTGAATGTATAATATCCTAGCTCTGTGCTTATGCTGATCTATTCTATAAAACTTGTTTACTACTTTACGAAAGTAGCTTTTCTTCAATGGCATTGTACATAAATTTTAATTAATTGTTTATCCCGATTCCCGAACATACACTAGATAGTGAGGAGATATCTCATACTGTGGTATTGTTGTTGTTGTTTCTTCTAGCGGTGGTGAGAACCCTTCCGCTGGTTGATTTACTGCTTCCCGTTTTGGTGACGAATTTGGAAATTTGTTTGACGGAGTTGAGAGTTAAATTGGAAAGGATATCGGTTTCTGTAAGAGGATGTTGGATGTTGTTAGGTAGGGCTGTATCATGGGCTGTATAGAGCGAATCGCGCCATCTGTCGGACCTATATACTGTGGTATTGAGTCCCATTGTATTTCGCGGGCGAATGTGCTGCGACCTGCACTAGGCACCGTACAACTTCATACTTCCGCTCTTGTCCGACAGAGCGCAGACCATTGACCGCTTCACTCATCGACCAGGTAGCTGCTTGTTATGCCGGCCGGCTGTTATACCGACATTTTCTCTGCATGTGGGACGTTTCCTTATGGATTGTCTACGGTGCAAGTGTTGTGCCCTTGAGTTCGACTGTTGACGAAATTAGATTGTGTTACAGGAAGCTTTTAAATTAAAATTACAAAAAGCAATAGAAACAAAACAAAACCAGCGGAAGGCATTCTTCATCAGCTCTTAACTTTTTACCGAGATCTCGGATGGGAAACATGAGCCGACAAGTATTCTGAAATAGATTGTAGTTCTTGGCAGGGATGTAAAGGGGTGTCAGTCTAGAACCTCCAATTACTTATGAAGCCTCCTCGACGAATTGTGGCGCAGACACGTAAACATGCCAACCAATACAAGTTGATCATTAGTGGAGAACTGCGTTCAAACTAGGAATTATTTATATCTGCTAGTATTGAGTTCTCTCCTCTTTGTTTTATCATCATGACTTGCATGCAGTTGAAATTAATGGAGAATTTCAGGTTGATTATAGTTTTCAATCTCATCCATTATTATTTATGTTTTATTATAACCCTATCGATATTATTTTTCTCAACGCTAAACCAACCTGTCCCGTCATGACACTTACTTACGAACTAACAGTTCGAGAGAATTCCAGTTCATTTTGCATTTTGAAAAAATAATATGTAATTTCGTGTAATTTTCATTGAATAACTGACACTTTAATAAAATTTACAAAATTAAAAATTAAAAATATTTGAGACTTATTACATTGTTTATATTTTCACTGATCAACTAAGTAAGACTAAGTAAGACGATTGTACTATTTACAGAACCATCAAGTCAGCAACTGATGTGGATATATTACAAAAGGACCTTGAAAACATTGAGCTATGGTGTGAACGAACCAAATGTTACTTAATGAAAATAAATGCAGCCATATTACCTGCAATAGTTTTCAAAATCAATGCTGTTACATTAAACGGGAATCAAAATTAAGCTCTTAGGTATAACAATAACTCAGGATTTGAAATGGAACATTCAGACTGAAATAGTGAGGAAAAAATCTGCTAAGCTTCTAGGCTTTTATCAGAAACATTGCTGGGGACTAAACCAAACAATTTAACTTAGCCTATTAATAACTCCCATTTTTTTTTT